>JAAGEH010000125.1:1384407-1483698 GCA_011751065.1 Lasiurus cinereus | reverse complement strand
ATAGATAGATAGATAGATAGATAGATAGATAGATAGATAGATAGATAGATCATAGACAGAAGATTTATTATAGAAATTGGCTCACATGATTGTGGAAGGTGGCAAGTCTCATGAATGCCATCTGCAAGATAGAGTATGAGGAAAGCCAGTGCTGTGACTCAGTCTGAGTCTGAAAGCCTGAGAAATGGAGGGCCTTTCATGTAATTCCCACTCTAGGTCTGAAGACCCAAGAACCAGGAGTGCAGTTGTCCAAGGGCAGGAGAAGATGTATGATGCTGCAGCTCAAGTAGAAAGGGAGCAAATTCACCCTTCGCCCACCTTTTTGTCTGCTTAGGCCCTCAGCAGATTGGATGATGCCCACTTTCCACGGGTTAAGGCAATCTTACTGGGTCTACTGATTCCCATGATAATTTCTTCCCTCAGAGATACCCAGAACTAATATTTTTCCAGCCGTCTTGGCACCCCTAACCCAGTTAAGTTGACACATAAAATTAATCATCACAGCCCTGGCCAGTTTGACTCAGTGGATAGAGCATTGGCCTGTGGACTGAAAGGTCCCAGGTTCAATTCCAGCCAAGGGCACATTCCTGTGTTGTGGACTCAATCCCCAGTGGGGGCATGCAGGAGGCAGCCAGTCAATCAGTCAGTGATCCTTCCCCATCATTGATGTATCTATCTCTCTCTTCCTCTTCCTTCTTCTCTGCAATCAATAAGATAAATATATATATATATATATATTTAAATTAACCATCACAGAGCCATTAATCTCTTGCTAGGGAAGAATATGCTCATTTAAGTTGTTAGCAGAATTCAATAAAAAATATATATTTTTTAAAATGGATATGAATTTTTTAAATTAGACTTATTTTGGATTGTAAAATAATTATCAATAAATATAAAACCATTGAAAATATTACAATATTTTCTCAGTGTAGAGTTGAATTAAAGTGTAAGTGAGTAAAACAAAGAAGAAAAAGGAGGAGGGGGGTGGATTTGGCTAGGAGGCAGAGGAGAGAGTACAAAAAAAATTGCCAAATGCTTGGAAATAACACATACATCAATAACAAATGGATCACAAAAGAAATAAAAATGGGGGTGAGAAAATATTTTGGACTTGAATCATATTGGAAATACATTCTAGCAAAGCATATGGGATATAGATAATTCTCCTTAGAGGAATATTTATTAACTTGAATGTATAACTATAGAGAAAGGACTGGAAATCAATTATAACAATTTCTATCTCAAGAGAATATAAAAGAACAGCAAATCAATCTATATAACATATTAGGAAGACAATAATGGTAAGAGCTCAAATTCATAAAATAAAAAGTTATTCTATAAAAAATATTAATGCACACAAAGGTTTTTTTCACATAAATTAATAATGTCTATAAACAGCTAGTAAAAAGTCCAAGAAAATATTTTAAAATATATACCTGCAAAATATCATAAAATATATTTGTGTTGTAAATTAAGGGTATAGCAACTGAGAGATGCCCCAAAGATGAGTCTAATAATATTCTCTTTCCTGAATTCAGTAATAAATTCACAGGTGCATTGATTTGTTAAAAATTCATTGGACAAGACAGTATTTTTTACGGTTTTCTGAATGTATGCTATACTTCAATAAAACTATTATGTAAAACAATACAAACTTATCTAATAAAAGAATAATATGCAAATTGGCCATACCTCCACTATACCCATAAGCCACACCCACCAGCCAATCAGGAGTGAATGTGCAAATTAAGCCAACTAAGACGGCGTGGCCACGGAGAGAATAGAAGGCTTGGGTTTTCCTGGCAATGGAGGAAGCCAAGCTTTCTGCCTGGCCTGGCCTGCATTGGCCTCTGCTTAAGGCTACAAAGTTTCAATTATAGAAAATACATAAATCCCAACAAAAACAGCAGCAGCCAAGGAGCTGAAGAGAACAGGAGGCTTGAGTTGCCCCTGGTGATGGAGGAATCCAAGTTTTTGCAGCCTGGCCTGCCTTGGCCTGTGCTTAAGGCTGTAAAGTTTCAATTATAGAAGGTAAATAAATACCAACAAAAATGGCTGCAGCCGTGGAGCAAGCAGAAGGCTTGCCTCTGCTCCAGGCTACAAAGTTTCAATTGTAGAAGATAAATAAATCCCAGATAGCAGGGCCTCTGCTTGGGCTGCCAGAGGTATGACTGGCCTGCAAATCACCACAGGCCCCTCACCCAGCTTTCCCCACATCCCAAGGGAACCCCACCCTCATCCAAGATACCCTTCAAGGCAAACCAAATGGCCCCCACCTGTTTACCAGGCCTCTATCCTATCTAATCCTCCTATTTAATAAAAGAGTAATATGCAGCCAAAATTGGTTTGGCTGAGCAGATAGAGCGTCAGCCTGCAGACTCAAGGGTCCCAGGTTCAATTCTGGTCAAGGGCATGTACCTTGGTTGTGGGCACATCCCCAGTAGGGGGCGTGCAGGAGGCAGCTGATCGATGTCTCTCTCTCATCAATGTTTCTGGCTCTCTATGCCTCTACCTTCATCTCTGTAAAAAATCAATAAAAAATATATTTAAAAAAAAGTAATATGCAAATTGACTATCACTCCAACACACAAGATGGCTGCCCCCATGTGGTCAAAAATGACTGACCCCATGTGGACATAAGATGGCCACCACAAGATGGCCAGCCGGGTCAGGGGACAGTTGGGAGGGACCATACCTATAAGGGAGAGCAGTTGGGAGCAAGCAAGCCGGCAGGGAAGGGCAGTTAGGGGAGAACACAGGCCTGTAGGAGAGAGCAGTTGGGGGATCCAGGCCTGCAGAGGAGGGCAGTTAGAGGTGACCCAGGAATGCAGGGGAGGGCAGTTAGGGGCAAAAAGGCTGGCAGGAGAACAGTTAGTCATCAATCAGGCTGGCAGGGGAGGGTTAGGAGATGATCAGGTTGGCAGGCTGATGCAGTTAGGTGCAATCAGGAAGGCAGGCAGTTGGCAGCCAGCAATCCTGGATTGTGAGAGTGATGTCCAACTGCCCGTTTAGGGATCAGGCCTAAACGGGCTGTCGGACATTCCTTGAGGGGTCCCAGATTGGAAAGGGTGCAGGCTGGGCTGAGTGACACACACACACACACACACACACACACACACACACACGTGCACAAATTTCAAGCACCGGGCCTCTAGTTTAATAATAAAAATGGTAAGTAACTCAATAGAAAAAGGTAACATATCTATAGTTATTTAATTATTATCAAATGTCTTGATTGATTCTGTAAACTTATAACTTGAAAAATTAAAAGAAAAGTCCTATAAGAATACCAAGTTGCCCCCAACAAGAGAGAGAAAACATTTTACAAAATTGAACTGGTATCAAAATCCTGTGTGCTCCCCTCGCCCAAACAGACACAAAAGTCATCAGGCTATTTGACAGCTGAATTTTAGCAAATCTCCCAAATTTGGTAACTGTTTCAAAGACTAGGAAAAGAAAGAAAAGTCAACTTTTCTCACACTTATTTTGTAAGTTAAATACTTTGAAAGCAAAATTGGACAAAGTCAAGAAGAGGAAATATAGGCAAACTCACTTATGAAAGTTTATGTAAAAATTTTACATTTATCTGTGCTAAAGTAAGTCCAAAATCTTCACAAAGGAAAAATGCCAATAGAATATAAGGCAATTAATAGAAATCGCACACATTAATATAAAATGCCCAGGAATCCTGGGAAGAATAAAATCAAATTTCTTACAAAGGAAAATATATCTCTTCAGGATTGAATGCTCATAAAAATATTTTTAAAAATAGTATTATTAACCGAGAATTCACAAGCATTGGCAATCAAATAAAGACAAGATAAATGTAATTTCAGGAATTCAATGATTCAGAAAATTTGACTTGTAAAACATACCAGTTGAGCTTCCAGTGGGAGGAATCTTAAAAAGAGTAAGGAAATAAAAATACATGCATTAAAGGTATGTATTTATATTTCCAGGTTGCCTTTTTTATAGCAGACCTAAGAACCAACCAGTTCAAATAAAACAAGGATTCCGGGAAGAGGGTTTCATCACATAATGAAAAGATAAATGTCCCTGCAGTTCATAGATATAATTAGGTAGTTATTTCTTCAACAACAAGATAAAAGAAAGTTAACTAAGACAATCTGTTAAAAACAAAACATAACAATAAGCTAAAAGCCAAAACAAAACAGAAAACTCCAGTAAATTCATGATCCCAGATGCAAAAACTATAGTATGATTGAGTATGATGAAACAAACATTCACACAGGTTTTGTGGTTTAGGATTGCTTAGCAAATTTTGCAGGTGCTATCAAACTTCCTGCTTTGAATAATAGTCATAAAATAATAATATACTCAAAACTGTTAATTTACTTGAATTCTTAGAATCAGCTTAGAAAAATCATCCAACAATTATACTTACAGTTACAAATAAAGCTGAGGCATCCCTTGGCATGTATCATTCCCATGATATCACCTATATGTGGCATTCTTATTTCCCATTTTCTGCATCCTATTACAGTTTCCAATATAGTTCAGAAAGATTAACTCAAATCTTAAAAATAAAACAACATGGAGAGTTCTATTTGTTTTGCAACATAGATGATAGAAGAAATGCAATTTTACAATTTGAATATACATTTGTGGTTCTGATTTTTTTTTGTTCACTTCTTTGAGAAATTGATTAATACTCTATACACTGTTTCTACAGAGAAAACTTAAACATATTTACATATAATACTGCTTATTATTTCATGAAATCTCTTTAGTTTACCTATGGACTTCAGATTACAAACACATAACCTGTAACTATTCTGAAAACAAATGTTTGTCTTGGTCTCCTTTAGCTTCTTTTAGATACAAACTTGTAATTCAGGTTATTGCTTTATATTAAAATACTCTGTTTCTCTTGAATTGCACATTTTCTTTATAATATCTGGTTAATGAACAGAATCAGTCTGGCTCTATTCAACGGAAAAGAACATTAGAAATACATTGATGGATATGAGTGGCCTTGCAGAGTTCAATTAAAAAATAAAGAGAATGGTGCATTCCCAATATTGAGGTGATAAAACCATCATATCCTCCCAATGCTCTCCTACATTTTGGGCCTCCTGCCTCATTTATCTCAGTAAAGTTTAAAACATCCTATGCCCCTCTATATGGTGACCTGTTAATTGCTATCAAATAATTTACATAACATCTTAGAGAAATGACAATAAAATTCAGAAGTAACCCTGAGCTTTATATTCTACCTTAGAAATTTGGAAAATTAAAGCCATCTTGCTAATTTTTTTTCCTGTTATTTTTCCTGTTTTTGTTTGTTTGGCATTAGAAGAGTCAGGGAAAATATAAATGTTGACTAACTTGGAAAAGGTATAATTTGTAGGCAGACTGCTATGCTTTTTAAATTGGAATGCTGTGTGTCTGACTGATAAGAAGGAGAGAAGGCCTGAATTTTCCTTGGTGGGTGGTGGCTGAGGAATGACTTTCTTCCTTGTGTTGAATATGTCAAGATGTCTTTTGTACCTTCCCAAACCTTCCCTTCATTTACCATACATATAGCTCATAAGAAAACCATATGTATTACAATCTTATAGCATGGCACTATACACATTTACTTGACAAATGTGCATGTGTCCCATATAAAAATCTGGCAAGATGAATCTGATATTGGTTGTCCACTCATCAAACATATGGTGTCTTCAGAAACAGTTATCTGAGAAACTCTTCATCTCACCTCAATCAATGATGGTCAAATAAATAATAAAAGCTCTTTGATTTTTATATATTCCAAAGTGCTTTTATTTTTATAATCCCACTGGCATTCATTCCAAAAGTTAGCAATATAGGAGATTTATCAATCGATCTATCTATCTATCTATCTATCTATCTATCTATCTATCTATCATCTATCTATCTACATATCTATCTCTATCATCTATCTATCTATCATATATATTTAAAACAGATTAGAAAGTAGTGCTCTGTCTTTTGCTAAAATGTTCTAAAATTAATTTTCTTATGACTAAGTCACATCAAATAAAATTATTTTATAATCCTATTGTTCTTTTTCCTAAAATTCTGACAGTAGAAAGAAAAAATTGAAAGGACTAGAATGATTTGTGGAGATTTATTTTTAGGAAAAACAGAGTTTTTAGAAGATTAAAAGTAGAACTAGATAAGACGTCATAGCAAATATCTCAGAATGAACAACAATTTCTGTTAGTCTTATTCCAAAGAAATGAAAACTTAAACAATACTTCTCAGTCAATCAGTCACTCTTCATAATAAAATAATCCTGAAAGAATGAGAACAGGCATGTTACATTTTTGGCATGCATGCTGATACTATATTATGTTGGCCAATCCTAACTAACCCAGGCACCCTTTCTTACAGAGTCCAGGCTTAGCTTTATGGTTTTTATCCCCACTATACCCTCTTGGGCGTGCACCATTAATAAATGAGAGTTTCATAGTGAGATGAAGCCACTTGGTCAGTCCTTAGCTAAATGCAAGTTTACAAGTTCACCTAGTGTGATTAATTTTCCCCTCTCCCCCTCCCCCCCACCTTTTTTGTATAATCCACCTCCACTCTGGAGAGAAGAAACATTTATCATATGGAAGTTGATATAAATATGGATTTTGTGGATACTGACTTTATAATGGATGCTAACTTGACTAAATGATTAAACAAAAGGGATAATAGAGAAAACATTTTTTGAATGTGTGTTTTTATTTGAAATCTGCTGGGCAATGGAACATGAACGTGATCAGAGGAGATGAGCTTGTGTGCCTGTCTGCAGGTCTTGCCACCCTATTTGCAGGTAGCATCTGTAATTACTATGCAGTTCCATCATGACACACTAAGCAACTAAGCTTAGGTAGATAAGATAAAGCTCTTCCTTTGTCACACCAAATTGGAGTGCTGTCACAAACACATAAAGTCATTTAATTTTTGCCATAACAGAAATAAAGATAAGACAGCTGAAGGTGGACAGATGAATGTGGTCACCCTTTAACATTTTCATCTCAGAAACCAAATCTTTCAACTGCAAATTTTACGCTGACACCTACTATCACAAAGCAAACAAAAGATAACAAAGCAAAATAACAAAAAAACAAGATACTACCAGGTAAAGCAGACCATACACATTTTTCCCTTCCAATAGAATCAGTGATAACATTAAGAGTGATTTAGAAAAGATTATATTTTTATTATATCTTTGAGAAAAAGTAAAAGTAAAGGTTAATGCTTACAATTACAAGTGTTTTTAAGCAACTTCCCATAAAGAGAAATAATCTGAACGTTAACTTGTTTTATTTAATGAAATGTATATTTGTGAATTATATTTCCTTAAAATGAGTTATTTCTTCTGCTCTCAGTTCTCACAGCCTTTACCCATGTTCTGGAAAAGCTCCCTAATTTATGACTTAATACATCTTCTGTACAAGATAGTAAGAACCAAAAGGAAAAAGATAATATAATGTTCCTTTTCTAAGTTCCAGAACTTTGAGCAGTTCTGACAAACAATTAAACCTTTAAAAAGATATTAATTATATGAGACATTAAAGGACAGATTTAATGACATGTTTCAAGTAGGCAAAAAGCAAAGTGCTTAACCCAGAGAAATAACCCAATATATAGGGTGTGCCCCCAGAAGTATACACAATTTGAATAACTATTAATTCCAATGTTTCTTTCATTTCAGATTTATCCCATTGGAATTAATTATTCAAAGAGTGTATACATATTTGGGGGAATATCCTGTATATTTTTCCCTCCATCAAGGGAATTTTTTTTTTATTTTATTTACTTGGTTAATAAAATTTACAGGTGCACAATTCCACACACTTCATCTGTACACTGTATTGTGTGTTCACCATCCCAAGTCAAATCTCATTCCATCAATATTTATTCCCCCATACCCTCTTCCACCTTCACCCCCTCTTCTCCTGGCAATCTTCAAATTGCTGTTCCTATCCATGAGTTTTTCCTCTTTTTCTTCATCCCTCCATTTCCTTCTCCCATTCCCCGCGCTCCGCTCCCCTACCTCCCCCCCCTCACACACACACACACACACACAAACAGCTGTCAGCCTGCTCTCTGTTCACGGATCTGACACTATTTCGCTTGTTAGCATTGATTAAAATTATGCTCCAAAAATAAATATGAAAGAATCTGTCATTCATGAGGAACTACAACACAAGATGCAAATTAATACTCTGGGTTAATGGGAAGTGATTTTTGCACTTTCACTCTCACTGAGTTTTAGAGGTGCGTTTTCTTGGAATATTATTAAAATATAAGAAGTCGCATCGCCTTGTCACAGCAAGATGGATTATTGTAGGATTTAGTTGTCGGGCTGTGAAATGACCCATAGCATTAAAGCAGCCCAAGCACTGATTTTTGTGGTGGCCTCATTGCCTTCAATGTGGGACGTGATGAATAGCTGCTTGAGATATCAGTGTTTCTTCTCTAAAATGCTAATCTCTAATCTAAAATGCACACATGTATGCACACGTTCAGTGGGATACTATAAACAAGAGAGAAAGAGAGCAAGCAGAAGAAAGAGAGCCAAGTAGATGACCACAGAAAAATGGTAAGTGATTTGGAAAGAAAAATCATAGAAGATAAAACAAACACAATGACTCACCAATATAAAACAGTTTATATTAAAAATCCAGCATCATTCTAAATGGCCTCAATTCTAATCTCAGCTAAATAACTAGGCTGGCTTTGCTATAGAGCACCCATATGAGAGTTAATTGTTGAACTTCTTCACTGTTTGTCAGACAGATGATTGGATTTGTATAGACACAGGAGAAATGCAATTGCCTTCATTTTTTGGTCATTAGAAGTCCATAGAAAAATGAATAAAAGGATGTTAGCTAATTTTTGTTTTTCATATTAAACTGTGGTGTTGACATCAAATGTATGAAGTAGACATAGGGAAACTTACTTGAGTATGTACCAATGTGATATTTTCATTTACTGTGGACAAATATAAGTTTGTGAGTGCCATATGTAAATGTATATCTGTAGAATAGAGAATATGTAATGCATCAGAATATTTGTCATAATAGTTTTAGAAGATATGTTGGGACTGAATGGGAACTGTGAATGAAGGCATAAGAAAATAAGTATCAAGAAAAGTGATAAAAATGATGAACTACCAGAAATAAAGAAATAGTTTTATAAAAGAATTTATAAGGCTCTCTTAATAGGGGTCCAACTAGAAAGCATAAAGGAATGCTAGTGTAATGGAAAAGTCTTGAACTTTGGGCAAGTAAACTTGGGTTTGGATACTCAATCCAGAGCCTACAAATTGTGAGGCCATTTATAATTGCTTCTATTGTGAGATAGCAAGATATTTATGAACTGCAGGGCATATCATAGATGTAAAGTGTAGGAATATGGTGAAGCAGTTCAGAGCATGTCTTCTATCATGAAAGCACCACATACAAGCAATGAGGCCAGTTGTTTAACCTCCCAGTGTCTCAATTTTCTCACCTGTCATCTTTACATGGACTGTAATCAATGCAAATAATTATGAATTTAAATGTGATGTTAAACACATAGAATATTATTTGGTATAAGTTATTATGCCTATAAATGTTAGTTATTATTATTCATTTTGCTGTAAGCTGCTAGTAAAAAAAATGAAAGTGATTACACTATATGTCTGCACAAATCCAATAATCTCTTTGATAAATGATAAAGAAGTTTGACAATTAACTTTAAATGGGTGCTCTAGAAAAGCCAACTTGATAATTTATTTAAGATTAGAGTGACACTAGAGTGTTAGTACGGATGGTCTGATTCATTGCTTCTTTTTTATTTTTATTCTAGTTTAACCTTTTTCACTTATTTTTCTGTTCTGGTTGAAGGCATATCTAATTCGGAAGCATATGATTAAGCAGTAATGAGCTCAGTCATCAGATATTGCAGAGAAAGTCTTTAATAATTTAGATTACAGAGACAGGTTATGGTTGGCTCTGGGTCTTGTGTCTGGCCTTCGGAGGAGACAAAGGAATAGCAGGAGGGAAGAGACATGCATATGGTGGAGAGCTTCAGGGGAAAGCCTGAAAGTGTGGATTTATCCAAACATCCTCTACTTTTGTATTTCATGGGTTTGTTCTCTCAGATCTTCCTTTATGTTCCAAGTGCCTGGAAGAGAGTGTGCTGCTATTGATGCTTTTAGAAAAGTGGGGGAAGATTGCTGGGCCTTGGGTTATGAGAGCCACATGCTGGCTATGAGTCTGACTCTGTGATTCTTTGACCTGGAAGTCCCTTAATTCAGAATCAGCATTGTTCTCCATGGTGACAGGCATATACACATAAACACACACTCAGGTGCTTATGTGCACAGGTACATGCACTCATCACATGTGAACACAGATAGTCACATATGCCTAAAGCTGCTTTAGTAAGAAACTTTCTATTCTAAAAGACTTTTTTCAATGATCTGAGACAAATAAAGTCAGTTTATTCGTGTCCTATTCAGACACCTCCATACTTATTGAGCTGTAAAACAGATGACTTCTTTATTCCAAGAAAAGAATAATATGTTAGAAATTAAAAAAAAATTATCATTTAAGGTTAAAACAACTTGATATCCATTTCTTCACAACCAGTCTTCTAGTCATCAGTGCTAAACACTAGAGTTGCAGAATACTAAGGAGAAGAAAAAGAAAACACTTTCTGAAGGGAATGGTTTGTAATAATACAAGTCAGTGGGAATTTTGGGCATGCCACTGTGGTTTAGAGAATGATAAGGAAATTCGATAAGGAAATTCAATGCATTAAAAAAGTCAAAGTGGAAAATGATGTTTTAAAGTTTCTATTTCTCATGCAGTATATCAGTCAGCTGTGAATGACTGATGTATCAGTCCATCAGCAAGCTTCCTTGTATCACAAACAGGGAAAGTCAAGTAAGAATATATCTTTCTTACTGAAGCATTCATGTCCTTATATTGAAAAACAAGCACTTTTATCTTTTATGACTATTTTGAAAGGAAAGTTAAAATAAAAATTCCTATCCTATCTAATAAAAGAGTAATATGCAAATTGGACATACCTCTGCTACACCCATAAGCCAAGCCCACCAGCCAATCGCTGGAGATGTTCCAGACTGGAGAGGGTGCAGGTCGGGCTGAGGGACACACACCCCCATGCGTGAATTTCATGCACTGGGCCTCTAGTATAAAACATATTAGACCTTGAGCTAATGCAGCCTGGTCCCCACTCTCTCCCTCCTTCCCTCCTTCCCTGCCTTCTCTCTGGCTTCCCTTCCTCCTCTCTTCCTCCCCCATCTTCCTTCTTTTCTTTCTTTTATCTTCCCTCCTCTTTGCCTTCTTCCCTCTTTGGTACTCTCCCTTGCTTTCTCTCTTCTTTTCCTGCCTACCTCTGTTCCTTTATTATTTCTCTCCCTCTTTCCATTCCTCCCTTTCCTCTTCCTTCCTTCCTTCCTTCCTTCCTTCCTTCCTTCCTTCCTTCCTTCCTTCTTCCTTTTTTCCTTTCCCTTCCCTTTCTTCTTTGTTCTTCTCTTCTTCCATCCCTCTTTCTTGCTAACAAATGTAAAAGATACAGAGTAGCAAAAGAGAATATAATAAGAGTATAATGCCTAAAGTCAGATGTTCTTAGATTGAAATCAGTTCTAGCACTGACAAATTGTGTGGACTTGGACAACCTCCTTAAACTCTTTAAGCCTTTCTCTTTCACTTACTAAATGGACCACTCTTATTGAGTTGTTGTGAAAATTGGATGAATCTATGTATATTAGCTATTTGGCACATGGGAAGCCCTCAGAACATTTCAGTTTATACAACTCTCCAAATTAAGAATCCTACCCAAAGATACCACAGGATAATACTGTGTTAACTATTGATAATTTGTAATAATAGACATGATCAGAATGGCTCAAACAATGCATTCTTATTTGAGAAGACACAGTTGCCAATGGGAAGGAACATTTTTAAAAATACACCTGAAATTTTGTTTCATGTTTAGATAAAATTTGACTGGAACAAAAGAATAAAATGGAACTTTACAAGTTATATAGTAAAATGAGTCAAAATTGGATATAATTCAAGAAATTTCTACTTCCCAAAGTAAAATCTCTCTTCATGAAGTCTTCTGTTTCATCATCCAATCCCAGATCCTCTGTATTAGAAGAGTTGTGAAGAAAATGTTCCAAAGACACAAGAATCAAGACAAATTCGAAGAAAACAGGAAGAGTTGCTGTTGTGTACAATTGATCTGTGCACAATTTAACTGAAGTGTTGAGATAAGCAATGGAACTTTCCAGAGAGCTTTGAATGCTGATTGATTAATACCTACAACTGTATGTACCACTTCAAGAGAATCTACATCCAAGTTTGCATTCCCTGAGAAAGGCAAGTGATTTTATCTTAATTTTTTTAAATCTTCACTCCAGGATATGTTTTTAAGTTTAGAGAGGGGAAAGGGAAAGAGAGAGAGAGAAGCACAGAAAAACATTAATGTGAGAGAGAAACATCTATTGCTTGCCTCCTGTACACATCCCAATTGGGGATCAAACCTGTAACCAGGTATGTGTCCTGACCAGAAATTGAACCCACAATCTTTAGGTGCACAGGATGATGCTCCAACTCACTGAGCAACACGAGCAAGGGCTATCATTTTTTCTTAAAATATATTTTATTGATTTTTTACAGAGGGGAAGGGAGAACGATAGAGATTTAGAAACATTAATGAGAGAGAAACATCAATCAGCTGCCTCCTGTATGCCCCCTACTGGGGATGTGCCCGCAACCAAGGTACATGTCCTCGGGCAAGGGCTATCTTAATATTCTTTTGCTCTTTGTTTGGAAGGATGTTCTCCTTCCACAACATGTAAATTCTTCTTATTTCTCAAATGATAGTGAAGATGTACCCTCTTCTATACCACCTCTCTCAGATCATATAGTCCCATTGAAGGAAATCAGTCACTTTTTTATCTGTATCCAGAGAAGCCTGTACCAATATGTGTTGATCATCTCCACGAATAGGAAAAGGATAGGAGCTATTTTCTGCCAATTTCTTCATTCCACCATGCTTTACTGTCTACTGAATTAAAGGATCACAAAAATGAATGAACAGAGAAACAAATGAGAAGTCAGAGGACATAGAATACCAACTGTGTTTACAATCAATCCTACATTCTGTCATACTGTGGATCCAGAATAGCTATTGCTATAGTTTCCATTTCTAAAGATGGGGTAAGGAGAATGAAAAGATGCCTAACATATTTTATTAGCATTTCTCTTATATTTTCCTTAAAAGAGGCTACTGCACTAGATACTTTTGTCATCTACAAATAGGACATCTTCCCATAAAATGAAATTTGACCCTTACTATAAACCTGCTTTAGAAAATATTCATGAGTATTTTTAAGAAAGAGCAAGAATATAGTAATTATAAATATTTACTTTGGGTCTTTAATGAAAACTCTACAATAACTTGATTTAAATTGTACACATTATCTTACCATATTTTCATAATGTGTTCTGTGACACAGCCATATTTATAAGCATAAAGTATTTATCAGCCCAAATAATTGCTTTACATGGCCATTGTGTTTCGTGGTGCAATTCACAGGTAGAAAACTAATTGAATTAAAACATCCCTATACTCACACCAAACATCAAAGTAAGAAGTAAAATTACTTGATATTGAATGATAATAAGGATTTTATTCTTTACTTTTACTTTTCAGTTGTTTCCTCTAGATCACTAAATTCTCAGGGATCTTGATCTAAATTTCTTTTGCTTACCATCAACAACAAAAATTTTAAAGATGTTAAATGTTTAAGATTTTATAGTGTATCGTAAACCTCATAGCTCTCAAATATTTTTTTTATATTTATAGCTTTTTGCATATGAACTCTCACACTCAAACATAGCATCTGGGCTTTGCTGTTGGAGGAACACTGGATTCCTGTCTGGCTGAGTAGTTTTCTATTTCAGTTAACAATGTAGCTATCTCTCTTCTCTTCAGCAAACATCACCATTTTTCAGCCATTTAACTGGACTAATGCTTTCTAACTAGAGTAACCCAGTGCATGCTGCCTGCATTTCTAGGAAGCAAAGGGAATAATTGGTGACTCCTCTCTCTGCCAGTTTTCTGATAAGTTGGACTCTAAGCTGATTGTGTCACTTTGAGCTTCCCTGTCCCTACTGGTTGTATTTTCCAGAGCTGTGAATTAGCATTCTCTTAGCTGCATGGTCCCCTGAGTTGCTAATTTCTCATCTCTAAAGTTTTTGTAGATCAAAAGTATTTGGGCATTAAGTAATATATCCTGGATCCAAGAGCTTTCCTCCTTGGTTAACTCATGCTCTGCATACAAATTGATGTGAAGGGCAGCTGCTCGATTCGTCTTATCAAATACAAATTCATTATCCAAATGTCCTTTTACCGTAGTTTTTCTACTTAAATAATTCTCCTTATGTCTTCATTGAAAATTAAAGTAGGTTTCCATGATTGGGTCTCCTTTTTGATTGTCAAGGTTATTATACATGTTACTAAGTTCAAATCCATTTTTTTCCTCACTGATGGGACAATGAAAGATTGGTCTAGTGATTCCCTTAACAAAAAACTACTATTAATGTTTTAGTAATGTTCTGGGGGTATTAAGCCATTTAAATACACACACATACATATACACACACATATATGTGTGTATTTATATATGTCACCTTGCTGATAATTTTATTTTCTTATTCTTTGGTGTTTTTTGCATATAAACTTGTTTCAGTGCACTCTTGGAAAAAAATGGCTTCAGTTTGATTTTTCTGTGCTCAGCTCAAAACTGTGCTAATGAAAGAAACAATGTCCAAAGTGTGCTACAAAATATGTTGGTGAAATGCTTCCAGAAATATATCAGAAAACCTGGGTATAAGCCTTAATCCATTGGATCTTGGGTTTATTTCGCATTAAAAGTTATGCATTTCAAAGAAGAAAAATCTAGACCAGGTTTTTTCAAACTGCTGGTAGGAACCCCAAGACACATGCAGCAAGGAACTGAAAGGTCAAGATTATGTGTACAAAGGAAATAAGGTATTATTTACTTTCTTCACTCTCCTTCATGAGTATACCTCCCTTCCGGGTTTTGTGAGTACAGGAAGAGAACATACAGAGGATTCATAACATACGGTAATATCACCCTGACAAGTAAAAGAATATGCAATTAAGTTTATACAAAAATCCATTTGAATTTCCAATGCAGAAGGGAAGGATCCACTTTGGCATGACACTGTGAGGAGCTCCCCTTACTTGCTCCCCAGTGAAATGGAGAAAATTACAAAACTAGAAATGGCAACAAAAAACCATTATTAAAAGCCTTTGGAACTGGTCCTAACAGCAAACAGCAAGTGAAGAGATTATGCAAAAAGTCCATAAAAGTTTGGTAAGACAGGCTCGAGTCTCTGGTATGGGAACCAAAACTGATCCCTCCCTCTACTCTGCTCCCAGTACAACTGTGCTCGAGACTATTGCAGTTACATTGCATATAAATCTCACTCCCCTAAGATCCCAGCGAGAGGACTTCCTTCCAGCCAGGAGCAGAACTTCAGCACTTCTAAACCTGCTCCAGGTGCCTGATGCTAAGCCTCAAGTGATTCCAAAGGATGTAAGGATTCCCTTTTCCTGCCTAACCCCCCACAGATGGAATGGAGGCCCTGATAGATTTTCTTCTGGCTCCTGAGGAAGTCATTCAATACCAGAAGAGGCAAGTTGGAGAACCTCATATTTCTGCCCACCTCTCTCCCCAGCATCACTCCCCAGTTTCACTCCCAGAGAGCTTGCTATTGTCCCCACACACAGCTTCAGGGCTCTGGATCAGATATTTTGCATGAAGGTAAGGGAGCCTCAAAAACAGTAGCTCCCAATCTCTTCCTAAAGGAAATGATTTGATTTCCCCCAAAATGGTAGTAATTTTAAACTACACTAAAGAGCAGTGGAAGTCATGGTCAAAGGCAAATGGAAAGACTCATTTGTATTTAATGAATTGATTGCCTATACTGTAGACTGGCTAGTTTGTGAGAGAAACAAGAACAAGGCAGCTTGGAGGACTTTTCCTGGCAGCAGAACACATAACACTGAAACCATTCCTTTAACCGAGTCACAATTTGATTATTTCATTCAGGGAGAATTTATTCTCCAACAATTTATTATTGTTGAAAATAACAGCAATCTTAGTCAACTAATGGAGCTTAACAATTAGTGTTCAGAGAAGGTTGGAATTGAGATTTATTTACAATATCGCTGTTGGTGACTATGGACATACTGTCAGCCACACTTCCCTGAGAAGCAACATACAGACTTAATTAACAATGTGGGGTTTAGATGGGGAATCAAACTTTACTGAGATAATTCAGCCAGTCACTAAATAAATAAACAATTAAATAGTAATAACTTTGGATAAGGGAGACCAGCATCCAAAGTTGCTACTATATGCTATTCAAAACAAATTGAAAAGAATAGGAATAATACAAAGTATGTTTTCCAACAATAATAGAATTAATTTGGAAATTGATAATAGGAAAAATGGGGAAACTCACAAATACACGAAAATTAAAAAACCTTCTATGCAGTTAATTTGTCAAAGAATAAATAAAAATAAAAACAAGAAAATTCTTTGAGGTGAATGAAAATGAAGGTGCAGCATACCAAAACTTATGGGATGCCCCTAACTCAGTATTTAGTGGGGCATTTAGTAATGCCTAAATAAAAACAGAAGATAAGATTTCAAATTAATAAATTTACCTGTCATCTTAAGACCCTGGGGGATGTAGGGGGAAGAATAGCAAACTAATCCTAAAGCAAGCATAGGACAGGAAATAATAAAGATTAAAGATTTAAAAATGTAGACTGAAAAACAATAAAACCAAAGGCTGGTGATTTGAAAAGTTCAACAAAATTGAGAAACCTTTATCTAGAATGACTAAGAAAAAAAGACAAGATGAAATTGCTAAAATAAATGATTGAACAAAATAGCTCTAGAGACATAGAAGCATAGAACAGATTGTCAAATCTTAGAGGAAAGGCAGAAATAGGTGGGAAGAGATTAATCAAAGAACTTGTATGCACATATGCATAACGCATGGATGGACACAGACAATAAGGTGGTGAAGGCCTGGGGCAGGGGGTGGGCAATAAGGGGTCAATGGGAAGAAAAAAAGGGGGACATATATAATAATTTCAACAATACAGATTTTTAAAAAAATAGAGAATAAAAATAAATGGGGAAGCATTATTACCAAGCTTACAAATATAAATTGGATTATAAAAGAATGCAATGAAAAAATATACTCCAACAAATTAAATAAATTAAATTGAAAAATTCCTAAACAGATAAAAATTACTGACATTGACACAGAGAAATATAAACTTTGAAGAGAATTATAAGTGAAGATATTTAATTAGCAATCAAGAAACTACCCACAATGCAAAGCTCAGGCCTAGATGGCTTCATTAATGAATTCTAGCAAACATTTAAAAAAAATAAATACTGATTATCACAAACTCACCCAAACAACAGAAGGAAATAACTATCAAAGCATTTCATGAGGCCAATGTTATTAGTACCTCAAAACCAAAACCAGAAGAAGATATAACAGAAAAAAACACACCTATATATACACCTATATTTTATGAATTATGGTGCAAATATTCTCAAAAATAATACTAGCAAACCAACAATATATTTAAAAATGATACATCATAACAAGTGGAATTTATCCCCCAAAGCAAGGTTAGTTTAATATCCAAAAATTAATTACATGGAAATAATCTAAGTGCCCATGGATGGAGAGAAAATGTGTGGTATATATATGATAAAATACTATTTATCCATTAAAAAATAATAAAATATTGACATTTGAGACAACAAGGATGAACCTGAGGATATTATGCTAAGTAGATTAACTAAGAGAAAGACAAATATTTTATAATCTCACTTGTATGTGGAATTTAAACAAGAAGAAACCAACTGTATAGACACAAAGAACAGATTGGTGGTTGCCAGAGGTGAGGTGGAGGGACTGGAGAACTGGGGCAATAGGATCGAAAGGTACAGGCTTCCAGTTATAACATAATGAAATCATGGGGCTATTATGTACAGCATGGGGACTGTAGTTAATAATACTGTATTGCATATCTGAAAGTTGCTGAGAGTAAATCTTAAAAGTCTTCATCACAAGAAAGAAGTTTCTAACTGTATGTGGTAACAGATGTTAACTAGACTTGTGATCATTGCACAATACATAAAAATATAAAAGTATTATTTAGTATAATTTAATTAATATAATATGTCAATTTAACCTCAATAAAATTTTAAACAGAAATCAATTAACATAATAAATCATGATACAGAAAAAATTCATAAAATTTAACTCTTGTATGATAAAAATACTTAACAAACTAGGAATATACCATAAGTAAATTTCTTTTTTTTAATTTTATTTCATTGCTGACAGTATTACAGGTGTCTCCCATTTTCTCTCTCTTTGCCCCCTCTTTTTCTAATCTAGGTCAGATTACCTTGTTATTCATTCATTCTTACAGTGCTCTCATTTTATGTTTCATGATATTTATCCTGTGTTTATCTCTTTGTCAAAAGTTCTTAAGTACATATTACATTTCTATATAATATATACATCAACATTATAAATGATACACATGCTAGTAGCTAATTACTATGAATACATGTTAGTCCACATTAATTCTGCAATAAAAACCTATATAAGTAATCATTAAATGTGCATGAACAATGAAAAAATTTTTAGAATAGACCAGAGATGTCTGGCACTAGTGTTTGTATATAGATAATAACCAAAGCAAATGAAAGGATTAAACCTATATGTGCACACATTCAAAGAATACCATCAGAAAGTACAGGGGCCACTCACATTAATTTAGTTCAGTGTATCCTTCTTTGTTTCTTCCAAAGATTGCTGAAGGAATGGACCTATATAAAACACAGATCTCGGCACTTCTCTATATTTCTTAAAAGTTTTCCATAATTCCACATAGTCCTTGAGAACTCCCTCCAAAGATGGTGACGGTCCGGAGATTGACCCCAGTATAGCCTTTGTCCTCAAGTTCTGCAATCTTACGCAGTGAGTTTAAAATCTACAAAGTAAAGACCACTGAACTAAGACACTATCCCCATTTTAATAATGACAATAATCTCTAAATATTTTATAGCTATTTCCCATATTGTACTGCTTAATATAACTTTTTTTGAATTCCCAGTATCTGAATTAACTTTTAGATATTAAAACCTCTAAAGAAAGTAGAAATGGCACTTATTAAAAAGATATGTGAACCTCTTGTCTTTCCAGGAAGTAATGACTATGATGGACTGTCCTAAATACTCGACTTCTTTAATGAATAATTCTTATCTCCATGGTATGTCTTCCCCTGCAACTATGAATATGCCCAATATGACCTCTTATGTAACCTCCTTTGGAGAGGTGAGAAATCGTTCCTTTCACATGATTGATAAAGAATTTTAGGAGTTTATCCTCAGCATCATATACCTTTGAGGAAATCTGCAGTTTGACTCCATAAATTCAGTCCTTAAAGTAGAAGTCTGATTAAACTCTCAAAAAGTATACTGCATTTCTAGGCCTATTTGGCTTTCAGATTAAGGATAAACTCCAACAGACTTTTAATGTAAAATCCTTTCCAAAAACCTTTCTACTAGTTTGACTTTAAAACATACTATTTTATCGGAGTGAACCAAAACAGCACAGAACCTTAATAAACTGGTGATAATTAACTAGATGACATCCTGTTTAGTTTTCTAAATCATGTTCAGCAATACTGGCTCAATTTACATATAATTATGCAAACTATCATCTAATTCTGCAGCAGAAAATCAGAAAAATTTGGTTAAAATTTATGTTTTCAATTTATTACAAATATGAGTTGAAGAGAATTTATATCCCTTCTGAGCATTAGTTTTTCATAAATATGCAGTGAAAATATGCTTAGTTTAAAACAGGAGTTTTCATCCTTGACACCATTGGCACTTTAGGGCAGATAAATCTTGGCTGGTGAGCTGACCTGGGCATTATAGGATGATTAACAGCATCCCTGGCCTCTACCCACCAGATGCCAGTAAAGTACAAAATAGGGAATATAGTCAATAATATTGTAATAACTATGTATGGTGCCAGGTGGGAACTAGAATTATCCAGGGGATAACTTTATAAATTATATAATTGTCTAACCACTATGCTTTAAACCTGAAACTAATAATCAGTAATATTGAATGACAAATGTAATTGAAAAGTAAAGTTTAAACAACAACAACAAACATACATGTCCAGTATATGCCTGACATAGAGTGCATACTCAATAAGAATTTGCTGCCGAAACCAGTTTGGCTCAGTGGATAGAGCATCGGCCTGCGGCCGAAGGGTCCCAGGTTCGATTCTGGTCAAGGGCATGTATCTTGATTATGGGCACATCTCCAGTAGGGGGCGTGCAGGAGCCAGCTGATCTATGTCTCTCTCTCATCGATGTTTCTAGCTCTCTATCCCTTTCCCTTCCTCTCTGTAAAAAATCAATAAAATATATTTTAAAAAAAAGAATTTGCTAAAATTTCTATGTCTTCTGATAATAAAGAAATACACCTAGCATTTTACAGTGTTAGTGATTTATAGGAAAGGAAAAAAATGAATTATATTTAACATAATATTTTGAAACCTAATGTTACCTAAAGTTCAGTATTAAATATGAATTGAAAAAGCATACAGTAGGTGAAGAAAATACATCTTGAGTCTTCAAGTAGCATATCATTTCCTAGGGCATAAGAATAAATACACAGGTATTTACAATTCAAGGTATAGTGTAGTAAGTGCCACATGAGATCTTCAAAGTGTGCAGAGAGTTCAAAGATAGAAAAACTGACATCTAGTTACGGCAAAACAGGAAATGATTAGTACAACTTTACAGAGCCTTTAGAGAATTCTGTTTCACTGAGTTGCAAAATGATGATCATGCTCCCATTTCCTTGTTTGGTTTTGTTTCCTTCTGTGGTCTTGTGTTCTGGTGGGAACCTGTGCTCTGAGGGGCCTGGGAAAAGGAAATTACCCTGAATTCCAAAGATATGTTATTGTAGACTCAGGAAGACTATGGACAGGCTTAGTTGAGGTAAAGCTTTACCTTTGTCAGGGAAGATATCACACTAGGATATGGCTACCCGCCATGACTCACTCCTAGAAAGTTTTCATTGTTGACTATTTTATGTGGTTACTTTTTGTCTCTGGGTTGTCAACATAAGAAACATTTAAACCTATGAAGAATTTATGTGAGTTTATTTGAGCCAAAACTGTCTACAATTGCTTTGAAGCAAAATCTCAATGGATTGAGATAATGCTCCTGAGAATGATACTTTATTTTATATATTACAATCAAAAGAGGAGACTTAAGTGTGTTACATGAAATCCATTGGTGCTAGATTAAAGAAGCCAGAGAAAGCAGCTCAGGGAAACTTCTGGGATTGGATAAAAAATAAAATGATAGACAAATACTTCTTTTACATAGGTGGATGCAGATTAGTGTACAATCAACAATTAACTCAATAACAATGAGGGGCTTTTGTAGTCTCTGCAGACTGGTGCCTGTGCTTGAGGGGTCTAGATAAAGGAACACTACTTTGACATTCCAACCATAGTTATCATAGATGCAAAAAGACAACCTATAGGCAGGCTCAGTTAAGGTAAAGATTGACCTTAGTCAGGGAAGATACAGGCCTAGGACATGACTACCCACAATAAACTGATTTTAGCTTCTGGAGTTTTCATTTCAGTCCCTCCTCTTTGGTTACTTTAGGTCTCTGAGTTTGCAAAGCTACCCTGAGTAGGTGGACCCTTTTCATCCAGACTACCAGCATTTCTCCCCAACTCCATCCCATGTGGTTGAGATGGAACTGATCTTACTCCGGGTTTAAGGGTTAGACATGTAATCCAGCCTGCCCCATCAGACTACTCCACCCTCCAGAATTTAGTAATAATCTCAGAAAATCATATAAGATCCTAGAAAGATCTAATCAGCTTTCACTCCGTGAGATTTATTAGAAGTTTGGGGGAACATTGTTCTCTTTTTCCTGGAGCTGGTCTATATGTCTAGAGAGGTTCCCTCCTGTGAACAGAGCCAACAGAATGGAAAGCAGAGGCAAGAGCTAAAGATAATGTCGAACCTAGATTTGCCATTGCCTGATTGGGAGTTGTTTCTTGATCTATAGTTATATGAAACAATAAATTATCATTTTCATTTGAGTTGGGTTTTTATATTTTGTAATTGAAAGAGTTTCAATTAATAAATTTCCTAATTACACTAAACATTTACTTCATGGGTCATTTTTTCATATAATATAATGTCAAGTATTTTGATGAGACTAAATTTTAAAAAATAGTGACTAATATCTATGACTCTCAGTAAATTTTTATTGAATCAAAGAATAATTGCCAACTGCAGACTAAAGTGTGAAATTTAAATAAATTAAGTAACAAGCTCTCCAACATTATAGATAACAATCAGCAGAAATGCTTAAAACAATAAACTCCAAATATCACATAAAATATATGCATCATGGCTATGGACATTTTTTCCCTCTGGCTTGCTCCTTTTCCTGCACAGTTCCATAAATACAGTTGCATGGCGTTTTCTACATGCTGCATGATAATGACAATAACGTTTGAACTAATGTGACCATTTTGGTTCTTCCTGGCTTTCTCATTTAAGATTCTTCACAGGAAAAACAATCCCTCGCCTTTTAGGAACCGATTTATCATCCTTCTTACACATCAATAGGTTATCCTTGCTTAAAGAGGTCTTTCCATTGTTCTTGCATTTGAATCCAAATTAAGTCAAATAGCTTCTCCCAGTGAGATAGGCTGCTTACAACTTTACTACAAGCCTGCAAAACACGAACTATGTCATCTATGTCTTTAAAACATCTCTGTCCACATTCTGGCATTACATGGTACTGAAAAGAATTGAGAGACAGGAGAGGCAGTTAGGGAAAAGGGGGGTCCATGGGAGAGGAAAGCATACATGAGGGGCAGGGGCATTTCCAAGCCACCACATTGTTTTCAAGAATGCTACAATAAGCTTTGCAACTGATATCAGGGGAAAGAGAGAGTGGCCAATTAGGAAAGGCTCAGAGGAAAATTGGGGAAGGGTCCAAGTAGAAAGTAGCATATATATTTATATAAAGAAGCTGCTAGCAATTATAAACCCTTAAACAAAGAGACTCAAGGGCTATCCCATTTTGGGCACCCCCCTTCAGTGAATTACCTATTTGAGAACCCCTCCCTATACAGGAGTTTGTATACACTTAAATTTCCACACTTTTGCTTAAAACCCATGCATTTTTATTATTCAAACTTCGTGAGATAAGAACCATAATTCCAGCTTGCCATTCAGGGTAACAGTAGAAGGCCAAAAAATAGCCCCAGAAAGTAATGTCAAATCTCACCCTACCTTACATCAGTGGAATAGATTCCATTCTAATGACAACTAATCAATTGTTTATGGAATTCATACTATTTTCCACATTTTGTGCTGGGAGACATGACAAGATAGGAAGTTAGGGAAAATGGCATAGCATGTTGCTCCAGTCTTCAAAGGTGTTAAAAATCACTGGAAGAGTAGAATTTCAAGGGTGATTTGCCATTAGAATTCAATCATTAACTGAAGTTTGTTGATGCTGTGTCTCAAAGGTAGTAACTGGTAACACATTAAACAACAGAAAAGCTATCTTTCTCAAGCCTAGGAAGGAATAATAGAAAATTTCTACATTTTGGCACTTGAAATGTGGTCATATAGTCTGGCAAAGTAAATAATTTAAAATGGGACTTCTGTTTTTAATCACAACCTTTCTCCATCTTTACTGACATGCACCCATTCATTTCTTTATGTATGCAATGTATCTATGAAACAACTAAGTATTTGCAATGTGCCAGGCACTATGATAGTCTCTGGATTTATCAGCAAGAATAAGCCAGAAATTTGCATTCAAGGAACAAAACAATTATCCTCCGGAACAACTACCACAGGGACAACAAATTAAACTGCCAAGTGTTTGGCGGACTCAAAAAGACACACGAAGTGTCACGCTAGCATGAAGGAGGGAGTGACCAATTCCAGGGAGGATGTGATATCCTTGTAATAACCTGCTATTATTTAACAGGGAAGGAGGGAAAGGGCAAATAATATAGGCATGCCATGTACACAGCTTTGCCAAAAAGCTGCACTTGACATTCTCCAAGTCTGTTCACTGCTGGATTAATGGTCGAAGGGATGAGACAAAGGCAGTTTAGACCCATGCCCAGTAAGATCTGAGTGATGTGGGGAAAATGCTTGCCTGTCCATCACATCTGGAAACAGATAATGGGCCAGGGTGGGTGTGGCCACTGCAAGTGGCAACATCTAAATATATAAACTTCTAGACAAAGGAGCCGATTGCTCTGGGCTCCAGGGCACCCGGCCCTCTTGGGACTCCTGCTGCAGGGGGTTGCACTTTTCTGCACCTGCATGGCTACCTTGTGCTCCACACATGGACTACTGGCCTTTAATCTGGCTGGAATGCCATGAGAAAAGCATCTTTTGGGATAGGGAAAGAGAAATAAAAGATTGCCAGCACTCTAAGACTTGGTGAGCATAAAGGGGCCCAGAATCACATTCAGTTTCATTTGGCTTGAAAGTCTCAGTGCTAATTTCCTTAGTCTCTTCTTTGTTTTGCAATAGCATATGCATACACCACCTTAGTTCTTAGACTTTATTTCAGCAACACCCCTCACTCATTGCAAACTCAGTCACTTAGGTGGCTTCAGAGTAGATGTCAGAGTCCACCACCTTCCCCCAGACTCTGGCCAATCCCCTTTCCCTGCCTTTCTCGCTCTTCTGCTATCCTGGAAGTGAAGCCAAAAGCAGATCCCAGATTGAGGACCATGATCGAGGATTGCATTGTCTCAGACAGGAAAGTTAGAACACCCTCTTGTTCCCTGACTATCTCACCCTCCTTTCCTACTGAGGGTCTTCATTAATCATTTCTTCTGCACAGATGCAGTACTTCCCCCCAAAAGCAGTCCTTCGTATAAAATTCCCTTTATCTGGTAGCTCATGAGGGTGATATGGGAAGGAATGTCACTACTCAAAGTGATAATCCACAGATAGTTTCACCACTGAGAATTCTAAGCTCCATTTCTCAAAAAGCCTCACAAAGCTTTATGAGACAGCCAGTAGATGGATAGGTCAGAAGCATAAGACTAGTTTAACCATTTCAGGTTCTAGGTCAATTGTGAACATTTTTTATATTTTCAAAGAGCACCACTTTATTTGTTTTATATGTTGTGTTCATATATAATATTACCACACCTTTATGTCTTTTTATTGGTGAGGTAGGCACCCAGGGGCTAAAGGTTGGTAATTATATGCATAGCGCGTGCACATGCGCGCGCGCACACACACACACACACACACACACACACACACACACACACACACACAGTCCTATATAATAAAATCCTAATAGGCAAATCAACCAAACAGTGAAACAACCAGTTGCTATGATGCACACCAGTTGCTATGACCACCAAGGGGCAGATACTCAGCCAGAAGCCGGGCTCATGCTGGCAAGCACAGTGGTGGTGACAGGAGCCCTTCCTGCGGCAGCGGTAAGGACCCTTCGCTTGGAGGGATGTCTGACTGCTGGCTTAGGTTCACGGTGCTCCCCCTAAGCTGGCAGTCAGACATCCCCCCAAGAGGTCCTAGACTGCCAAAGGGCACAGGCTGGGCTGAGGGACCGCCCTCCCCCCCTCAACATCACCTGTGCATGGATATCGTGCACTGAGCCTCTAGTACATATATATATTTCAGTGATGAAACTCAGTGGTTCACAGGGTCAGTTTTGATTGATAACACAATGGAATGATACTAATATTGAAAGTGGTAGCCCTAGCCAGTTGCTCAGTGGTTAAAGGGTTGGCCTGCAGACTTCAGGACCTTGAGTTCCATTCTGGTCAAGGGAACTACTTCTGTTGCAGGCTCAGTTCCTGGCCCATGTTGGGGTGCTTGGGGGAGGCCAGCAATTGATGTGTCTTTCTTACATTGATGTTTCTCTCTCTGTCTCCCCTCCTTTACATTCTAAAAAACTAATGGAATAAAAATCGTTAGGTGAGGATTAACAAAACAAAACAAAATAGTGCTGGACATTATTCCCCTTTCTCACTGCACATGTTCATTGTTTCATCCAAGTGAGCATTACACCAGAAAGTAAGCATCCAAATTACACAATTTCAACTGTCCTCCAATCCTTTATTTAATATAGTGTAATATCGGTCTCCAGTGGCTGAAGTCTCAGAATTCAAGGCAAAATGTCAGATGCCTAGAAGACTTGCTGGCTTGCAGTACACATTAGCAGTTATTGTATAAGTTAAAGATCTTTACTTCTTAAACTTGAAAAATGCATCCCAAGTAAAGAGAATTACCTTCCCAAAAAAATATTTCATAGCCCACAGTCTGCCTGAAAAGATTTCTCATGACTCACACAAAATTTATATTCTTCCCTGCTCCCAACATCCTCAATAAGAATTTTTTAAGATTATTTGATAACCAGCCAGTATTTATAGCCACCTAAAGGAGAATGTGGAATTCCCTCTTGAAGTTATGGCTGCTTGTATGAAGGCACCTTAGGTCAGGGAGGTCATTAATCCATCCAGGATTTTAAATGGGTAAGGATCATGTCCGAGGCAAAAAAAAAACAAAACCAAAAACAACACACACACACACACACACACACACACACACACACACACACACCTCTACTATTTTACCCACTTAACCACAGAAGAGGTAGCACAGCAAGGAAAATCATTTTAGAGTATGAGTTTTCATTGATACTCATCTCATCAAAGTGAAAGCAATGTGTTGTCATGTTCATTATGAAATTGAGCCAAGTTTTTATAAACTGTACACACTATTATGCAACAAAGACCTTTGTAACATGTCTGTATTTATATTTTAAACATCCAAATATAATTTAACTAGATGATCAAATAATCTTATACTTTATGCTTTTTTAAGATATATTTTTGGCGGTTCATAATATATATGATGTGGATTTGTAGGTCAGAAACACAATTCCTAATGTTAATATTGTTTCTTTGGGCAATATTTTATGATGTGTAGCCCAGGAATTAATTATATAAAAATAAGATAATCTCTACCTTGGAAAAAAGTTAAATGTTTAAGTGAACTTTATAAATCTCCTTAGACAAATAAATGAACCCATTTTGGTTTTTTTTAATCACAATAACATACCTGAAAAATAAAAAAAATAAAATCTGCTAAAGATGAAAAATATATTCCACCTATTTAGCTTTGTATTCAGTTAAATTAAAAAAAAAAAATACCAAGCCTATAAAATGGTAAAGGAGGAACCTGGAGAGTATTATGCTAAGTGAAATAAGCCAGTCAGAGAAAGATAAGGATTGCATGATCTCACACATATGTGGAATATAATGAACAGAATAAACTGATGAACAAAATAAATCCAGAGACAAAGATGCATGGGATAGACTGTGGAATCTCAGAGGGAAGGCAGAAGCGGGTGGGAAGAGATCATCCAAAGAACTTGGATCATATATGCATGCACAGAGACAATAGAGTAGTGAAGGTCTAGGGTGGAGGTGAGGGCAGGCTAGAAGGGGTCAATTGCAGGGGTGGGGGAAGAGGAAAAAGAGGACATACGTAATATTTTCAACAAAGATTTAAAAAATAAATAAATAAACAAATGACCAAGGAATGAAAATACTTGTTTAAAATATATAAAGAGAAAATAATATAGCACAAAAAAACAAAAGAAATGTTTTTAGATATAGGCATTTAGTTGCAAATTATCAGTACCCTGTACATCAAGACAATAATATATTTATGCTAAATACATTTAGATATGACAGAGGTGACTCTCAAAGGGACTATGCAGTCTACAGGAATGTACAATACTACAAAACACATCAGGTCTTCGACTGTGCGCATTGACACTGATGCTGGCATCGCTTGCTCTGCCATGGGAGACTGGAGGCAAATGAACAGATGGACAGAATCTCTATTCCGTGCTCTGCTGGCTGCTGTTCAGTGAACGGCAGTGCGCTAATAAAGTGCTCAGCGGACTACTGCCTCCATCTGCTCCTAATAAAAATAAATGAGGCTCAGAAGCAAGCACAGGCCTTGGCATTCTTGCATGCAAACCCTTCAGTAGTGCATGAGGAAGTGGGTGAGTTGATCTAAGATGACTACTTACAGGTTGTAACAGCCCCATGATCGTGGTGGCCCTTGTCTCCCATTCCCATGTCCCTGAGCAGCATTTTTTTTCCTGGTTATTTATCAGGAGAAATTATTATGCTTGGACAACCTTAATAGCCTCTTAGCCCCACTGTTCCATGGCAAGTAATGAAATTAGATTAGTGCTGTTCAGTTTAGTGAGCAGGGACTTTATGATTCTCTTATGTTTGGGGAAATAAATGTTTATGAAGCTGCTCTTACAGTCCACAAGCGTGCAGCAAATGTCATTAATCGTGTTCATCTTGTGCCTCTGTTACAAGGTTTTGAGGCAGCCTCCTTGCCGTGTCCCCGACTCTGGCAGAAACCAGACACACAGAGAAAGACAGAAATAGCAATTTGCCCATTACTCCAGGTCAGAAATTTAGGGCACAGGTTACAGATTTCTTTCTTCTGAGGGAAGTTTGGAAATGCCATTATTTGCAGGGCATTACTGAGGTCTCATTAAATCTTACCCAGGGAGAGGAGGAATGAAAATGGAGTTAAAAGCATTTCTTCAAAATAAAATAATGAAAGTCCCCATGGTAGACTATTTTGGGCAATTTCTGTTTTAGAGTTCCTGCTTTTAAAATGTTCTAACCCCCAAGGATCATCCTTGCAGGTTAATGAAGGATTGCAAAGGTGCTTTAATGGGAATCCAAAGATAGAAACTTCTGCTGTTCAGTGGGGATAATAATCCTTCAATTAGCATTTATCTCTTTCTACTAGAGAAGTGCTGAATCAGTATAAAAGCAGAATAAATGGGTAGAGTTATAGTGAGGTAGTTGTGAACTCAATATGTGGAAGAACTTTCCAATGTTCAGATAGTCTCAAAGATATGAGCTGGTAATTTGTCTTTGTTAGGGGTAATCCCATACTGAGTCAATATTCACTTGTGGTGAGTTGTAAAGGATCTATGTCTCTAGTAGCTTTTTCAATAGAAGATTGTTTGCTTTCAGTATTAAAGCATATATTCCTTTCTTTGATCCTAGCCACACACATACACTAGATCGATGAGCTCTTTAAAATTGGGATGTAGTAGTAAAGATAAAGTCTGAATCATCAGGGCCAGGTATGTTCAGTATATTGGAATGGTGTTGACTCCAACTTTGGGGTCAAATTTTACTCAGACAGCATTAAATGAAAAGTAGTCCTCCATTATTAAGATTCTAATGTAACTCTCTTTGTCCATTCATGCAGTAAAAAATATACTGAGGCTCATTATGTGTGATGCCTTATGATAGATAGTGGATATACAGATGTAACAAAAAAAAGAACTCTTCTTATCATTTATCTACCTACCATTTACCTATCATCTATGTACTAATGTCTCTATATACCCAATTCTCTATGGTCTAATTATTTCTACAACCACAGTATCTATTCATATACATATCTATGTACCTAGGGCTAGAACTGTAGAATCAGGGGTAGGATATACAAATACAGTTGTATATCAGTTGATACTCAATAATCTTCTTGACTCCTAAGAAGTCAACCTAAAGCAAAAGCTAATTCATGAAAAAGAGAAGAACTGAGGAAACCAGGAATGGAGCATGTTCCCTGATGGCTCTGCACTTCCAGTTCGCTCTTCCTCTGCTCATGGGGAACAGTACATTGTATTCAGGTTTAAACCACCAAAGTAGTGTTTTTAGTTACAGCAGACAGGACATAATTGATAAAGTACAAAGCAATTTAGTTGGCTGGCTTTCAATTGTCAGCTTGAAGAGAAACAGAAACAACTGAGGACCTAGAAATAGTAAAAAGCATCCTCAACGTTTCGATATGTTTCAACATGCCCTTTAGTATAGGCTGTGGGGAGGGAATTAAGAAAAAGAAATTATAGGTGAGCAAGTGAAATATTGCAGAGTTTCAGTGTGAAGTGATGATTGGGAAGAATTTTAGCAAGAGAGAAAAAGCAACATGTTCCCCTAAGTTACTGACAAAGGTGTTTCTGGTTTTCACACAGTCTCTCTTTTTTTGTTGTCTTTTGTAAGAAAGTTAAAAGAGAGAAGGTAAGATTGAAAAAAAAAAGTGAGGAAAAGGAGGAAGAATGATCAAGGGAACCAGTGACCATCCATGGATGTAAACAGGGACTCCCAAAGCCCCTGCATTCTGGACTTTGCACCCAATCCACACTCCCCTAGTCACCTGGCAGTTATGTAGTCTTGATGCCCAAATCCCAGGAACTTTCAAATACCCTGGGGAGAGGCAGCCATTAGATGCTGAGGAAGGAGGGTGGTTGTTGCACAGAGGACTGGGTATACATACCAGCTTACCACCACTGGTAACCCAGATCCATAGGATCTGTGTCTCCTTCCAGGGAGATAAGCAAACACACTTGGTTTTCAAAATAAACCAGTCATGTTACATTTTTTAAAATATATACTTTTATTGATATTTTCAGAGAGAGAGAAAGAGAAAGGATCAAATACGGAGGTATGGTGGCTCAGTGGGTGAGCATCAACCTATGAACCAGGAGTCATGTTTCTTGGTCAGGGCACATGCCCAGGTTTCAAGGTTGTGGGCTTGATCCCCAGGGTGGGGTGTGTAGGAGGCAGTCGATCAATGATTTTCTCTCATCTTTGATGTTTCTATCTCTCTCTCTCCCCCTCTCCCTTATTCTCTGAAATTAATAAAAACATATTTAGACTAATATCTTCTGCAAGGAATCTAATAATCAACAAGCTACTATATCATAGACAAGTATTTTAAAAGTAGAAAGTAACTAAGTTCCAACTTTCTCAAGTCTCAAATACCTGATCTTGAGCGGATCACATAATATTGCAAAATTTTAGATGCTATATTCACAAAACAGAGTTAATACTAAGTCACTCCAGAAATAAAAGAAGGAATGACAAGCCAGAAGTCTGAAATATATTTTGCAGACGCATACTATAGTACTTAAGAGCAGTCAGACAAACTAAATCATAAGGCAGAATAACTAAGTAATTAATATGTAGTAGCCTTAGGTTAGTTTCTTCATCCTTAAAAGGTGTTCATTAGTACCAGAGTTGCTGAATTATTGTGAAGATTCAATGAAGTGAATATTAAACATGCCCAGGATAGTGTCAACTTATAATAAAAGCTTGAATGTCCATAATCTGATGGAATTTGCCAAGGTAAGCTCTCGTTGATTTCAGTTAACTTTTATGATGCCTAAAAGCAAAGGGTTGAAAATCCTCGGAAAAATCAATCCCTGGAACATTTAGGATAACATGTTTCCTACAGTGTGGATATATGTAATTTGAAACAACTGAGATAGCAAAGCACAGAAATTGAAAATAAGTTCTTGGCAGGCTTGGCGGGAGGACCTAATTATAAGTTCTCAATATGGCAGCGAAGCCTGGAAGGAAGGCAAGGAAAGACAGCCCTGTATATTCTTGATAGCAGACGTCCACCGTGAAATCCCTCCGCCCTCTCAAAGTTGGCATTAATTGTAAATAGCTAACTAGTAGTACACAGGAAAAGTGTCATCCCTACAAAGTTGTATTTTAGAAATCATCCAGCTGTGAGGAACCCCACCAAGGTGACATGTTGATTATTTTCCCATTATGCTACCAATAAGTATCCTATTTAATGAATATTCTTTGGAATATATGCTTTAATACTGAATACAGATTTGTTCTCATTTTCTGTAGTACAGTGATTGAACTGTACATTAGGGCTTCTACTTTAAGACCATGGGAATGGTTTGAAACATTCAATCATTTGGCTGGAGACACATATAGAATCACACACATAATATTCCTAAGTATAGGCTTCTTCAGGAAACCCCTGGCTGGAAATCCAGAACAAATTAGAAATGTATGAAAAAGGTTAAGAAAATGCAGCTCTCATTTGCTCATTTGGTGTCATTGGTAAGTATTATCCTATCTAATGAAAGAGTAATATGCAAATTAACCATACCTCTGCTACACCCCAAGCCACACCCACCAGCCATGCCCACCAGCTAATCAGAGCAAGTATGCAAATTGATCCAACCAAGATGGCTATGGCCACACAGAAGCAGGAGGAAGGCTTGAGTTGCCCCTGGTGATGGAGGAAGCCAAGCTTTCTGCAAACTCTGGCCTTCCAGGTCTCTGTTTAAGGCAACAAAGTTTCAATGGCTGCTGTGGTGGAGCAAGCAGAAGGCTTGGCTCCACTCCAGGCTACAAAGTTGCAACTGTAGAGGATAAATGAGTCCCAGATACCAGGGCCTCCTCTTGGGTCACCTGGGGGTGTGGCCAGCCTGCAATCCACCACAGGCCTCTTGCCCAGGCCACCCCATGCCCCAAAGGAACACCCACCGTGATCCAGGACACCCTTCAGGACAAACCAGCTGGCTCCCACCCATGCACCAGGCCTCTATCCTATCTAATAAAAGAGCAATATGCAGATTGACCATCACTCCAACACACAAGATGACTGTTCCCATGTGGAAACAAGATGGCCACCACAAGATGGCCAGCAAGGGAAGGCAGTTAGCAGGAACCAGGCCTGCAAGGGAGGGCAGTTAGGAGTGACCAGGCCAGCAGAGGAGGAAAGTTGAGGAAGACTGGGCCTACAGGGAAGGGCAATTGAGGGAGACCCAGGCCTGCAGGGAAGGGCAGTTAGGGGTAACTAGGTCTGCAGGAGAAGGCAATTAGGAGCAAATAGACTGGCAGGGGAGCAGTTAGGCATCAATCAGGCTGGCATGGGAGTGGTTAGGGGGTGATCAGGCTGGCAGACAGAAGTTGTTAGGGGCAACTAGGAAGGCAGGCAGTCTTGCAGATGGGAGCCAGCAGTCCTAGATTGTGAGAGGGATGTCTGACTGCCAATCCCACTTCAAGGGGTCCCAGATTGGAGAGGAAGCAGGCTAGGGTGAACAACACCCTGCTTACCCCTCCCCCCGCCCCATGCACGAATTTTGTGCAGCAGGCCTCTAGTAGATTAATATTTAAGAACATTGGCCTGAAACTTTAAAAGATATGAACTAAAACCTTAGGCTTGCCTTGTACTAACCGAGCAAATCTAGGCAAGTATTTAACTTCTGAAATTCAGTTTTCTCATCTGTAAAATGAGGATAATAACACCCATATCATAGGGCTATTGTGAATATCAATTTATATAAGCCCTATGTTTAGCATGATACTGGTACAGAGAAACCACTCAACAAATGATCATTGTAATTTTTTTTTACCTCTTGCCAAAAATATATTTTTTTCTTCTGCTTGGCACTTCTTAAATTTGGAATATATTTTTAAAATGTAGTACTGTTTTTCTGCCTGACTATCTCATAACACATTATATACAATAAAAATTGAAGATGAATAACTGCCTTTAAGTTAGTGTAAAATAAATGAAAAAAGAAAATAAATTAAGCACAAGAACGAAGAGTAAAAGATTTGAAAGACTAAATACGGGAGAGGAGTGCAGACAGAAGGACAGACTGTTTTCCTTGTACATAAATGAGATAGAAAAATCACATCTAGAATTGGTATAAGGGCAATTTTTACAGGACAAACCTACTCGTGTGCGATAAAAAGGCTTATTGCTTTTCGTTCAGAACTTTCTCCTAAGCACAGAGGACTAAGCTCACATGTGCATTTCCTGGAGAAAACCCTTTCTCTCTTAAAGAAGAAATGACCGTTTCTCTACTGAGAGCTATGAGAGGCTCAGAGAGAATTCATTTCTAAAGATCTTGCTTAGTTTCAGGGAAAAGAAAACCCACCTAACAATGCTGTTTTTGGAAAAATTAATCCACGTTGAACAAAGAGCATAAATAAATCCAACTTCAATATGCTGTTTAAAAAACTCATAGGGATGAACATGCTCTTTTTAAAGATGTTTTAGACAATGTAATTTTCATTGTATGTGATTGAGAGATGACTCAGGATGAAACTGTCATGTACATGTGGAAACAACAGGGACAAAATCACTTCAGGAAACAAAAGGATGACAAATGTACTGAGAACATTAGATTCTAGGCCACTGGGAGCGAAGCTTTGAGAGGGCATTTAACACCTACCGTCACAAGCATACTGTATGGGGTGTTTCTGGAGGACATGAGCACTAAGAAGGGGCTTTGCAATAAAGGGATCTCAAAGGGTCTTCACCTCAGGTCTTCAGGCTATTCCAGGCTATCCTGATAATATCTTGACATTGTTCTATAAACCAATGCTACCTTAAGTACAGATCCACCAAACACTCGTTACTGATCTTTGACAAGGAGAAGCTCTGACTGAGAAGAATAATCAACTATATCACCGAACACCTTGCTTATTTAGTTCAACTGGCATTTTCTTTGATGAAAGAAGAAGTGCACTAATTTATATTTTGACACAAGTTCTTTATCTGATGGTGGATCTGTAACAGTTGGGGACCAGCACTTTGTATAACAAAGCACTAGATTACTTACTTAGAAGTCAGAGAAGAAAGCAAAGTAAACTGAGGAAAATATTTCCCATTGTACTTAATCAAGATTTCAGGAATGGTGCAAACCAAACAGTATGGGATAAAACAAGTCTAACCATTTACCTTTTTTCACTCAATAAAGCAATTACGAAAAACCTGCCACAAGGAGCACAAGCATAAAAATTGTATTTCGACCATTTGTTACGTGCTAGATACTATGCTAGGCAATATGTTTGCATCATTTATTTTAGAAAAGCACCTATTACTTCCAAATTAATTTTTAAATCTGAAATTGCACTTTGGAAAATGCTGGCTAACATATTATGCTTGGGATACATCCTAATTTATTCAAATAAAGTGAATCACACTATCTTATACCCTCTTCATTGATTTCTCTCTTTGCTACTCAAACATCAAACTCATGCATTAATTTGTTCATCAAATTTTTATGGGGTAATAACCATATGCCAGGCTCACTATGTGCTGAGCAGTGCATATAAACATGGATAACTAGTTATCACTACTCTGAATAAACTCAAAATTTAGCAGTCAGTATCCAGGTATGAAAGACAATTTAATTTCAAAACCAGTCTCTTTGAAAGTGTAATTGACTTTCTTCATGTGAGGCTTGCTGATGCACTTTTATATCTGACTCCTATATTAGTCAGAGCACGTTAATTGTAAATAAAAGATACAAAGTCAACATGTTTACTTGTATTGGCTCATACAATTTATTGGCCAGTGTTAGTTTAGCCTTAGTTAAAGCAGTATTCAAACAATGTCTTCAAAGCAATTACTTCCTCTTCACATTTCTTATGCTTAATTGGCTTCCTTTCCTCATTAGGCTTTTTCCAACCTCTGTGGAAAGTGGCTGTTAGCACTGAGAAACCCAACCATCAAGTGGCTTTCTCTGTCTTAGAATTCATATGCAATCTCAGGGAAGGATCTACTTAGACTTTTTTGGTTTATGAGCTCACCTCTGATCATCGCTATGGACAAATATAGGGGGACCCTGGCAGCCTGAGTTATATCTCCAGATGTGAAGTGGGAGAGTGGGAGTAGCGACTGTACTGAACTGTCTACCAGTGTAGTTAGTGGCCATAACAGAACCCAGAATTTGTGAACAAGTCCTCAAAGGCATCCAAAAAAGAGTAAATGAAATATCATAGATTTCATTTCACCTTGCTTTCATTATTTTCATACAGTAATTGTATATAAAATGTACCACTGTTTTTTTTAGATATCTTATTTGTTGCAAAAATTTATGGTTAACACTATACTTATTAATATCCCAAGGAATTTCTGTTAAATGGTTACTGATCTAATACAATCTTTTCCATTTACAAATAAATAAGTAAATAAGGCTCAAAGAAATAGACATATTTCTTTGATTAATGACACATTTTTTATACCTTTGGCATCTAAGAAATTTCACCTTACAGTGGTGTGCTATGGTCTGTCAGAGTTTTGCAGTGAGATAAAATTCACCAGATATCTTGCCCAAGGTCCTAATAAGAGCACAGCTAAGTGACAGAGCCTGGGGCATGACAGGGAATTTGTGACTTTTCATCCAGTGCTTCTTCCATCTCCACTGTGGTGATCAGTGCCAACTGATAAATGCTTCTTGCCTTGCTAAAAGCTACTGCTGGCAGAGTATTATGCTACAAGGTCCGCAACCCCATGCCTGAGGCCTAACAAATATAAGTATACTTTCTGTTCTTTGAGGTTTTAGGTGAGGTGATTTTACTAAAAAAATAAAAAAAATTCTATTACTTGTTTACCAATGTGCCATTTTAAATCTCAAGAATACATCTTAATGCCTTCCACTGGCTACTGTCTTGTATTCTTCTTGCTCATTCCTTTTAGAAACCCATGCATTTTCTTCTCCAGAAATAATTAACTACTTAAGTATAATGTTGTTGTGCTCTGTTCTGTTGACTGACAGTATAATCTATTGTACCTTTTGACAATTTTTCAAGAGAGCCTCAATTTGGGTATTACACGTCCAAATGGATTCAGTATCTAAATTGCTGAAGTGACAAGTGAACATAGAAACTTGTTTGTGAATAAACATGATAATTAATGACAATCAATGGGACAGTTCAGTCAAGTAGTCTTATGAGCATAGCTTTTACTAATAAGCATTTGTCAAACTGGATTATTCAGCAAACTAGCTTGCTTTAGGGAGTTATTAGCAACTCAGTGATGATAAAACCGTTGTCAAAAGAAAGCAAACATAAAATGAAGCTTTCCAGAAATGCAAAGAAATGGTACCTGCTTCGAAGGCATAACTATAGAATTTGACAGGACCATTACTACATGTCCCTTCTTCAAATATAATACTCATCAGCTCAAACCATACAACTATAACAACAACAAAAACCCTTTGCCTTGCTCTTTTCTATCACCAAAACAATCTAAAAAGCAGCCTTACAGGTTTTAAAAAATATATATCTGTGAACACAGAGTTTAGAATTATATGATAATGCTTTGAAATAAAGATTGTACAGAAAAAACTGCTTGTAATTAAATGAAAATTATTTTATTCTAATTGGATTTAATTAGAAGTCAACAACACACTGAAGTGAAATTGTCTATAAATTATTTAATTTTTTCCATAATGGAAGATACTTACATATTTTTAAAGTCATTGATTTTTATATGGTGGAGTGTACATCCACCATAAGGATAAATTCCAGCATTTTGATCAAAGTTCTATTTTGAAAGTCTTTTTAGATTTATGACTTTTCCCAGTGCTTTTCCAATATTCTTTTTAGGACTTTAAGAAACAAATTGTTTTTCTCATCTCTAATGTTAGCACAGAATTTTAAATTTGAATATTTGATTTAGTAAAATCCATCTTAACTAATATTAGACATTGGCAAATGGTCTCCTCCTAAAAGATAAGCTGATGAGCCACCTGAAGGCAGCATGCCCACAAGAAAAAAATAAAGGAAGGAAGAGGTTAGCACAGCACGTGCATGACGGCTTCTCCTTTCAAAGTCACCATTTAGCTACACATCTTCCCAGGCTCTAGGGTGTACTATGTGAGAAGGCAAAGCAAGGCCAGGAGTTTTACACTCATGAGTCATGTCACAGGAAGAAAACAACAGGAATGAGAAAGAAGTATTCCAGGCACAGTGCACAGCTTTTACAATCACTCTCCTATACAGCCCTCACCGACGCTCCCTGAGGTACTCCCAATAGCTCATTTATAAATTAGAAAAATACAACTCAGAGTAGTTCAATCTCCAGCTCCCAGCCATACTTCTGGTAAATAATGAAGCTGGACTTTCAATTTGGCATCCAAAGTAGCATCTAAAGATCGAGAATTTAAGGATTGACAGGAAGCAGCCTTCGAAGAGGCATCCATCCATTCACAGAACTGTCTTCTGTGTGTACTTATTGCTACAGATTCTGTGGAGATGGATAAATCCTCCCACATTTGAATGGTCACCGCCTGGGCACAAGCATTTGCTGTGGGGATCCCTAGCAGCGCAGTGTTGTACTAAATGTACCAGCCCACAGACAAGCAGCAGCAGGCCCTCCAGCCAGCTGCACAGTAACTCAAGGAATTGGCAGACAATTTAAAAAGGTCAGATGGAGCTGGAGGAACATGGTTGCAAATCTGCCTCTGATGAAAAGATTTTTAAGTAAAAGTTTTTGTTTCAATAAAATATCCAAACTTGGAAATAACGGGAAAGGTTGATCGTGACGCCTTTTAGTGTCAAACTGGACCACTGCCTGTTAAGGAGAGCCGGATATGTCACCTTAAATATGCCATTATGGCATACTGGTGATTATTTTAAATTAAAGTTTTTAAGAAACAGTCTGTGCAAGAAGGATACTGTAACCTGCCTTTGTCTCCATGATAACAGAAAATAAATCTTCCATATGAAATGCACCCTCCTAATACCAGTGATATCACTGTAATTAACCCAGTTATAAAACAATTAATAGGAAAGGAGCACAGGGAAGGCTTGATACTATGAGCATAGCATTTGTGCCGGGAAACTACAGCTGAACACTCCCCAAGTCTGTTTCCCACAGATCCTGGGGCAGGGACTGGACGAAGAAAGAATAGAGGCACGCCCAGGAAAGTCTAAATGACATAGGGAAGGTGATTACTTGTCAGTCACACCTGGGAGCAAGTCACTGGCCAGAACAGTGTGACCACTGCCAGAGTGGAAAAGCTGACACACAAGCTCCTGAAGGAAGGAGTCCCCGCTCTCCTCACTCTCTTGCTGCTCACACCTGACTCCTGCCTTTGGGGCTCTCACATTCTGCACTTGCCCACATGGCCCAGAGCTTCGTGGACTCCACACACAATGGACTGATGGACTGCAATTAGTCTGATGCTGTGGCCGACCCAGCTTCACCATGGAATGGACACTTTGGACATGGATTTGCTTTTAGCTCTGCTGATCCCCCAGCTGGACATTTTCCAGGGCTAGTTGAAGGGAAATGGGACTTTGGAAACCGAGGATAGAAGTCCACACAAATAAAGCTCTCTACCACATCTCATTCTGCCATGGAGGCCTCTGAAAATTTTTATTTCAGTGGTGCCTCAAGAACCCCACTCCCACTAGCAATGAAGAAATTCCACCTGTGCAATTCTCCGATAACATCAGGAAAGTAGAAACCATCCTTATGACCAGAAACAGGGAATTTAGGGCTAAGAAATCTATATAAACAAACTTGTACGTCTTCACTAATTTACACCCTAAGGCCAAACTCCTCTGCCTTGTTTTACAAACTTATTGTTTTTTGTTGTTTTTTTAAAATATAAAAGCTGCCTGCTTTGATCACTTTTTTGAGTCTTATATTTTTATTGGGCTCCTGTACATATGAGATTAAATTTGTTTTTCTCCTGTTATTCTGACTTATGTCCATTTAACTGTTAGACAACTCAAAGAACCAGAAGAAAAGTTTTCTGTTCCTACACCCAGCAGACCAGCTAAAGAGATCTTTTGGCCTCTAATTACTATCAATTGCAGCTCAAACTCTGAAAAGTAAATGTAAATTTGTAGAAGGTCAACATATTAAAATAATTTTTATCCAAAGAAAGTAAAGTATTTTTGTTTAGTAGAAAATAATTCCTAAATATTGCAGCCTTGTCCTAAAGTCTTATAGGACATTAACCACTTTTGTATCTATTTTTCAATCTTATTTCAACACTCTGTCTTGCATTGATTTTATTCACTTTGGTACCTTGGTTCCTCTTTTGAACTAGTTTTATCATCCTACTGCTTCCCTTATTAATGAGGTTTTAAAAAATTCTTTAACAACTACTCATATCTCTATGAGAGACATGCATTTTAACTTTTTGAAAAATATATATTGAAATTATTTAGCTCTTTTAGTCTCATTTTCCTCATTTGTAAAATTGGAATAAGAATGGCGTACCTAAATGGTCTGGGATTATTAAATGAGAGAAAGTGCTATCCTTTTGTAGTTGCCCATTAGTTTTAATACACTACAATTTAGAAAATTAACAGTAATAATTATAATTGTGGTTGTAATTGTTTCTAATGCTTTTTAAAAATTTTTCCAGTGCAAATTATGAACCAATCTATCAACAATGTTATATTTCTAGTTTTAATGAATACATTATCTCCTAAGAATTGGTTGGGTAAACAAGAAAAGATTGAACCTAAATTCTATGATAGTTAAGGGAGGGCATTTCAAGAGCTCTATAGAAAAGATAATTTTAAAAAATTGTACTCCATGCTTGGCAATTTTATAAAATCCTAGAGGCATGGTGCATGAAAATTCATGCACTTGGGAGGATCCCTCAGCCTGGCCTGTGCCCTCTCTCAATCCAGGATCCCTCAGAGGATGTCCACCTGCCAGTTTAGGAACAAAGCAGTTTGCCACTCTGTTGACTAATGAGTTTGCCCACAACTGACTTAGAGTCTCGATTCTAATAATTATAGGCTGCTGTTGTTCCTTGTGATTAAGCTCCTGTCCCAGTGGTTGGCAAACTCATTAGTCAACAGAGCAGCAAACTGCAGCTCATGAGCCGCAGTTTGCCGACCACTGTCCTAAGCCATCAGTCATACATCCTTAGTGCTGCTGAGGAGGCAGGAGAGGCTGCTGCCACTGCCACTGGGCTTGCAGCCATCAGCTCAGCTTGTGACTGAGCAGAGCTTCCCCTGTGGGAGCAAACTGACCACCAGGGGGCACCCCCTGGTGGTCAATGCGCATCATAACGACCAGTTGATCCTGGTCATTCCCCTGTTAGGATCAATTTGCATATTACCCTTTTATTATATAGAATAATAAAAGTAAATTACTAGTAAAATAAAAACAAAGATATGCAAATACATGCTCCATTTAAAAATTATATTGATTAGAAATAGAGTTAGCTATATACCTATAAATATTTGCTCATAAGTTCTTAATTTCTCTGCTATAGGCCTGTAGCGTGGGGACTAACACTGGTTTACAGACTACCCTTCAGTGGAAATGATGTAAAATTCACCAGATGATAAGAAAGTGGTGTTCCTTAATAAAAAAAATGATCAGCTATTGACATTAACCTCCATCTGCAGCAGACACTAATAGGCTAGCATTTACTAATCTGCCCTTGAACTTCAATACTGGCACAAATAGTCCACTTTGGAAACCTATAATAAGTAAAATTTAACTTATGTATCAGCAGCAACATAAAAGTTTGTTAGTTTGAAACTATAAAGTCAGAGTACAGAAGGAAGAGGGTTTACACAAATGAGACCAAAGATAAATGAGTGGTGTTGCCCTAGAAGGCTCTGCAGGTCTGAATGACAAACACACTTCTTTTCCCTGGAGGATTAAACCTTGAAAACCACAAATTTCTGACTGACTAAAATAAAAACGTGTCCTGTTTTATATTCTCCTTTAACTTTGAATCTCAAAAGAAGATTAATTTGGACCCAACTTCTGTTTGCATTGCTATCTTTGTCATGCAAATATAATGTTGGCTTACCTTACCTTTTCTTTAATTAGGGGTAGAAGAGCAAATTTTTCATTCATTTTAATGCTCCCAGCTTGTCATTCCTCTTTTTTCCTTTCTTCCTTAGGGAGATTTTTCTCCTTTGGGCAAGGTTTTTAGTTAATATAACAGTCACCAGCCTTTAAACTGCAATTGTAGAATGGGTTTGTGAAAAGAGCAGAGTTTTGCTCCTTGACCAAGAAGGTAATTTCAAACCCTAAGAGGAAGCTCTTTGGCCAAGGCAATTAGCCAGACCTTCCATGGGTGTCTACTCTCTGTTAGAACTTTCCAGTAAAAAAAAAAAAAATTGAACTAGTAACTAGTATTCTGTGATTTAGGAGATATTCAGTCTCTATTTACTTTTATTCTAGATATCAAAGATGACCCTGATCTTTTAGAGCTCATATTAGAAGCAAAGTGCCCTAAGTCATAACCAAAGCTGTTTTTATTACATTAGAAAAGAACAATATACAATATTTTATCTTTTTTTTTTTGGAAAATACTCATTGATAAAAGCAAAACAAAACAACAAAACAACAAAAAAACCAACAAGAAAAACTTTCTTGTATTGCGTTAAAACTGATTCCCAACTACCTCAATGCCTGCTGATCTATATTTGAGCTTCACAATTAGCTATAAATAATCTAGTTCCTTTGAAAATAAGTTCTAGTACTGTGTATATGGTCCTCTATCATTAAGTCATTTTCTTACCGTAGATAATCATTCACTCCTCTGGATCTCCCTATTAAAAACAGAATTGTGATTCAAAACAATCTTGACAGGTCTGCCTCATAATGCCAGAAATGAAGGAGATGCAATTTAAGTAGAAACAATGTAAATTCTAAAGATTGAGCCCTGCAAACAAAGTGTTCATGTTTAAGACAGGAAACACACCTTAATTTTTTTAATATATTTTATTGATTTTCCACATAGAGGAAAGGAGAAGGACAGAGAGCCAGAAACATCGATGAGAGAGAGACATTGATTAGCTGCCTCGTGCACGCCCCCAACTGGGGATGTGCCCGCAACCAGGATACATGCCCTTGACCAGAATCGAACCCGGGACCCCTCAGTCCCCAGGCCAACGCTCTATCCACTGAGACAAACCGGTTTTGGCTTAAATTTTTTAATGAATGTTCATTTATTATAGGCAATAAATGGCATAGTAAATCACTTTCAATAGTTACTTTCAAATACTTAAACATCTATTGCAGAATAGATATTAGTTCTGATACAACTGAGTTGCTTTTTTTTTCCCTTAACAATATTAAACTATTGAATTTTAGAGCTGAAAGACTCTTCTAGGTCACTCTTTCACTCCAACTTTCAGGGTATTTATAAGATAGTGTTAAAAACAAAACTTCAATTGAGAAAATTTGAAGATCTAGTTGGCTTAATAGATAGCATCCCCTCTAGCAAGTAGAGAGAAGTCCTAAAAAGCTAAACAATATAAAAGGCTTTTATAGGAAGAAACTGAGTGAGAAAAAATGTTATTAACAAAAAAAAGGAAAGGATTTTTTCAGGCAGCATTCCTTCTCTTAGGGGAAGTGGTAGTGGTGGGAGAGGGATCCCAATAAGGCAGATTTCTCAGCTCATTTTGGAAGGATAGAGAGAGTCTCCGTGACAGATTACCTCATTGATACTGAACAGAAAATTTCAGACTGACCAATGAAGATTACAATCCTGAAAAGGTTGGAGCTGGAAAAGGTCAGTTTAGGTTAGGAGTCAACAATAAAAAAGCCTGTAACTGAAAATTTTAAATTTCTAATAAATATTTTGACAAGGACTAGGCTGAAGGCAGAGCTCTGAAGCATGTCTCTAGAGACCTCTTCTCTTGGAAAGGTGGCTTTATTTTTCTTTTTGGATTTGTTCATTCCAGAAGTTTTTAGAAAAATCTAAATATATTTCACTTAGCCTGAATTTCTTTAACCTTGTCCCAAAAGACAATAAGAGATATTTAGGCAAATTAATTTTATGAGTCAAGGGGGAGGACTCCCATAATTCTCTCTGTTTTCAATATCAATTCTTTCTTACCAAAGTCCATTCTCTTGTACGCCATGCAAACAATCTTCTGAACAGAGAAGGTTGAACACAAATCAATTTGAACCACTCTGCTTTCTTTCTATTTCCTGTTATAATCTGCCCCGACCAATAGGCCTCTTTCTTTCTTCTGAGGTCCACTAGGTTTAAGCCCTCCTTAAAACTTTGTTTTTGTGTTACACACCCTTTACTTCTATGTGTGTAGTACAGAGTTTATAAAGTTCTTTTCTATCTTACAACAATTATATTTCCATCAATTCTATGATGTAAGCAGACTACTTCACACACACACACACACACACACACACACACACACATCTTGTTTTATAAAAGGGGTACTGTAACGCACTATCACAGGCAACTGTGCAGATTACATTTATTCATTACCTTGTTCAAGTTCATTGCTCTTTCTATATATCAAGTTAGCAAATTATAGTCCATGAGCCAAATCCTGTCTGCAGTTTATTTATTGGCCAATGAACTAAGAATGGTCTTTAGATTCTTAAAAGTTATATACATAACAATAGGCTTAATTTTACATCTTGGTCTACAGACTCGAAAATATTACCTATCTGGCCCCTTAAATAAATGTTTATAAATGTCTTGCTCTATATCATAAATTCTAGGAGAGAAGAATCTTCAAAATAAAATACTATGATAGCTCAAGAAACATAGTTTAGTGTTGCCTTTTAAAAAGAAGGCAATTAATAAAAATAAAGAAAACAGAAAAATGAGTAATTCATTGAAAGTCAAAGAATGAACAGAGAAGGAAACCACACCCATGTGCATGCACACACACACACACACACACACACACACACACACTTGCAAACAGTACACAAGAAAAGATTAAAGAAACTTAAATTGTGTTAAGGAGAAAACCACAGGCTTAAACGATGGCTCTTGTGCTAAAGGCCCTGAATGATACCAAACCAAGATTTGATACCTGACCTAATTTCTGTTTCTAACCTCCATAGAAAAAAGAGGCAGCATGATTTTTTTATCATTTATTTAAGGGGCCAGATAGATAAAAGTTGGCCCTTTTCTCCCCACCCCCAAAAGATGATATACTGATCTAAAAATAATCCTGTCTTTTTTGTTAATATCCCCTTACCCCATCCTTTCCCCTATACAATTCTTCCATTTTGTACAATGCCTCAAGTCCTTCTAGTTTCTAGATTGGATGCTGCACAATTCATGAATTACTTAATAAAACCCAATCGATCTTCACTTTTTTTTTATAATATCGTTGTTTCATCAATTTTTATAAATTTAGGTTGCAAATTTCTTGAGGAAAAAAATGAAATTATTTTTGAGTTTAAACTTTATGTGATACTCAGCCAGAGAGCAGTCATTTGCATTTGAAAGCGATAGGGTAGGCTTAAGAGACTCTTTGGGCCAGAGGCAATTTGCCTACCCCCACCCAATGCAGCCCCTGGAATGATTTGAGGAACAAGACAGGGGACATGGTGAATGCAAGTCATGATGCAAGTCAAGGAGGAATGCACCAGCAATTACTTACCAAGGTCAGAAAAAGCCCAAGAAGCTGATCCTGTGGGCTTATGATTAATTAGGGCAGATGGAAATCTTCCTTCTTTTAACAGAGTGAAATGCTTGGCCTCTCTGGCTCCATCTTGTTCAAGCCTGCTTTGTTGCCATGGCCTTCAGGTTAATAGCTTCTGCTTAGTCTTGCATATAGACATACTAATCATTAGAGGAATTCTGCTTGTGGTTTGAGTTTTACAAAAACAGCCTCTTACCAGAAAATGCTTCTCTGAGGCAATAAGGAAAGTATGTACAAAAGTAATGATTATTTATCAAAAATTTGCAGGCGTCCCCTGACCAATTACAGTAAACTACAGTCACCAGACTAATAAAAAAGAAGTTTCACAATCTTCCTTGGACACCCAGATGTCTGCACTTGTCAATCTCCTCTTGATCCTTCAATCCTCCTCTGCCCTTGACATAAAAGAAGCCTGAATACTTCCTTTAGGACATTAGTCTGCCATCTTCTCGGTTTGCTGGCTTTCCAAATGCAGTTGCTTTTCTTGCCCCAACACCTTGTCACTCAATCTTTTGGCTACTGTGTGGTTAGCTGTACAAGCTTAGATATGGATATAATCCCTTTTTTTTATCCTCTCAGAGATGAACCCCACAAAGACACTTTTTTTTTTCTGATAGACTCAAGTGAATGCTATAATAGCCTGTTTCTCATTTTCCTTCCCCTGTCTGGCATCAGCAGCTTCTTCTCTCCGCTCCAGGCACTAAAAATCTGAAAGCCTCAGAAGAAGTCAAGGAGTAAATAGGTTGATCATGAGTTGACAGAAGGATAAAAGGTGGTGATTGACCATCTGGTACATGGGTAACCTTTAGAAAAGTCAATCTGCAAATATAGCCTAATGACAGAAGTTGTCAGGAATGATAACCTAAAAATAAAAGGCCAAAGTGAGAGGCAACAAGTGTTTATTTGAGATCTAAAAGAATTTCAATGCTGGAAGAACTGACCCAGGCAAAAACCCAAAGAGTGTTTTGATTATGGGGTAAAGGTAAGGGGTTTTTATGAGAAATAAAAAAAAGCATAATTACATGAATAAAAGGAAGAAATCTCTATTGGTGTTAAGAAGTCAAGGAAGGAATTTCTATAGGTGTAAATAAACTAATTTATTCTTTAGCTATACATTGTGATGTTAATTCTAAAGAATGTCCTTTATTTCCAGTCCTGTAGTCAGGAGATCTATTCTCCTGTTGGCTTTACAAAAAGTTGTTTAAGGCTGTGATCAGCAAACTGTGGCTTGCGAGCCTCATGCGGCTCTTTGGCCCATTGAGTGTGGCTCTTCCACAAAAGACGATGACCTGGGCAAATCTATTTTGAAGAAGTGGTGTTAAAAGAGGTGTAATTTTCAAAAATTTGGCTCTCAAAAGAAATTTCAATCGTTGTACTATTGCTATTTGGCTCTGCTGACTAATGAGTTTGCCGACCACTGGTAAGGAGTGAGATGTCCAAGGCAATTCTTCTGGGATGGCAACTCCAACTCTATTTTGAAGGAGCTCCATTTATACTGTTTTTCACAGAAAGTTTTTATTTTCTATGGTGAACCAGGCTAAAACCAGATTATACTGCTCAGTATGAAGCCAATAAAAATAACCAAGTAAAATACATTAGCAAAAATTTGTTCATAAATTATTTAACAATTATTAAGCATGTGCCCTTCTTCAAGTAATAACTAAGCTAAAAGTTGAGATACAATAGTGACTAGAAAACATATTTATTCATATTTCTAACCAATATTTGTAACTGTGTCAGGTACCAAGTGTTAGGTACTGTTTTAAGCACTGGGGATATTGCAATGAATGAAACAGACCAAAATGCCTACCCTCATGAAACATAATCACAAGTAACTTGGAACCAGATTTATTTTTTTAATTTAATTTATTACCAACTGGAAAGTATAACAATATTATGAAATTTAAATTTATTAGCCTTTTCTAAATGTAATTCTAGATTTGGGCTCCAGGTTTCACAGGCCACTCCTTGCTCTTCTATTTTCAAATAAGCAATGCTCTTCACGGATCATACATGCTTGTATATAAGATATGTGTCAGTGAGCAGTGCCCTTTCTGCTCTTCCAGACAGAAACATTTTATTTATCTGCATGTTCCTCATCTGTCAAGTTGGAGACGGAAAATAAGAAGTCTTACAAAAATACAAAATCAGCAAGTTTTCTAAATTTTCTGTTACTCTTCTGCTGGAGGCAAGACCTATTATTGCACTGTCCAGACAATGCCTAAGCATGTGGAATAGATGGATGTTTGGGATCCCTTTCTATACTGAAAGTATGATTCATGTTGTGGTCCTAGGATCCTAACTAATAAAATATTAATATGCAAATTAACCATCACTGCTACACCAACAAGTCAAGCCCACCAGCCAATCAGGAGCGAGTATGCAAATTAACCCAACCAAAATGGCTGCAGCCACAGAGCAAGCAGAGGCTTGGGTTTCCCCCAGCAATGGAGGAAGTGCTTTACCTTCACCCTGGACAGCCCAGGCCTCCACTTAAGGCTACAAGTATAGAAAGTAAACAAATCCCAACAAAAATGATTACAGCCATGGAAAAAGCAGGAGGCTTGGCTCTACTCAAGGCTACAAAGTTTCAATTATAGAGGATAAAAAATTTTTTATTTACATCTTGGTCTACAGACTCTAAATTATCACATAAAGTTTAAACTCAAAGATAATTTCATTTTGCAGGTGAGGGGGCATGACTGGCCTGCAAACCACCACAGGCCCCTCACCCAGTCTGCCCCATGCTACAAGGGAACACATTGATCCAGGATACCCTTCAGGGTAAACCAGCTGGCCCCCACCCATGCACCAGGCCTCTATCCTAATAAAAGAATAATATGCAAATTGACCATCACTTCAACACACAAGATGGTTGCCCCCATGTGGTCAAAGATGGCTGCTCCCATGCGGACACAAGATGGCAGCTACAAGATGGCCAGCAGAGAAGGGCAGTTGGGAGGGACCAGGCCTGCAAGGGAGGGCAGTTGGGGGTGATCAAGCCTGCAAAGGAGGGCAGTTAGGGGTAAACAGGCCATCTGAGGAGGAAAGTTGAGGGTGACCAGGCCTGCAGGTAAGGGCAGTTGGGGGATGACCCAGGCCTGAAGGGGAGAGCAGTGTGGGGGGGGGCAGGCCTGCAGGGGAGGGCAGTTAGGGGTAACCAGGCCTGTCTGCAGGGAAGGGCAGTTAGGAACAAATAGGCTGGCAGGGGAGAAGTTAGGAGGTGCTCAGGCTGGCAGGCAGGAGTGGTTAGACGCAACCAGGAAGGCAGGCAGTCTAGCAGTTGGGAGCCAGAAGTCCTGGATTGTGAGAGGGATGTCCGACTGCCTTTTTAGGCCCGATTGTACCAGGATCAGGCCTAAATGGGCAGTTGGACATCCCTCAAGGGGTCCCAGATTGGAGAGGGTGCAGGCTGGACTGAGGGACTTCCTGCCCCCATGCACGAATTTTGTGCACTAGGCCTCTAGTTTTTCATATAATATATAGGTTGGGCAAAAGTAGGTTTACAGTTGTTAGTACACAAAATAGTTAATATTGTACCATTATGTATTATTATTCCCCATCTATTTGATAAATATAATCTATTAGGAATCTGTCAGCCAAAAGTAAGAGAAGACAGCGAAAATGTCTTAACAAATAAGAAAATATTACTATTGCTGCTGAGACCAGAGGCAGTTGTCAGTGTTGGATAATTCAGTAGGTCCACCATAAAAATGTCTTTCCTATTTTTTGCCTAGAATCCCACTCATCCCCTCCCAACCACCCTTGGCCTAAGTGTGCCTCAGTCCCGTGGTCATGAGCTACTTTCAGTGGTTGTACGTATCACACAAAAAGGTTTAAAGGCAGGAAATGACACATACAGGATGCATCTCTTCCTGACTCTCCTCTTTAGCAGTAAGGTCCTGAACCTCTGTCTCCCCTTTTGCTTTGGTCAGTAGGACAGCATATGTCTATTTTTAAGCTAGTCACTGGAAAGGCAATGGAATTACCAAGATTAGCTCTGAATGTGAATGAAGATTCAGCCCCTAAGCTTCTAATTTGTGGAAAACAGATATTACAAAGATTTTGAGGCATTAGCAAGGAAATGGGAAGATTGGTTGCTGAGCAGGCAGTAGTGTCTTCAATTGAATAGCATGTATTCCTACAAAATGGGTATAGAGACTAACTCAACTATTCCTTACAAGATGACTGGCTTTCAGAAATGGCAATACCAACAGTGGAATCACCTGGGTAGGATGAGAGGTTACAAACAAATACTGAGACTGGGGCCATCTTGCTGAGATTTTGATTCAATAGTACTTGAGCACAGCCTGGGTTTTTAAAAGCTTCCAGGTTATTCCAATATGAGCGAAGTTGGAGAAGTATTGCTCTAAAGTCTAAAGCACACTTCTAAAATTTACTAGTAATGTGCACAAAATTGCCCAAGGACTGGTTAATTGCCTGTAGATTGATTCAGTTAGTAGCATTTTAAAAAATTTCTTGATGATGCAAATATTGCAGATCTATAGACCACACTTGGAATTGCAAGGTCATAATATCACAAGTTCCTGTAGCCCAGGGTCCCCTCACAGCAATAGTGTAGGCAATTTGGCAAATGTGTGGCTGACTTTTGAACTGGTCCTGAGCTTCTTATAAAGAACTAGAAATCTGCCCAGAATAAGTATTTCATAACTCTTCATTGAATTTGCATTGTTAAAAATGACAGAGAGCCTGTTCCTAAAGGGTAGTGTATGATAGGTGGACCGCATTAGAGAATGTAACTATGAGGCTCATAGATGAGAATTTCTAGAATAGCCATATGGCTGATTCCACTTGACTGCCTGTGATCCTTTGGTGGGGAACAATTGGTTAAGTTCAGAGACTGGTGTTATTTGTGAGGCCTACTGAAGATTTCACATACAAATCTCATCTTAGAAGATAAGCTGTCAAAAGTGACTGGGTGAGAGGTAACAGTTTAAGCCAAATCTGGATGCACCCAGCTGTCTCTTCTCACTCAGCAGAGGATAAAGTTAAAAAAAAATTAATTGTTATGTTGAAGGCATGAGACCCAGGAGGGCCAATGAAAGGCTGTTTTACATTAGGATGCCCATGATCATCCTTGTGTAGCTCAAAAGAGCAAGGCTTGGAGTCAGCTCCTTTTTGAATGAAAGCATGAAATTGTCATCCACAGCACAGAAAAGCCAAGGAGAATAGAACCATTATAAATACCTGTTCAATGAATTATTCTACACTACCAATGATAATCATCCAAAAAAGCTAGAGCCTTGCTTCTTGCCTTTTTCTTGCTCACAGCAATGTAGTACAGGACATGGTGTTGGTACAACCCATCCTCACAGGGGTGTCAAGGAATGTGATACCATCTAATATGTGATTATGCCACCTGCACACTAGGCTGCTCCTGAGTAGTGCTCAGCTGACAGGAACAAATCTTGGAGCAGGCTGTGTGCAGAAATGCATAAACACTTGAGTGGACAAGTATCTCCAATTCCACAGTTGTCATTCCAAGTTGTATGTGTCTAAGCCACTAGAGAAAGCTTATTTTTTAAAAGAAGCTGGATTTTCAAATCCCTGGGCTTAAAGAACCTGGGATACTGCGCAAAAGTGAAATGACAATTAAACAACAAAATTATGTATATTTTCAATGGTGAGATAAACCTTTCCCAGAGGTAACTAAATGAGCTCATCAACTTGGCTCCTGGCATGCTAGTAAACCCATTCTTGTTTACACAAGACTCTCTGTTGCCCTGTGTCAGTCCTTTGCTCATTCTGTTGAATGCAATCCCTCCATCCCCCTCTACCCACCTTCTACATGGTATAGTGATAAATGGAGGTCAAGGGGCAATAATACAGACCAGAAAGAAATACAGTGCCTGAGCTTGCCAGAGAGGCTCATGCAACAGAGTTTTAAAAGCACTTCTAGAACCATGTTTTCTGGGTTTAAATCCAAGTTATTTAAACATTTTTTTTTATTTCATTTCCCCATACTTAAAATCTAGCCTATAATATATACAGAGCTGTATGAGTATTAAAGGCTTTAGTACATGTAAATTTTTTTGAAGAATGCCTAATACATTCATTAATCTTTTTATGTCATAACTAGAGGCCCTTTGCACAAATTCAAACACAGGTAGAGTCCCTTCCCTTGGCCAGCCAGGTGGTCAGTGCACTACCACAACCAATCTGACCCCAGCCCACATGATCGGCCCTGGGGCTGATGATCTCGTGTCTCATTAAATCAGCAGCACCAGATATACACATCTCCTTTAAGAATATTTGCATGTATTTCAAAATATCTGCAGATGGTTCTGATGGTCTATCACTTGCATTTGGAATAAAATAAGACTCTGTCTGCGCATTGTTTTTTGTTTAAAAGCATTGCATTAAACTATACAACTGCCCAAACTCCTTTGTAGCTAGAATTTGTTCCTGCTGACTAGATGCACTGGCACAACATTTTGAAGGCAGAAGTGGGGCAGAGGTATCTTCCTACAGTCTGGGATGTTTGCTGCTGGTGATCATGTTTGCAGAGATGTGGAGGTTTTCTGCAGCAGAATCCAGGCTGTGCACCAGTAGCTGTGGCAGAGGCAATGCTCAGTGACCTGTTTTGTGGGAGGTGGAAGGCACTTGTGGGGAAAGCAGTTTCCTGATCCCTGGGTCACAGCTGTGCCAGAGTGCCCTAGAATACAGATGTGGCTGAGGGGGCAGCCTCTCCCGCTGGGCAAGGAGTCTTTCCTGGGGGCTCAGCCTCATACCTACTCTTCCAGCTTTCTGATGATTTCCCAAGCACCAATTTCCTGTGCTAAATTCTTTCCTGCTTAAAATAGTAAAGATCTAAAAACATTTTGGATCCTCTACTTTCAATGAAAACAATGCTGCCCAGGGTCAGGTCTGAGATGTGGGTGAGGTGTTGCAGAAGGCTCCCTTCTTTGAGTCTAAGCTTCCTCTTCTGTAGAACAGAGACCAGAGATTATTATCTGCTCATAGTTAGTGAATACCATGGCAGGTGTTTCCCAGAGATAGCCACAACATTTCGCATCCCTCCTGTGGCCTTGCCACTTTCCACCACATCCTCTCTCTTAAAGTGGGGCTGACTTCTGATCCACTGATAGCCAGTACACTGGTTGCCCACAGAATACCAATGCCATGGCTGAAAAAGCAAGGGTCTGCAGCCCTGCTCACTCTGACAGGGTTTCCAGCTCCAGCCCCACCCACCCCACAGGAGTTATGAGATCCTTTGGGTCAGTGGCTGAGGGCGCATGTGCATTCCAGCCCCACCCATGCCACTTGGTGCTCCTCCTTGCCCAGGGCCTCTCACTCCCAGCTTGCTTCCCCTTTGGTTGGCTACTAACCCCAGTGCCTTGCAGCACACCATGCCCCATCTGGTGCTGCTGGGCTCACATGGGCAGGGTAAGCACCCGGGGTTGAGCCTCGCCCCTCCTGGCTCCTGGCTGCTGCCACTTCCTGAGTCCCATCACCCCTATTCCTGCCATTGCTATGACCAGGGCCAGATGCCCAGCTACTATTCACAGCTTGTGGAGACTTCAGTGGCCACCAGTAAGCCTCCCAAATCCATCTCTGACCCAGGTGCCCTGATCCCAGGTCCAGCACAGCTGCCTGAGACCAAGAACCTCCAAGGTTTCCAGACCTCAGATTTCTACCAGCCAAAGCAGATGGCCAGCCACCAGCTGAATAAGATCAGGAAGGAGGGGCATCAGGGGCCTGGCCAGTTGAGGGGAGGGGCTGCAGGCAGTTAGGGGGTCTGATTTGAGCCCAGATCTGGTCTGTTGGCTGTTCAGTGCATGTCATAGCCACTGGTCATCCTGATTGTTCTGGTCATTCTGCCATAATGGTCACTGGGCTTTTATTACATAGATGTTTACTTTGGGGTGATGGGATTTGGCAGTTGTTTCTCTTGTTTAAGTACATATATTTTATTGATTTTTTACAGAGAGGAAGGGAGAGGGATAGAAAGTCAGAAACATCGATGAGAGAGACTGTTTCTCTTGTTTAAACACATCATTTGTTCCTTCTAATTCTTTAAAAATATATTACTCTTATAATATTAAAAATTACATATTAATGTGTTTTTAAATCTGTTTCAGTTAGCTACTACTGCCTAACACCCCCCATAATTAAGTGACTTAAACAAAAACCATTTCTTATCATAGCTCATGGATGTACCAGTTGACTGCTTAGCTAGGCCCACTCATGCATCTGTGAGTTGGCTGAGGATTGGCTTGGTGGTGAGCATCTCTGCTCCACACTTCTCTCACTCTCCCCAGGGAGCTTGAGGTAACTCAAGCAGTCCTCATGGCAATGGCACAAGCACTGGAGAGTAAACAGAAAATGCAAGGCTTTTTGAAGCCTAGCCTCAAAAGTGCACAGTGTTCTTCTCATGCTGTTGACCCACGCAAGCACATGGCTGAAATCAAATTCAAGATTTAGAACTGTATGCCTACTTTTTATGTGGGAGAAAGTGTAAAGACACAGGTTATACCCATGAGGGACAAAATATGGTGATGGGGATCACCATTTTTATATGGGCTATATCCAAGCATGAATTCCAGTTTCCTACTGTCCGTGCATAGTGACTGGAATTATGACTGGTACACATCACATCAGCAACTTCCTATGTGACACTGGAAAGTCACTTAATCTCTCAGAACCTGTTTCCTATTTGCAAAATCAAGATAACAACAGTGCTATATTCATTAAATTTTTAATGATTAAATAAGGCAATCAAAGTAAAGTTCTTAGTAAGTGTTGGACCAAGCACCATGAGTCCATTGTAAGCACTCAATAAATACCTGTCCATAGCTCAAGTGTGGTTTAACATCACCATCTTCCATAGAAGCCTTCACAAGATTTCTAAAGAAAAGTGATCTCTTCCTTCAAAGTCCTTCCCTCCCACAATAACCCTACTGGTCATATGACTTGCATGACATATAGCTCTAGGCTGTGGTTGTTTATGTTCCTCTCTTACTTGACTGTAACGTCCTGATGGTTAAGAACAAGATTTTATGTATATTTTCATCCCAGAGCACTTTGCTTGTCTTTACCACAGTTAGAATGCCAAGAAGAGCTTAGGCTTTTCAGGGCTTTATAGCTAACAAAGTATTTTATAATTTAACTCTCTCAATGTGAGATAACCATGGCAGACTTTATTCCCATTTTATAGATGAGAAAACGGATGTTTAGAGATGTTAAGACTTTTTCTATATCACATGGTATATGACATAAACCTTATTCAACTTTGTATATTTCATTCAGGTTTAGCCAGTTAACTTTCACATATTTATTGATGTGAAAAAATGAAGTTAAGTTTATTAATTAGACAAAGTAAATACAATACACACACACACACACACACACACAGATATGTGTGTATATGTATATATGTATAGGTATGTATATATACATATATATTTAGAGAGAGAGAGACCAAAAAAAGTGTATATACATACTTTGAATAATTATAAAGGCAATGCTTATTAAAATACATTTCATTTTCAAAATTTAGCTCTCAGCTGTTAAAGCATATATGCATTTTGAGGGCAATACACGTACACACACACACACACACACAAACACACACACACACATATTCAATAGCCAATACTAAAGAGCACCATGAAATCCAGGATACTCTGATTCTTATTTTTTTCTGGCAATATGTTAAAAATGAGGAAAGCAACAATGTAAAGTTTTATTGTGTCCTGCTTTTTCTTTTTTCTACTTTCTGCAAAATTACATAATTTATATGAATTTGTATAAGAGCCAAAGTGATGCTTATGTTTCTAAATGCCATCTTTTTCACTGAATTCAGGATAGAAAAGCAAGACATATTTTTTAAATGTTCTTTAAATTGACATGTTTTCAAAGAGCACAACATATTAACCAAAGGAAGGCAGAGGAGAGAGAGGAAGGAAAAGCTTAAATTCATAATGTTAGCACCTAATCTAAAGTCATTACTTCTTATCCTTAATTTCATGCATTGAAAAGCTCTGCTTTCTAAAAAGTAAAAGACATGCTTTCTGGGGTCTCTCTCAATAATTTGCTTTCATGTTTGCTATAGGTGGATTCACTGTTAAATTGTGGCCAAGTACATATGTACCCAATTGCTTGTTCTATATTTCATAACCAAATCATTGTATTCTTCACTTATATTTCATTCTACTTTTTTCAACAAAGATTTATCTCTTCTCCCTCCCCTTCCCCACCCCTCAAACAAAGTAGCAGTAGGAACATGCTACTTACCACATTATCTCAGTGATATCTTGAAATTTTAATGTATGGCCTCAGGGATAATGAAATTTCTTAATATTTTACATTGATTTTCAAAAGCACTTTTCACTTATATAGTTTTTAATAGTCAAAACTTGGCAATTTTCTCATGAAATTTTCTTCAGTTACAGAACAGAAATGTCTTTCTCCCTTTAAAATTTTATTGGGCATTCAGTGTTTTCTAGTATCACTCATATTTTTTCCAGACTTTAGAAATATAATATTCTCTAAGCACATATAAGCAAATTTTTCTTGACATATTTGTCAAAAGATTTTATAAAGCTCTAAAACAGATAGGACTTTTGTTGAAGCAAAAGTTAGCATCTGTTCAAATACCATCACAAACTAAGAACTACTCTTGAAACTTACACATTAGGTTGACCATAAACTCATAGATTTCATGTAATAACTAAGTGGTAACAATCATAATATTCATAACTGTCATTTACTGAGTAGCTACTATGTCCCAAACACTATCCTAATTTTTTAAAAGTCAGATTTCATCTCATCCTCATGAATATGATGAGGTTAATATCATCACCCCTATGGTCGCTAATTTTATAAATGTCAATTGGTGCCCAGGTGTTGATCAAACACCAATATAGATATGTGTAAACGCCATTATGTACACTAGTATGTATGAACTAAGGCTCTGTGTCAAAGAAACTCAAGTACACATGACCAGGGAGTATAAGAGCCAATAACTAAAAACACACATCTCTCAGACTCCACACTCTGTGACCTTGTGTTGCCTTCCAAGCCAGACCAATCCCAAATGACTGAAAAGTACTTGTAGCTCTATTATTCCTCTAAAGCTGATGAAACTGGAGACAGCTGATGTTCCCAAAGATAGTAATAACTAGATTTTCATAATCATAAATTTTGAGATTATCTTTGGAATTTGGTCTTAATTTTTTTATGGAATTGTAGCTTGGCTTTCAATAAAACAGGCTTTTTGGTCTCAGTTTATTCATCTCTCAAATGCAGATATTGGATGTCATCAGGATGGCAACATAGATCACTCCTGACTTCGGTCCCCCTCACAAAAAAAGAGCCTGTAGCCACTATCCATAGAAAAGACATCATTGCAAAATTCCCAGAATTTGCGGATGAGACTGAAGAACTGTACTGAACAAAAGAAACGAAGAAGGACTCCACTGAAGAGTAAGAGAAGGTATACCATTTTGATTGCATTGCCAGGCTGGCATATTGCTGCACCAAGACATCTCCCACAGTCTATAGTTTCTTCAGTGGGAATAAGAGAATCCAGGTGGACTTCAATATTCCCAAGAACTGCAGGAAGCCCACCTAGGTGTCACTTCACAGGGATCACTGGACTAATCTGCAGAGATCTACCACTGGGATTCAGATAGAGATGAGAAGGGGGACAGGATTTACAACAACCATTAGATCTTTGTTTGTTTGTTTTTATTAACGTATTACATGTGTACATATCTTCCCATTGCCCCCTCCCACTCCCATGCATGTCCTCACCCCTCAGTGTCTTGTGTTTATATGCACACATACAGTGGCTATGTTTATATGCACGCATACAAGTCCTTCAGTTGATCTCTTATCTACTCCATCTCGCCGTAACCTTCCCACTGTAATTTGACAGTCTGATGCTTTATTGCCTCTGGATCTCTTTTTCAGTTTATAATGTACTTTATTATCCATAAATGAGTGAGATCATGTGGTATTTTTCTTTCATTGACTAGCTTTTTTACTTAGCATAATGCTCTCCAGTTCTGTTCAGGTTGCTGCAAATGGTAAGAATTCCTTCTTTTTTATGGGAGCATAGAATTCCATTGTGTAGATGTACCATCGTTTTCTGATCCAGTCATCTGCTGACGGGTACCTAGGCTGTTTCCAGATCTTAGCTATTGTAAATTGTGCTGCTATGAACATAGAGGTGCATATATGTTTTCTGATTGGTAACAACCATTAGATCTTAATAGACGTATTCCTACTTGCAGTACATCCTAAGCAGAGATCCCAACTAGTAGATCTGCCCCTCGGTAGAGCTGAGCTGACCTTCCATCTGGCCAGGGAGCTTTTCGATGGCCTCACATATCAGGTGAGCAAATTCGTAGTACTACCCAATTACTGAGCATAGCCCCGAGCCCCACCTTTGTGTGTGTGCGTGTGTGTATATGTGTGTGTGTGTGTTTGTGTGTGTGTGTGTGTGTGTATATGTGTGTGTGTGTGTTTGTGTGTGTGTGTGTGTGTGTGTGTGTGTTAGAGAGAAAGAGGAAGGAGGAAGAGAGTGAGAGAATCATTGATTGGTATGCTTCCCATTCACTCCCCAGCTGGGGATCCAACCCACAACCTAGGTATGCTTCCTGACTGGGAATGGAATCTACAACCTTTGGTCTATGGGATGATGCTCCAAACCAACTTAGCCACCCGACCAGGGCCAGTCCCACCTTCTAAGTGCAATTACAGATGCCAGGCACATCTTTATTCCTGCCTAGGTAGGGAGCCAAACCAGCAGTCTTGGGCAACTGTGGAGCTTAGCCTCTGGCCCTGCAAAACCAGAAAGTCTGAACAGTGGTTTACATTACCAGAAAGCCCAGCCTGCAGAATACAAGCATACTTCAATATATGCAAATTGATAATTGTGATATACCATATTAACAGAATAAAAGACAAAATCATATGATCATCTTAATACATGCAGAAAAAGCATTTGACTAAATTAAGCATTCTTTCATGATAAAAATTCTCAACAAATTGGGTATAGAAGGAACATTATTCAGCATACCATATATGATATTACAGGCCCAATGCACGAATTCATGCACCAGTGGGGTTCCTCAGCCTGGCCTGCGGGATCTGGCTGAAACCAACTTTCTGACATCCCCCAAGGGGTTCTGGCTTGCAAGAGGGTACAGGCCAGGCTGAGGGACCCTACCAATGCATGATTGGGGCTAGGAGGGACTGTGGGAGGGCTCTAGGGGTGTCTGGCTCATCTTGCTCAGTCTCAATCAGCCGTACCTCAGCAGCAAACTAGCCTACTGGTTGGAGTGTGTGCCTCCTTGTGTTCAGTGCATGTCATAGCAAGCGGTTCAGCAGCCTTAGTATATCATTAGCATATTTTGCTTTGATCAGTTGAATGGCCAACCAGATGACCAGACACTTGTATATATTAGGCTTTTATTAAATAGGCTTGCTACCAGAAAAACAAACAAACAAACAAACAAACAAACAAAAACACAAATGCCCCAATTCTCCTGGATGTTATTGGGAGCGGAGTCCACACAATATCCTGAGAAAGGGAATTTTCTGAGACTCATACTGGAGAATGCAATATGAAAGAAAGCTTTATTTCCAAGGAATTATACCCCTTGATTTTTAAAGTCCCATTTCCCTTAGTCCGGTCATAGAAGAAGTGTAGCTGGGCTTCAGTAGACTTAAAAATCAGAGCCAGTGTCCAGAATTTTGGTTCCATATCTATGTAGTCCAATACTGCATCAGCTAACTGTTTTCCATCAATCCATTGCATTTGGGTCTCCACATGACCAAGAGCCCCATGGGCAAATGGCAGAGAGCAAAAAGAGCATGCCACGAGTAATAAAGGATAGAGAACTCCTTTTTTAGGAGATTATGTATTCCCAAATTTTCACATGCTTGCAGTGGCCATGTCCATTCTGGCCAATGATCTCTGTCCCCAGGTTTGACTGACAGGCAAGTACCTTCCCCAGGTCACCCAACTTTACTGGGGCATGCATCTACCTTTCCTTTGTGTCATCTCTTTCTCCAGTGTTTTGCAGGGAATAAGCCAGTGGTTCTCTGGGAAGTGTAAAATTACAGTTTCCTGTTGAAGCTGCCCAAATGACATGACCATAATATCTTTCCAATTAATAATTAGCTCGTTATACTGGTATCATCTTCATGTTAAATAACAGGCCAGCCCATAGGTTCATCAGAAGCTTTACTAGTTTTGCCTGCATGCAGCAACGTATGTTCTTCTCTGACAGGCTTCCTCTTCTGTACACTTCACCCACAGTCTGCATGTACCAAAGCTTCCTCCTTCTCTTGCTCCCTTAGGAATGCTTTGTCTCCTTAGAATTTAATTCTTTTAGGTTTATTTGTGCACACAGCTCTTTATCATCTTTAAATATAGGTATAGTTTTTGCTTCACCCAGTAATTTTGTGTTTTGGGAAGAGCAAATATCTCTATCAAGCTTCTCCACCCTAACTGACAAAAGAGCTTCTAGTGATTAAGTTTTGGATAATGAGATTTTTAAATAAACTGACAGATGATTTAAAAATTTATAGCAAAATGCAAAGTATACCAAGAATAGCAAGGATAGCAAAGGAAATCTTGAAGAACAAAGTCAACTAACTGAATATGGGAAGATATTCAGGATTTCTGATTATGTTGGCTATTTCCAAAGGCCAGAAGATGCGTCTTTGTTGTAGTGTGAAACTCAACTTGTCTTGCCATCAGGGACCCAATAATTCATAGGGCCATTCACTTTGGAAATCTCCAAAAGGCCAGTATCGATATTACGTGAAACCTTGAAGTTTTCCAAAGTCTCTCTGACCCACTCACCTCACTGAAGTAAGCATTATTTTTCCTCAATTTACTCAATGTTTTTAGGGCCATCAAACAGTATAAGACATGGGCATGCATACTCTCACTTGGTTTGAGGTTTCAGTGTTTCCCAAAAGGATTTCTTTAGCTTTGGTGATGAATATATTGAATCAGAAGTTTATATAAGCCCAGTATAATCACATAAAATCATTCCCACTATAGGTCACTGCAACTTTTGCCTATCACAATTTCTAAAGAAAAAAAAAATTTCAGATTGTATCCTACATTTCTGTCATCCCTAGCAGCCCACAGAAGCCAAAACTCTAACTTTATAACCATCAATTTTAATAAGATAAATCACTGCCTTACATATCAGCCTATAAAGGTAAGAAAGATACTGGTAAAAAAATATCCTAATTTAAAATTATTTGGTTTGACAGCAGAATAGAAAGCTAGATTGCAGACATAGGAAATAAATGTTGATGAATTTACTTTAACATCTGTATAAACATATTGATGCTATTATATTCTGATTATAATTGTGCTTTGCATTTGTTATAAGGCAAATGATGCAAGTGTTTTATAAATTCTATGATTTATAGTACTCATGGAAAAAACATAAAGAAAAAGGCAATTACCTCATAAATTTTAAATCACAGATTTGCATGTGAATTATTCAAGAAAAAAAATGTGGCTGTACCTTTATCCTCTTGACAAAAGTTTTAGAACTACAATGGCCATTTAAATAACTCAACAAATAGGATAATCAGCATTCAATTTAAGAACAGGTGTAAATGAGAAGACTTAGGATAATTTATATTTTAAATGTGTCTCTACATATTTCTGTAGAAACATAAAAATGTAATTCTGAATGATGCGATGGACAAATAATGCAGGCCAAAGCTTACAGAGGGTTTATATATCTAATCAATTTAGGTAATAAGCAAATAAAAAAATCAACACCATCTATTGGATATTATGTAAATTAAAGAAAAAGCTGGGCATTGAAGAAACAGACTGAATTAAAACATTGATTTTATTGTGGTTACAGAAGATGGTGATTAAAGAAATATGATCTTAGGAAAATCAAATACTCATTAGACTCATTCAATTCATTTGTAGAATGGGTTCTTGGAGATGAGCATAGATATATTTTTAATAATGAAGACACATGTGACATAATAAATCAAACTTAAATTTCTTGAGTTATAGAAAGAAACCAATTACTTTATAAACAGTAAAGGGTCCAACTACTTTCAAATTCATTTGCCTCTAGAACTGAATGATTTCATGAAGAATCTGCTTCATCCCTCTCTTTGATCTGTAGTACCCGTTAATATAGTCCTTCTATCTTCCCAATCCCATGAAAGTGCAGCTTCTGCTTCCAAATGGTTATCAAAAGATGTTTCTCATCCAGCGTTCCTTGAGTCATGAGCCCATATCTATCCCAATCTCCTTAGCCAGGAAGCATATATTCTAATGGCCTTGGCTCTGTATATACTTGGCAATAGATGGTGCAGGAGTTGCTATCAACATATTGAATGAAATTTATGGGATGATTTATTAGAGGAAGAATAGTGGTATTTGTCTATAATCTTGGGCGGCAAAAGAAGCTACAATCCACAACTATCTCTAAGAACTCTTCCAGATTTTATATTGTAGGCTCCCATCTTCTTTATTCTGAGGCTCCTGCCTCCCTTCCCAACAAGCAAGTAAAACAGTGATACTACTGGATTTTTTTCTATGTGGTATTGAACATCCCATGATCATCCCAGACATATGAATGCTTCTACTACATTTTTAGTACATAGATCAGATTTTCTGTCAAGGTGTAAGTATGCAGTATTTTGTGGGCTATCCAAATCCTTATATAAACCTCTTCTGTTAGTGAAGTACTAAGCATTTTACAATACCAACCCATAAACTTAATATTAACCCATTCCATAGCACAGGTTTACACGAATATATTTTTTATATATGTGCTAAACAAGCTGTAATACACCTGGGAAAGTAGGGAAGTGTCTAAGAGAGCAGAGCATGGGAAAATATATTAGACTAAATGTGTTAAACTCACCCATAAATAGGTGGTCTACTCTCATTTGAAACTGATGTTCCTTAGGGGGACATTTTTATTACTTCTGTTGGTTCTTATTTACCTCAGTGGTTCACAAGAGGATGGGTGGGGGACAACTGTGTCCCTGGAGAGAACATTAGTCAATGTCCGGAGAAACTGTTGGTTGTTACAAATAAAGGGGAACTAGCCAGTGGCCAGAGGCCAGGGATGCTGCTGGATGTCCTCAACACAGGGTAGATTCACAGAGAATTATCTCTCCCCAAATGTCAGTAGTTAGTGCCCAGGTCGAGAACCCCTAATTACCATGTTTTGTTAAACCTTTGGGATATTTGTCACTGTTATAAATCATGTTTTCTTTTACCCAGAACTAATCCCATCAGTGTAGTATGCTCCTTGATACTGCTTACCAACTAAGAAGGGAATGTGTGCATGCCTTTAGCTAAAAGGACTTTTCATTTTGAAATACTGACAAATGGAAAGAAATATTTCAGGTTCCTGGAATACCAGGGATGCTTTGATGGTCAGAGATCCACATTAAAATACAGAGATAAATTACAATCTTAATTGGCAAACTCTACCAGCTCTTGATGATCTATAATGAATGGACCATTCATTCTCTACATGAAATGGAAGTGGCTTATGAGGAGGGAGATTCTTACATAGAGGGACAGGAGGGGGCATTTAAACATAGTTTATTTTAAATTCACATATTTTTTTCTTTTTTTATTAATTTTTATACATATCGCCCCATTGCCCCCTCTCCCTCCCAGTCATACCCCAACCCCCCAGTGTCTATGTTCATTGGTTATGCTTATATGCATGCATACAAGTCCTTTGATTGATCTCTTATCTACCTCACCTAACCTTAATCTTCCTGCTGTAATTTCACAGTCTGTTTGATGCTTTACTGCCTCTGTATCTATCCTTTTGTTCATCAGTTTATAATGTTCTTTATTATCCACAAATGAGTGAGATCATGTGATGCTTCTCCTTCATTGACTGGCTTATTTCACTAAGCATAAGGCTCTCCAGTTCCAACCAGGTTGCTGCAAATGGTAAGAATTCCTTCTTTTTAATTGTAGCATAGAATTCCATTGTAAATTCACATAATTTTTGATCTCCCAGTATTTCAGAAAAATCATTGTCAGGATAGACAAATTACGGCTCTGTGAGTAAAATTTTTAAGAAGTACAAAATCTGCCAATTTGAATTACTCTAGAATTGACTTCCTCCTTTTGAAGAAAGGTAAATAAAAGTTAATCATTAGTAAGAAAACAATACTTCCAACAGCTAAGCTTTAAATACCTAAAAATGAAAAAAAAGTGAATTCTAAGGAAACTAACTGAACAATGTAGGTCTCAATATCCATGTGACTCACCAGCTAGTCTCAGTAATGACTTATCAACCCAGCCTCTCAAACAAAACTGTGTTCACTGACCACATTCTTATAAGGGGTAAGTAACATGGTATTAGAAAACCCCTACAATTTTAACTTATGTTCCTATTTTCTTCAAGTAATGGGGCTACTGCTTAATGAAACACCTTCACCACTTATAAGCAACTGAGCAGTCCTGAATGGACTCCTAATGGTTGAACGCCTAAATGAACCCCAATTATTGGCAGGAACCTGCCTAGGCTTGAAGTACCTAAGAATTATCTTTGTTTCACATTAGCACTTTTTGTTCTCTTTCAAACCTTTTAAAGCATTGGCTTTTCTAGATATTGTCTGGGGTAATTATTGTTTACTGTTAACATAAATCTAATATCCAGTTATGCCCTTCAGTGGAGAACCATTTATCTTTAGAAAGCAGTGACTACAAAATTTAAGGTGATGAAATGTCACTTATGGAAGTATTTCTGCAGATACAGAGATAATTAGTGCCTGATTTGCTCTGTCTAACCTTACCAAGGTCACCTAGAACACTGAAGGTTATCCTCTTCAAAAATTTCACCTCCGAGGGAAGAGCCTGTCTTCATGTACAGATGTCTATTTGACTATTCAATGCTAGGTTGGAATTTCTTACAAATGTATTTCATAGAGATATTTTCAGAGGCAGACCAATCAGCCAAGTATAGAATGTAGAACAAATATTTTCCAGCTGATCAAATATATTTTCATTATAGTTCTTAAAAGGACTAAATTAGCACATCCCCATTTTTAAGTATTTTTAGAAGTCCCTGTTTTAACTCATACTGAGTCCCTGCACCCTCACCTCCCGGGCTCTCCAATCTTGCTTTTGAAGACTTATGAAAATAAAAAACCCAAATCTTATTTGTTTGCACTGCTTAATTGTTGCAGAAAACAAGTCTGATAGTAAACCATCTATTTGTCAATAATAAAGGGTGGATATTATGAGGTATTTTGTATCAAAATTCCTATTTTTTCAAAAGGACAGTTACCCCTGAGGGCATCACCAAATTATCTGGTGTATTTCACACTGTCAATATTGTAAGATAAATTTTGTCCATTGGAGTACTTCTGATAATCCAATAAAAGCAGAAGAAACAAAAGAAAGTTAAGAGCATGACTCTGTAAATGAAGAAACCATTAAGTCTCTTGCATTGATTTCAAAAGCAAGTGGATAATAGAGTAAAAGTGCTAGTCTGTCCCATTCTCAAGAGAGTGCAACAATTCCAGCTGGTTTAAGTTGGTGTCTAAAGAAAACATACAATCTACATTCCAATTGCATTTCAATTGATTTGGGGTAAAAGAAAATAGCCATCCTTTTAACAAAATGATAACATTATTTCACTGGCCAACAAAAAGTAACCCAGCACTGGGGACTTAATCGCCACCTTCCTCCTTCTCCCATTGCATTCGGTTGACCTGGCATAATCACATAGCAGTGCATATTGCAGTATCTGCAGAGTTCTCAGCAGGGAAGAGCTTTCTCTTCTACTGTGTAAACAAGTAACTGTGGAAGAGAATGAAAAATAAAGCTGACAGGACTACCAGCCACCATTCTGCCTATTCAACTTCAGTAACCCATTATCCTGGTAATAGCACAGGAGGCACTCAATTTCTTCTTCTTTCTATTTCTTTCTTAACAGAATTTCTGTGTTTATTTTTGGGGAAAATGAGTAAGAAGCAAAATGTAAAATGGTGATTGCATTTTTAGAATAACGATAGGAGCACATAGCCTAACCTCATTGATGTTGCCAAACCAGTGACATTTATAAAACAAAACACAAGTTTAATCCTGCAATAGAGACCAAGGATGAGAGTGGCAAGTGAATATATGAGAGAGGAAATGAGGAAATGAAGAAAAGACACATCTGCACGGACATCTGTGCAGTAACAGTGCCCGATGCTCTGCTCAAGCTGGAACTTGTTGCCTAGCATTGCCCATGTATGAATCGGCTCACTAAGCACTCAACACCTGAAATTCAAATGGTTACCTCTGTAATTTTAATTTGAGGCCGATACTTGAAACTACTGATTGCTTTATTCTGTTTATAACATGTTCATATGCTGCTACTGATCCTTTTTAACAGTCACATAGACCTTTAGCTGTATCTGAGTTTCAGTTTCCATGGAGATAACTATGTATTCTTTCAATACTTCTATCCGCAGGGCTTCACAAAATAAATTTTATAACTTGTAGCAGTGTTTCTCACACCATCTATGATCAAGACTCAGTTTTTCTTATTTTCAACCCAACACAGACCAATATGTGGTCTGCTGTATCTGACAACAACTCAGCTCATCCCACATATGACTCATGCAAACTGATCTAAACACTCCTTTCAGTGATTTTAGTCAATTGAACATTTACTTGAGTGTTGCAATAATGACACATTACTATGAATATTTCTGAAAAATTAGTCTAACTTTTTATATTTATCTAATTATGAGTTATTAACAAAGAGTCTGCTTAGTAGCCAGTCCACAAATCACATTTCTATTGGCAGTGAGTTACCTAGGCTATATTTTAACTCAGATCTTTACACAACTTCATACACAAAACCCACAAATACATACATATACATACACTTCAAAATGCATGTCATGTATCACTACACTAAAAATGCTCTCACAGTCTGTTTCTAATTGATGTTATATCACTTATATAAACACCTTACAACATCGTAATTCCATTTCTTCCCTCCTGGCATTTTTGTTATTTTTATATTTTACTTCTATATGTCTTACAATACAATGTTATCCTGTTTGTTTAAAAGAGTCAATTATAAGGAAATAAAAATAATGAGAAAAACCCTTCTCAGTTTATTTGTGTATTCATCATTTCTCATGCTCTTCATCTCTCTGTAAATGCACATTTCCTTTGGGTATCATTTTCCTTCTGCCTAAAGAACTCCTTTTAATTTTTATAATAGTGCAGAAATTTTTATGAATTCTTTCCACTTTTGAGTTTCTGAAAAAGTTTATTTAACTTTTATTTTTAAAATAGATTTTGCTAAATATAGAATTCTAGGGGTTTCTTTGCTGTTGTTGTTTTCTTTTAGTAAAGATGTTGCTCCATTAACTTCTGGCTTATATGTGTATAATAAGAAACCTGCTGTTATTCCAATGCTCCATTGTTTTTTTGCCTTTTCCAGAAAGGCATACAGTTGGAATCATAGCGTATGTAGCCTTTTCAGAATAATCCCTATTTGAGTATGTAGATTCACTCTCCTCCAAAGTGCTGGGTAAAGAATCTTTACAAGCATACTTAGCTCGCTCTCTCTCCATCACCATCCACATAAAATGCACTACATGTTTTGACAGGAATCTCTTCCCTTATGCCAGTTTCTACCACAGTCCAAAACCCTGGCACATCTCATTTGTACTAACACCACATTGTTCCAATAGTCATGAAAGTCTCACTAACTTACAGTTGGCTCCGTCTCTAATACACTCTCTATTGAGCATTCAGGATAATCGATCACTCTTTCAGAGAAGGCTCCCATTAATTACCGAAATTAAATTAAGTTCTCCTGATATCTTCTCTAATGGCACCATGAACTACTATTCCTTCACAGTGCTTACTGCATTTTTCAAAAATTTCATTAATTGATTCTAGAACTATTGGCTGTTCTAAAGGAAATTTCTTCTTCAAAAGTCTTCTTTTCAGCTCTGTCACCCCAAATGAATTTCTTTTACCCAGGGGCAATACTTTTCTACTTCTTCCTGTATATCTTCTACATATATGCAAACATTTATCTATGCAAGTGTGTACGTGTATTAATATTAGTCTTTTTATTATACTTTTAATTCCACATGGTCATAGCCAAATTTGTTTTTCCCAGCTTTGTACCCTTTATATAACTTTATTTATAAAGTATGTCCTCCACAAATAAGAAAAGAAGTATTTGTTTATAGGTTAAACAGTACATTAGACATGTGCTGTATACAATAAAAGTTAACACATGGAGTAATTTGGGGATCTAGAATAAATGAATTCAATTTACTTTATTTCTGATGTGAAAAAAAAATGATTTCGTTTTCAAACAAATGGCTTCTCAAACAGCATTCAGAAACTAATTAAATTTGAGAACCGAGATTCCACTGTAGTTCAAACTCGCTGGCCTGACTAAAACCTTTCTTGAGAACTGGCCTCTTTATCTCTATGGTATCCTTTCCTGCTTCTCCTCCATTTCTCACCTTCTGCTCTAGCCAACCTGCTCTACAATCAGGCTGTTTCCTCTGCCGGCATCACTGTGTTTGCCGTTTCCTTCCACAGAGGATATTTATTCAGTTCATGGGATTTGACTTGTATGGACCCCCACCTGAAAACCCAGGGTCTAGCCTGGTGAAACGACTATGTGCTCCCCAGACACTCTTCAATGTGTGTATCCAGCCAGTTCTTTTGCCTTCTCACTATTTCCCTGAGAGCTCCCTGAGACCAGGTGGTAAAGGAATTCTGTCTTATTTATCTTTGTGGTTGGAGGATTTACCTTAATGCCTGAAAGTGAACAGAATTTTTACTATTAACTAAATAATAACATTTGGTTAATTGTAACACTTACTTTGCCTAATTTTTATATTCTTTTTTTATTTTTTAAAGTGTATTTTTATTGATTTCAGAGAGGAAAGGAGAGGATGAGAGAAACAGAAACATCAATGATGAGAAAGAATTATTGATTGGCTGTCTCCTGCACATCCCCAACTGGGGATAGAGCCCACAACTTGGGCATGTGCCCTTGACTGGAATCAAACCAAGGACCCTTCAGTTCACAGGCCAATGCTCTATCCACTGAGCCAAATCACGTAGGGCTTATATTCATTTTCTAATTCCATCCTCAAAGTAGTTTTATGAATTAAATATTACCCTTTGTCCTTTAGAAGGAAAAACTCAAGTTCACAGAATTTAAAATTCCCCCAGCACTCTGAGTAATATTGGTGAAACTGGACTCAGCTCATGTCTGTAGGATACATAATTGTACTCTTTTAGACTATGTTATATTTCCTTACAAGTATTGGTATGGATAAATTTAAAGAAACTAACTTTGAGCTCCATTGATACAACTGAGAATCAGGCAAGGGGTGAAGTTCAAGACATAAGGAAATATATCAAAATGGCACCATAGTTGGACAATTTTGACTAAATGTGAGGCACCAAAGACATACCATAAAAAGTTCTACTTCCTATATACATTACCAGCATTCAAATAATATGTGATTAATCCTATTAATAATTTTCTAAATTATTCATGTTGAAACATTTTAGCCCCACATTTTGACAAAATTTCAAGAAATACAATAGGAAGGTGTACTGTTTATTTTTCTATGTCTTGTGTCAAGGAATTAGGATAATGTGGCTCCTTGACAGTTGATTTGTCCAAACTATACTATAGAAGAATGAATGAATGAATGAGTGAATAAATAAATAAATAAATAAATAAATAAATAAATAAATAAACAAACAAACTTTTATTTCAGAAGATGACCAGGTATAATTCCTCAAGTAAAAATTTCCATCTCATCTTTTATTTTTTTAATTTTTTATTTTTTTAAATATATTTTATTGACTTTTCACAGAGAGGGAGAGGGATAGAAAGTCAGAAACATCGATAAGAGAGAGACATCGATCAGCCACCTCCTGCACACCCCACACTGGAGACGTGCCCGAAAGCAAGGTACATGCCCCCGACCGGAATCGAACCTGGGACCTTTCAGTCCACAGGCCGACTCTCTATCCACTGAGCCAAACCGGTCTCGGCTCCATCTCATCTTTTATACGTGTCTTTAATTCATTTATTTTTCCCCAGACGCATTATATTTTTACTACCATCTATTTTCATGGTGATTACCATTGTAGATCTGTACTATTTTTATAATTTCCTATATTAATTGTTAGATCTTCTAAACATGTATTTAAAATATTAACTTAAGGTTTAGAGGTTAAATCTATTCTATGAATCTATATTTAATTTTTTAAACCTATCAATTAGAGGAAAATCCCTTATCATTCTAAAAATATTGACTTAGGTAAAATAATTTATGAACTTTTGGTGGTAAAAAAGCCACATCCTAAACATTTTTTAAGGTTTAAAGAAAAATTTTCCTAGTGCTAGAGAGGGCTGTATTCTGCTCATGAATCTTGAAAAAAATGAGATTTTTAGATGTTATCAGTGAAAGTGGAGTTGTTGGGGTGCCTAGAAGAAAAGAATTTCCTGAGCCCCCACAGGAGGTTAGGGTCTCATAGAAAGCTCCACTGATGATATAAAAATTAAGGTGGTTCCCCTCCAAGGTCCCATTTCTGTCCATTCCCCCCCCCATAAAATCCAATCTTCTCTTCAGCAGGGCCAGAATTAAGACCACTGCCCAGAATTTCTGTTCCATATTAAAGTACAGCAGCCCAGCATCTGGCTAGCTTAGTTTGTGTTTCTATCTGCAGCCCGTTGTGTTGGGGGTTCACATGGCCGTGGGCCATGCGACTGCTTAAGGCCACGTGGTTATGAAGAGAGAATAGGAGAGCACAAGGGGCAAGTATGGGTCACAGAGCAAGAGAGGGAGAAGGAACAAGGAGAGAGGGAACTCTTTGCCTGGAGTTTTAAAATAGGAGTTTCTTCAAATTAACCAATTAAGATTCTAAAATCTCACAGACTTCTGATGGGATCACCTCCTAGCCAAGCCATTGTTCCCAGGCTAGACTGACAGGCAGACACGTTCCCTACATTACACAGAGTTTACTGTGCATGCACCCATTTCTCCCTTTTTTCCGTCCTTTCCCCCTGGGATATTCAGGGAATGGATAGTTGGTTCCCTGGGTGCATGAAGCTGTAGATTCCTGGTGAAGCTATCCAGGTGACCATGCTTAAATGTCTCATTAATAACTAGTTAATTACAATGATAACAGAAATAGCTTGCTAAAGTCTATATTAACAAATAAATAATTATTAATCACTGTAAACCTTCTTTTCAAGAAGTAGCAAAATTCAGATGCATTAAAGTTAATCTTAGTCCTCATAATTCTTCTGATTACGGTATCATCTGCCCATCTCCCATTCTCTTCTTTCATTTTCCCAAAACTTCCATTTGACTTCTCCTCATAAGAATCATCAGAAGTGATATAGGAGAAGGGAGACAACATTCAGATCATTTCAGGACACATAAGAATGTATTTGAATCCTATGAATGTACTTACAGTGCCAAAGGCAGATTATTTGGCAAGTCTTTGCCTCAGAATAGCAGTAATAATAAAAACAATTTCAATAATAATGCCTATCACCTATTGAGCTCTTTCTATGAATCAGTACTGTGTTAAAGGTTTTATGTACATTAATTATTACATTTCATTCTCTCTCACACACACATAAAACAGGAGAGAAGTGCTATTAAAATCATCCTCATTTGTCAGATGAGGAAACTAAATATCTCATCTCAAGGTCACAGAGCCAAAAGGGGTGGAGATTCAAAACCATGCTTAAAAATTCTAAAACTGCTCTTAACCAAGGCCAACCTGGTAAGGATCTCTTATTGAATACCCTCAGAGAGATTGCTAATATTCTTTTTTATTTTTCAAATACTTTAGATGGCTCTAAAAAATGCATGACCAAGAATCCTAATGAAGCCTAGCTTGAAATGTAAATGTATAGGGAAAAAATGTATGGGAAATACATTTTTGTATATAAATTTTAATGTAAATGTATAGGGGAAAAATCACTCCTATAATATTAAAAATAAATAAATAAAAATCACTCCTGTTTGGGCAACATCTCCTGTGCTTACCTGCTCATCGATTTAAAATCCTGTCCTATACAGCGAATAGTGCCCAGCATTTTTTATGTGCCCTAACTAGGGGCTGGACTAGGGCAAGAAAAGCAAAACCCTTAGGGTACAGAATTTAAGTAGGCACTCTCAGGGTGGTGCAACAACAGGGTGCACCTGAGAATAAGCCCCTCCTTAAACATCACTCTGGTTTCTCACTCAATCCCCCTTGTCCCACTTTGCATCTAACAGTTCTAATTCAAGTATGGGTTTGGCTAGCTTGGCTCATAGGCCCCAATGGAACTTTATTTACTATTATTGACCAATAGAAAATAGTGTACTGTTTATTAATAACTTGTTCTTTTTTTCCTCTTCAGAATATGACTTACATATTCAGAAAAGACTCTAGATTGTAACCAAAACATCTTATATTCTAATATGTTTTCAGGGAAATAAAAATAATAGTTACCTTGGTATTGAAAAAGGGACTGACAAATCATATTTACATTAATTAGCCAAATTAGAGATTAACTGCCCTAGACCTGTGTCCCATGCACAAATCTAATTACTGAAACACTCTCTACAATTCTATGGCAATAATAAAATTGGGAGAAAATACTGCTTTGTTTTATAACATTTTTTACATTTACAAAGCATCTTCAGGAACAGACTTCCTCTAGGGATACCTCTGAAAGAGAAAGGTTTTTTTTTTTTGTGTGTGTGTGTGTGTGTGTGTGTGTGTGTGTGTTTTGTGTTTTTTTTCTGCAATTTTCCAAATTAGAAAGTGGAGGTGAGAGAGGCCAGGGGATTTATACAATGTGAGAATGTAGCCCAGTCAGGTTTCAACAAATAGTATCTTTCTTCATTTTCTTTCTTTCTGTTGATTTAAATCATTAACTTCATAATTTACACATTTTATCTACTCAGAATTTCAAACTAGTAAAAAGATGTGCCTGGAAACTTCTGTTCTTTTATAACTATTTGAAATCTTTACATTTCCTGGATTTTAATCAATATAATAAAAATGGTCTGGGTAGATATCTGTTTCTGTAAATTGTGCCAGCACAACTAGCTTCGCCAGATAATTCACAAACAAACAAAAAAACCCAACCAACCAACTAAACAAACAAAAAAACAACAAAGCATTTCTTCATCTTGTTATGCAAATCTCCCTTATGCTTATCTTGTGTCAAAATGGGGGTTTCAATCAGTTGGCAAAACTGATACTAGATAGATATGTTGGTTTTAATACATGTGAAGTTAGTTGGGAAAACATGACTTGCATCTATGCCCAAAATGTAATCCCTGTTAATCAATAAACATGATGCCTTTTAACTTAATGCACTCTTTTTTATTTTTTTTTATTTTCACTCTGAATCTCTGTTCTTTGATCTGGGTTGTGCCTTCCCACAATGACTCTGGGCTTGGACATGTGACCTATTTTGTCCAGTGGGACAGATTCAAACTTGAGGCAAGCAGCTAGTAAGTGGTTGTTATTTTAAGATGCTTAAATTTGGGGGTAGTTTTTCATGTAGCTTTCCTCTGAAGTAAGCTTGTCCCTAATCCTAGCCAGAGAAACTGTAATACTAACTAGTACAGTTCCCCTCCTATCTGATTATTAAAAGGGCAAAGCATATCAAGAGTTTATCACAAGGAAGGAAGACATAATTAGGAATGCAATTCTTATAGCCCATAGGTAGGCAATCTTAAACAGAGAGCCATAGGTTAAGTCAGGACACATGTAGGTATTAGCCATTCATACACTTACCTCACCCAATAGAGAAATATTAATTATAATTGATGCCAGACTCTCACCTAATTCTTAGGCAGAAAAATCACCTTACACTGGGAAATGTCAGAGAGAATGGACAAAAAGTTGCATTTCCTTTGCCAGGAGTGTCTTTCCAGGAGAAAAAAAAAAAGATGGAAGAAGAATAAATTACTTACTTACTTCAAGAATTAGCATCAATATGGAAGGAGAGAATATGCCGTCTCTCCAACATCAAGAACAAAATCAATTTATTGAGCACTTTCAGTATGCACTAGGTGTGCTAGGAGTCCATCAGGTAGTCTGGCATTTGCTCATTTCACATACAAATGAGGCCTTACATAACATGAAGTGGAAATTATAATTCTTATTTACACATGAGAAGAAATGAAGTCTCAGATGGTTTTTAATAATTGATCCATGAGCACTAATGTAGTAAATGCAAGAATCCAAGTTGAATCACATGATCCTGATGTGAGAGTAAAGTCTTCTGCACTATATTGCACTAAGTAAATATCATTCAAGAGTCCATATACTTCAAGGGGTGTGTGTGTGTGTGTGTGTGTTTGTGTTTCTGTGGTAGGTGCTGATGGAGAAGAGATATAGGAGATGTCTCTATTGGTTTGAAAAAGAAGGCTTGGGGAGAAAATAAGACATAGGCTGAGCTCTATCGGCATGAGCTAGAGACATACCTGTACTTTCCAGTGAACATCTCATGTCCCCATTGTGTGAAGACAAAGTTTTCTGACACTCACTGCCCTTTCATTACAGTTTCTGACCTCATCATTAACTTACTACACATAGGTTTTCACCCTGAAGCGACTCCCTTTTTCTTTAAACTGTTTTCTTATCAAAATTTCCTTTCCCACAATTGTCAGAATAAATAACCTGCCAGTTTATAAACCAAACGTACACATCATCCCTTGCTTTTCGTTTTTGTTCAAAATGCATTCAGACTGCTGATGAAGAGACTTTGCTGAAAGGCCAGTGACCTGCATTTTTTGAGCAGAACAGCAATCACAATTTGCCAAAGGCACACAAAGAAAGTGAGGAACATTGCTGTATATCATGCTAGAGGTGCTTCTTCTTATGCTTTATTTTAGGTTGTTCTGTCTCAACTGGATACTCACCACAGTCAATGAAGCAATGAAAATAAAGCTAAGAAAATGAGCAATTTTTTATAGGTATCATCCATGTCACATGTTACATGTGACCAGGAATGCAACCTAGGCAGTCACACATATTGAGCAAAATTCAATCAGCATCTTCTTCTTAGCTTAATATCCTTCAAAAACTAAAAGGCTCATGTTCTAACACTAAATCATTGATGTTTCCCAATATTATCAGTTGGTGATGAAAGACAGGAACTAGAAGAAAATTATAAGACTAATTATAAGCCTCTCTCTGGCATCTTTATATCTTCAGAATTAATGGAATTATAATATTTCTAAATGTGACATACTTATAATGACTTTAAGAGACCAATAAATGCCCTGAATAATACCCAAGTTCTGATTGAATTCTTGAAGTAGAATTTCCTGTATTTCCTTTATTTTGGTTCCTATTTTTTAAAATTTAGAGATTAGAATCCAAAAAAAAAGTACTACTATTTACTTATATCCAATTCTATTTAGGATAGAGGTAGATTTTGATTTTGAGACAAAATCTGATTTCAAAATTAACAGAAATATAAATTCCATGTTTGAGACAAAATGCAGAATCACTCTTTTTATAAAGGACTTGTCTTGGATTTCAATAACAGCATAATATACTACCCCATAATACTTTTATTTGTAATTTCATGTAAATGTTTGAAATTGACTGAAAGAAACCTTTGCAGACTGGAACTGGGTTGCAAAGGCTTCAGAGAGCTTCCCAGCACTGTTCACCTCTGAAACAACTGAGTCAATAGAGTTTTTTGTCATACAAAAGATATAATATTAGACACATTTCCTTAATTTCTTTGCCTGTTCTATATCAGAAAAAGGCATAAACCAGCACTTCAGTCTGCAGGCCACTGATACAATGTTAGTATTCATGATATGGTTTGCCTAGATTAAAGCTGAGCCATTTGAAAAAAAAAATTATTAAGAAAACTTAAGTCTATCATTGATTATCCAAAATGATGTGGAATTGGGAAAATATGAATAGTCAGACCAATGCACAACCTAATGAATTCAGTAAAAATTTTCACTTTCAAGCCAATGTTTGACAAGCCTTAAAAATATTAGTTTTATTGTAAATAAGATATGGTTCCCTTATAATGGACCCTCTTGCAACAGTACCACATTTATTTAAGAAAATAATTAGGGAAACATTTGGGAAAAAGGTTTTTTCTCCCTTATTGGCATTCACAAATGTTTATTTGATTAGAAAACAACCAAAAAACCAAAAAACAAAAAACATGCCATCCCAAAAACCCAGCATGAGTGCTATTGACCAATTCATAGTATGCCTGATGAATAACATGGAAAACCTTACTGCGAAAGAGTCTAATTGAGTTTAGTGTAATACAAGTTTTACAGCATAACAAATCTGTCTTTAATAAATGCTGTCTTCTCTAGTTTGCAATCCTACGAGCCAATTTGTAAACCCTTATTTGTACAATGATATATGGTTTTCAGCAGCTCATGTGAAAAATCATGAAGGGTTTCAGAGGGAAAGAATATATATTGCAACCTTTGTATTGGTTTTACTTTTTTTTTTTTATCTCCAGAAGCATAAAAATCAAACTGTATCTAAAAAACGTAAATTGAAGTGGAGACTTGGGTGAGCAGTTAACCATATAATTCTATTACCAGTAGAGAAGTTCACTTTTTCTCTTAACAAAATAATAAGAAGACTAGGGGGTTCTCTATGTTGACCAACTTTATATGCTATTTTTCTCAGTTTCCATTTTTACCCAGCTGTGCTAAACTCTGTTCATAGACATTTATAAAAGCTTTAGATATGTAGAATAAAATTAATCATGCATATATATGGGCACATGTTTGCTTGGGGGTGTGTATGTATATTTATATAAATGTTTTAATTGCAATTTTAGTCAGTGTCTAAAAAAATACACACCACAAAAATGGTTTTTAATGAAAATTAAATTTTCACCTCATTGTGCATTTTTATCTTTATTCATCTTGCTCCTAAGAGGAAATTATTGGTATTTCAATAGAGCTTCATATTTTTCTAATCTTATTCATGACCAAATCACATTTTCTTTGTGATTTTCAATAGTTTTTTGAGCATTTTACTTATTTTTAAGATAACAATGCTCAAAGAATGCTAGTTTCACTGAAAGATGCAAAAGCAGTTAAATGTACAGCAGTGTTAAAATAACAAGTGAATGATTTTAGGATACATGAAGGTTCTGCTTCATAGCTAGCTTGCTTCTGAAAAGACTCCACAAGATTATTCAACAAATACACCCAACAGTCATGATTATTGTCATCATCTAAGATGACATGAGCTACTTCAGTATTGTCTTTTATAGAACTGAGAGCATGGGGCCATGCTGTTGCTTTTTTCTATCATTGGTTATAGTCAGGGCATATACCCTGACCGGGAATTGAATCAACAACCTCTTGGTCCATGGGACAAGGTTCAATCCACTGAGCCACACCAGCTGGATTGCCCATTTCTTTTCAAGAGCTACAGGTTGGCCAATTAATGTGCAGGCAATGGGCATACAATGCTTGATAAGAGAGACATGATTTTAGCCCACAAGGGCTTTATAGCTTGTGGTAGGACACATGTTAAACAACCAACAACAAGCTACTTACCATACATTTTCTAAGATTCTATCTAGAGTCAAATTCTCTACTAGTGCATGAGCTTTTTTAAGTAAGGACAGCACTAGTAATTCTCTCCATTTGATGAAATCACTTTCTCTTTTATCATCATGTTTCCCTTCTTACAGATTATTCCCATCTGCATACAATGGACTATTACTTTACCTATTATTAGTTTCCTTGATCCTATTGATCCATTAGTTACTGCTTCATTTCTTTGCTGTCTTGCATAGCAGACCTCCTGCAAGAGTTAGCTCTACCTACAGTCTCTAATCCCTCTCTTCTCATCAGGCTTTCATTCCACCACAACTTCTATTAACAATGAAGACCCCCCTGTTCCTAAAGCTAATGGCCAATTATCAAGCCTCGTCTCACCCAACCTATCATAGTGCTCACCACTTTCTTCTTTTTGTACACTCTTTTCACTTAGTTTAAGGGCATATAAATTTGGCTTTCCTATTTCTTCTCAATCTGGTGTTCCACATATGTTACTGCTTTTAGAGAACCTGGACCTTAGTCCACGGATATTCTTTGAGCTATCCACGCACTCCTTTAGGTATCTCCAGGCTTAAAATACCAGTATTTGAATGACTCCCACATTTATATTGTGCCTTAATCTCCCCTCTAACTCCAAATTATCAATCTCCTTCCTTGAAACTCTACTTATAATATAAAATAAACATATCCAAAACTGATATTTCAATATCTCCCCCCTCCTCAAACCTGATCCACATGCAGCCTTCCCTATCATAATTAAGGGTAACACCATCCTTCCAATTGTCCAGGCTCAAAACTTTACTGCCATTCTCAATTTTCTTTTCCTTATTCCCACTGTTAATTTACCTGAAGTCACACAGGTTCTCTCTTCAAAATATTTCAAAACTCAAACTGCCTCTTAACACTTCCTCTGCCAAATCCCTGGTCTGAGCCATCAGCTTCTCTTACCTGGTATCTTATAAGACTCTTGTAACTTGTCTCATTACTTCTACTTGTATTCCCCTCCCCCAGTTTATTCTCATTCATAAATCTTCAAAAGCTCCCCATTGTACCCAGAGTAAAGCTAAAATCCTGACCATAACCAGCAAGGTCTTAGTGATCTGATGCTTCTTAACTTTCTAATCTCATCTCCTATTGTCCTTTTCCCAAATACTAACCTTCTCAATGTTCCTGTAACATACTATATACACTTTTGCCTTACAGGCCTTTGCACTCGATGTTCCTTATACCTGGAATGCTCTTCTCCCAACTAACCACACAGCTTATTGCCTTTCAATGGCACTTTCTCCATATGGCCTAATCTGAGCCTGTCCAAAGATTGTAAGCAGAACATTGGATCTCCCTTACCTTGCTATACTTCATTATGCCCCCCAATAACATACATCCCTTTCTAAAATGCTTTTTTTCTTTTTTGGATTACTGTCTGATTGTACTTACAAGAATGTAAGCTACACCATCAGATTTGCATTTTTAAATAATTGCCTGGCTGTTCTTCCTGCTCTTAATCAGGTGACATTAGAATTCTAGAATGTTGGGGTTGGCAATAGACATCCCTATTGTTCTTAAGTTTGTGTTTATTATGCAAAACTTGATTTTATTCTTAATTATTTTGCATACAGATCCAATCCAATAAATCTGAGTGATTACTTAAACTTTTATTTGACAGAATGAATTATCTATTCTGATAACTTTGTTGTGTTATTTTTGTTTTGTTTTGCTTGGCTAGATGCACTTCACAAATTTATGAAAGAATTTTCCTACCTCACCTATCTGTACATATTCTCCACTACCTAAATTAGGAGACCTTGCAAGATAACATAAAGTCTAGAGTTAAACAGCATGAATCTGCTGATTGCAGTAGGAAATGTAAGGGCTGAGAAATGGCAGATGGATATGAAAAGGGGAAGATGGAGTAAAGGGAAGATTGAGAATACTATAGTTGAAATTTACCACCTTGGCACCAAGTAAAAGGGAGAAATTTTTTAGACTCAAGTCATTGACTTGAAATTGCTACTTCTTACCTTTGACGCCTGGCAACTTATAGATCATTTCTGAGTCCTCATTTCCTGGGAAAGAAATAGGAATAATATTGCCCACTTCATAGAGATGTCTTCCAAGCATGAAATGGGATTACAGTATACAAAGCATCTAGTTATTGTTGGCATTTGATAGGCACTAATAAGTGGTAATAATTATTACTTTTGTCTTTATTAGCAATTTTTTTTCAGGAGCAGTTGCATCTAGTAAAGTTGTGACTCAGAACTCTTCACTCATATCTCTATTAGTCATTGCTATTGCATAATAAGCAACTACAAGATCTCCTGGGCATACAACTATCTGCATGTATTTCTTGCTCACAAAAGCAGACTGGATGGGGTGTTTCTGCTACACACCTCAGAAGCTGGGATGCCTGTGATTTATAATCTTGTTGCTGGGATGGCTATGGTTTATAATCCAGTTGGCTACCATGACTCAGATCCAGAGATCTCTTGTTATCTCTCCAGGTCAGTGGAGAAAACAGAAAAAAGAGTATGCCCAACTATGCAAACATATTTCAAATGCCCACTTGCAGCATGACTACCATTGGCTAAAGCAAGTTATATGGCCTATCTAAAGACATGGGACAAGGAAGGAAGTATAGCTCTGCCTTCTGTGGGAAGGACTGAAAAGTGTATGACAAAGGAAATCAGTGAGAGTGGGGAGGTGGAAGAAGTGGGCCCTTTTAATCTTCAACAATGATCCAGACTCAAAAGGACACAGATAAGAATAAAAGGTTAATCCCTACTCCCTTAGACCACACTTGAGAAGCAAAATGGAATCCAATATTTGATGCTGAGCTCAAATGAGCAATATACATTAATACTTTTCATTGGAATTACTGAAACATTTTACCATGTAAAAGCAAGGTTTAATGCAATGAGGAAAAACCCATGGAAATACTTCTGTTATAGGATTATTTATTTGGGAAATAAAACATAAATCAGTATGGTGTTTTATTTAATTTTGTTACTTATTAGCCATTTGTCCAATGCACATTTATTTAATACCTACTATGTGCCAGGCAGCATGTTGTATCAATAACCAATTATGTATTAGCAAGAAGTTGAACTGATAAATGAAAAATGGAGATTTCACTGAATACTACAAAGTGGAAACTGAAAAATGATATAAAAAAGGTACTGAGGGAGAAAGCAATTACTTCCAACTGAGAATATGCATATATACATACTAAAGAACTCAGTTTTAAAAATCTATGACTGTTGATAGAAAATCAATAAAACATAAAACAACTCCAATTGAAATTGATTTGATTTTTGTGTCTGGCTCTGATGTAGCAACATAATTTCTTGATATATGCTTCTAAGTAATCAGTTAATATTAGGACTTCAAGCTTTGTAAATAAAAACCTAAAATGGCCTTGTAAAAAATAGGTTTCTTTTATTAATGCAATGCTGGAAATGAAAAAGAATCAGAAAAGAACTCAAATGGTTACCAATGAGAAAAGATTTGCATAAGTCATCTGACTCAGTACAGCTATTATCTCTAAGTCATTATTTCCTACTGGATTGTAATAATTTTATTTGGTTCGATAATCACACACAAGCCCATGTTTTAGATGAATATTTTTTTTATTTTGCCTAATGAGGAAGTAGAGAGGAAATTCATTTTTGTCCAGTGAAAGTTGCTTAGAGAAACATATAAACTTTGTTTTTATAAGGGTAATCTTAGTAAAATAGACAGAATATTGTGTATTTGATTTAGTGTCATTTCAACATTAGAAATTAACCAAACCATGACAGATTGGGCTCCATGCTAAGAATTATTTACCATTTTCTACAAACTTGTTAAGTTTTTCTTATTCTGATGTATAGGCTCATGCATGGTAAAATTTTAGCAAGGAGGTAAAGATAATGAGACTTGACTACATTTTCTTTTAATTCTCTCCAAAATCATTTTTTATTTAAAAAAAAAAAAGAATAATGCCAGTGGTTGGCAAGCTCATTAGTCAACATAGCAGCAAATCATGGCTTATGAGCCGCATGAGCTCACTAAACGCAGTTGATGACCACTGCCCTACCCAGTTTTTCTCAGTGGATAGAGCATCAGTTTGTGGACTGAAGAGTCCCTGGTTTGATTCCAGGCAAGGTCATGTACCAATTGGGGATCAAGAGGCAACCAATTGACACATCGATGTTTCTTTCTATCTCTCCCTCCACTCTCTATAAAAATCAGTGAGAAAATATCTGTGGTGAGGATTAATAACAACAACAAAAGAATAAAACTTCCTGAGTTTAAACAGGTGTGATGACAGCTGATGATATTTTTTATAAAGAGAACAGTAATTTTTAACTTTCTAAATACAATAGCATGGTCATATATGAACCTCTAGAAAGAGTATAACAATTATTGAATTGAAGATTTTTTTGATTAATTTCAAAGAGAAAGGAAGAGGAAGAGATAGATAAAAACAATAATGATGACAGAAAATTATTTATCAGCTGCCTCCTACACTCCCGCTACTGGGGAGCGAACTTACAACCCAGGCATATGCCCTGACCGATAATCATACTGTGACCTCCTGGTTCACAGGTCAACGATCAACCACTGAATGATACCCACCAGGCTATAATCACTTTTAATGAATACTTAAATGTGGGTAAAAGGATAGGAAATATTACCACTGAGCCACACCAACCAGGTTAGAGATTTAAAATAATTCAGAAACTCCTGGGTATATTCCTTCAAATTTAATCATTTCAATTTCTTTGATTCATAAAACTTATATATTCCTAAATATATTTCTATTAATCAAATCTTATTTTCTCAGTGACCTATATAATCATTTTAAAGTTACTTCAGCTTCATTTGAAATGACCTATCTTTAGCATTTTGGTTGAAAATATGTCTTCCCTGTATTCTGTTATTCATTGGCAATGTTTGATTAAACTGTTTTATGCAAATATATGAACTGACTAAAAAGCATGAACACTTTCATATACACTGAGTGGCCAGATTATTATGATCTCTGAATGCATAATAATCTGGACACTCATTGTGTGTGTGTGTGTGTGTGTGTGTGTGTGTGTGTGTGTGTGTTTATGTGTGTATATATTAGAGACCTGGTGCATGAATTCATGCATGGGTGGATCCGGCCAGCCTGGCCAGGGGAAGGGAACATGGGTGGTTGGCCAGCCTGCCTGCTGGTAGAACACCTGGTCGAGGGGACAATTTGCATATTAGCCTTTTATTATATAGGATATACACTGAGTGGCCAGATTATTATGCATTCAGGGATCATAATAACATGGCCACTCAGTGTATATCCCCTGCTAGCCCAATTATTTGGAATAAATTATCACCTTCTATGGTGATAGACTCATATGTCCCATTTATTGAAATATTTCATTCTTCTTTGGAAATGTTATTTATATTGTTTATTGGACACAATTCTCTACTTCTATACTTGCATTAGTTCTGGTTCTCAGTTGCAATGAACAGAAGGTGGTTCTGCCTAAATAATCTGAAAAGTTATTTTTTAAAAAGAGGTTGGGTAGCTCACAGAAATATTAGGAAGACAAGAGAACTATAGTTATGGCTAAGTGGCCATTAAAAAAAATAGCCCAGATCATACTTTACATCATAACTGACAGGAGGGAGGAAGGGAGGGAAAGAAAGAGGGAGGGAAGAAAAGAGAAAGAGAGAGAGAGAGGAGGGGAAAAAGAAGCGATATTTTCTCATCATTTTCTTTGTATCTATACCCCTCATCAAGCCTCATAAGTTGAAGAATTTCTCATATATGGAGAAGAGTTCAAATCCTGGATTCCCAAATGAATACCACTTGCATCCTACAACTCTATAGTTTTATTTCATAGATTGTGCGATGCTGTTATGTAATTTTATAACAATGTAATGAATTTATACATGGTGATAATGAAACAACAAAGCAAATAGACATTAAAAAATAAATAATGCAAGGTATGGAAATGATGCACATTATATCCACCTTAGAGATACATAATGCACATGAGCATAAAGAGTACTCTAAAATTCTCACAATGAAGAAAACTTGAAATAAAATTAGGCCCAGAATTTTCTGAAGTTACTTGACATTGTATATGTTTATATGACTGGCCTTATGGCAGCACTGTTAGGTGTATGTCTAACCCCCATTATCTTTCTTCCTAACTCTAATTGGTCCATCTTCCTCATGACCTTGTTCAGGCACAGTCAACTTCATCCCAGACCTGGGAACATGTCTTACTTGACTAAAATAATCATGGACATGTGATGCATTTTCATCCAATGAGATGTCAGTGGATGTTGGGTAGGGTATCTGAGATATTTTCTTAAATATTACAAATAATTACAAATATGAATTAAACTCTTTATTCCTATGTGTTTTGTATCATTTAAATGTGATAACTTGAGTTGCTGTAACCATCTTGTACCATAAAAGGGGTCAGCCTGAGGAGAACATCCATACCAAAAGGATGGCAAAGAAGTAGCACCAACATCTGTATTATATGGCACCTACCATCATATTTCATTACATAAAATGATATCTTTTATTTTTTATTAAGTGTTTTAAAAACGTCCCAAAAATGTATTAAAACATCTTGAACACATTCTATGGGATTTCCTTTGGAAACTATGATGATGTAAACTCCTAAATTCTAAGCCTTGCTCTGTGCACCACCATCCTCGTATTTTTCCCTATTATTATCAAACAAAATACTGTCCACATACTCAACAGCCTGCATTCATTTGAATGCATAGTATTTATTTATTTGAAAAAAAAAATAATTTTAGCTGATTAATCAGGCAAGTAGCATTTTAGAAATCTACTGTTTCCCTTCTTGCACAAATGTGGATAAAATATCAAATACAGTGGTACCTCGAGATACGAGTTTAATTCGTTCCATAACCTTGAGGCGTGGGAAACTATGAGACGCTCGAGTAGCGGTAAACTGGTGGGTCGTGTGCAGCCAGCCGATCCCCACGATTACTCGTATCTCAACTGTTGCTCGTATTTCAAAGCAAAAATCACTTGCTCGAAGGCTCGTATCTCAAAAATTTCGTATGTTAGGGCACTCGTATCTCGAGGTACCACTGTATTGGGCACTGTGTCTTTACTCGAGAAATGGAGTATAGCATTACACTTGGCATGAAAGAGAAACTGTTGTTTAAATTTTAAACCAATGTCTGATTGTGTTGTTTGAACACTCCTGGAGAGGCGAGATTGAAGTTACAAACTTGTGCATCAAAGGGGAGGATTCCCACACATTATCTGGCGCTTGAATTGCACATTGTAAATGCTACTCAGAATGTGCTATCTTTCTTTAGTTCTAATGTTATGAAGTCAAGAAATCTTCATTTCTGGGAGTCCAATAATGTTTTGAGGACCAATTAGTGGTTTGCAAAAAAAAAAAAAAAAGGTATATTTCTAAAAGCAAGTATTTAAATCATTAAAAATCAAAGGCATTAATCGTTTGCATCAACACAGTGATCAACACATATGGTGCCTAGTGTAACATGAGAGCATCACTCTGGCTCATCCTTCCACACACAGTCTGCCAGAAAAAATGTCTTTCCTCTGCCAGCAATTTCTCCTGTGGGTACCATAGCCCTCAGCTTAGTAAGGGTGAGGGAGCTCTGCATAGATGGAAATCCAACACAATAGTTAGAGCTGTGATGGTGGAGAAATTTTCCAAGGAAGAGAGAGCAGGGAAAGGGAACAAAGAGGCACCAGAGACTGCTTCCTTCTCACCTGTAACTTATCTTTTGAAACTCTTTCTACGAGCATTCATGAACAGATAGAGAACAAGGGAAGGAGAAAAATAAGGACAGAGGGAAAAAGGGAGGAAGGGATATAGGGAGAGGAAAAGGTAGAGAAACAGAGAGGAAGGGGAGAAGAGAAGGAAAAGAGAGAGCGAGAGACAGAACAGCCATTTTCAGCTGATAGGTTATTTCTGCATTGAGCATTCTTAAAATTCTGAACTTTGCTTTTCCCCAAGTGTTTTTAAATTATAAATCTCAATAATTCAATCTTAAATACATTCAGTATTATTTCTAAAAGTAGTATATGAGTATATTCTTTCACTCCCATTTGCTTCAGTTGAGGATCAAATGTTCTCAAAACAAAACTTCCACTAATTCGTATTTTCTTAATGTACACCCAAAGTTTTCACCATGAAACTTAATCTTATTCCAGTAGTCATTGGAGAAACATACATCCTATATAATAAAAAGCTAATATGCTAATTAGACCAAACAGCCAAACAACCTTCCTGATTACCTTCCAGACAAAGGCAGGGCTGGGAGGGGCTGAGAGGGCCAAGCTCCTTGCATGAATTTTGCACCTCTAGTTATCATAAACACATATATATTATTGTTATTTATTATTTGTAATTCAGCCAACTTAGTATATTGAGGTTTCAATCTGTGAGATATTGAAGCTTGAGTGGCATTTCGTTAATTTGGAACTTTTGTTCTTTATCCTTTAATTTCACTACGTCATTATGTCAACCATTCATCCTTCCATTACATACATATTTATTTAAAGGGAATATATATTTTATTTATTTCAGAGAGGAAAAGAGAGATAGAAATATCAATGATGAGAGTGAGACATTGATTGGCTGCTTCCTGCACATTGGACCCAGCCTGCAACCCAGGCATGTGCCCTTGACCAGAATTGAACCTGGGACCCTCTGGTCCACAGGCCAAGGTTCTATTTACTGAGCCAAACCAGCCTGGCAGGATTCTTTCTTTCAAGTTTGGTTGTTTCTATAAGAAACCAGAGTGAATATATTTAACAACCCATAATGGATCTCCACATACTAAGCTAATGCTCAGAACTTTTGTCAGATCCCTCAAGATGCCAGATACAAAGCACACAAGCCACCTGAGAAATTAATGGGCTAAGATGCTGCCAACCTGAACAGGAATTCAAGTTATTTATCTTGGGGATGGATCCTTCACAGAATCTTATCTAGATGCAGTGGGCCAAGACCTGTGCTAGTTACACTCAGCATTCACCCACAGCTGAAGACCTCTCCCACCCATCTCTCCCAATAATACAACAACAAAAGCATGAGTGACTCTTTGTGTGGGCTGCTTTCTAAGATGATCCCATGTGATTCCCCAGCTGCAGGTATTCATGCCTCTGGGATGGACCTAGTGATTTATTCCTAATGAATAGAATGCAGCAAAAGTGATAAGATGTTGATAATAACTGTACTGTGTATTAGATGTCCATTATCTGTTGCAAGTATATACAGTTAGCTAACACTTCAATGGCAACCACAATATAAATATACCAAATCAGTGTTTTATACACCTTAAAGTTTCACAATATTATGTCATTTATATCTCAATTTAAAAAAAAGCGACAAGATGTTAGTTACTTCTGAGATTAGGTTATAAATGACTTTGACTTCTGATCTGTTTACCCACTCCAGCTCTCTCATTTGCACACTTTTATGGAATCCAGCTGCCATGCTACAAGTTATCCCATGGAGAGGTTCATGTGGTAAGGAACTTAGGGCCCATCCAAAGGAACTGAATATACTAGCAACTGAAAGGAATTTTAGAGAGAGGATAGGTAGTTAGGGAGTAAGGGTAGTCCATGAAAGAGGAATATAGAGGTGTGGGCTTGGAGCTGCCAAAATGCTTATCTTACTTTTATAAAGGATACAGAAATGTCACGAGATAAGGGAAGGGGAAAACATACATTCACAGGGGATAGAGAAATGTTACAAGATAAGGGGAAGAGGAAAGGGGATCACTGGGTGGGCTTTGAAGTTTGGAACTGATACTCTGCAAAAGAGTGACCAATTAGGAAAGCATGGGATCATAAAATGGAGAAGAGGTCCAATAAGAAGGGAGTTAGATAGACAAAGAACTTTAGTCTTTAAAAACCTTAGACAAAGGGGCTTGGTTGGATACCTCTTTGGGAACCTATCCCTATGTGGGAGTTTGTATTTGCTCCCAATAAATTTCCACACTTTTACTAACAAGTGCTTTAAGTCCACAAATTATATTCTTTAAACTTTGTTACACAAAATTCTACAAAGAGAGTCTGCTCACCAAACCCCACATTATATAACCACTAGAGGCCCGATGCATGAAATTCATGCATGGGGGGTTGTCCCTCAGCTCAGACTGCATCCTCTCTAATCTGGGATCCCTCTCACAAACCAGGATTGCTGACTCCCAACTGCTCACCTGCCTGTCTTCCTGATTGCCCCTAAGCAGTTCTGCCTGCCAGCTTGATCACTTCCCAACCACTCTCCTGCCAGCCTGATTAATGCCTAACTCCTCCCCTGCCAGCTGTTTGCCCTTAACTGCCCTCCCCTGTAGGCCTGGTTACCTCTAACTGCCCTCCTTTGCGGGCCTGATCACCCTTAACTGTCCTCCCCTGCAGTCCTGTTCCCCCCTAACTTCTCTCCCCTGCAGGTCTGGGTCTCCCATAACTGCCTTTTCCTGCAGGCCTAGTAGCCCCCAACTTCCCTCCTCTGATGGTCTGGTTACCCTCAACTGCCCTTCCCTACTGGCTTGATCACCCGCAACTTCCCTCCCTTGCAGGCTTGGTCCCTCCCAACTGCCCTCCCCTACTAGCCATCTTGTGTTGGCCACTTGTGTCCACATGGGGGCAGCAATCTTTGACCTCATGGGGGCAGCCATCTTGTGTGTTGGATGAATGGCCAATTTGCATATTAGTCTTTTCTTAGATAGGATTTAGGCCTGGTGCACAGGTGGGTGTGGGGGCCAGCTGGTTTGTCCTAAAGAGTGTTCCAGATCAGAGTGGGGGTTTCCTTGAGGAATGGGGCAGGCTGGGTGAGGGACCGTGGTGGTTTGCAGGCCAGCCACACTCCCAGGCAACCCAAGTGGAGGCCCTGGTATCTGGAATTTATTTATCCTCTATAGCTGAAACTTTGTAGCCTTGAGTGGAGGCCTGGGCCTGCTAGGGTGTGCAGAAAGCTTGGCTTCCTCCATTGCTGGGGAAACCCACACCTCCTGCTTTCTCTGCGGCTGCAGCCATTTTGATTGGGTTAATTGGCATACTTGTTCCTGATTGGCTGATGGGTGTAGTTTGTGGGTGTATCAGAGTGATGGTTAATTTGCATATTACTCTTTTATTAGATAGGACTAGAGGCCTAGCTGTGTCTGGAGACATTTTTCAGAAAAATGCAGTGCTAAAACATCCAGGCTTTAATTCCATATTAACTAAGAAGTAGATAATTTAACCATATTTGATAGTCTCACTAGGTCTTGTAATCTAATTATAGTTGTTTACATTACTAAAATCTTGTATTTATTAGGTATAAAAAAAGATGAGGGGAGATTACAAATGAAGAGTACTTAATAAATAAAAAAAGACTGTAATAAAAACAAACAACAACCACCAGATTACTTTCAAAGCCATGATTTTTCCAGACCAAGACATAGAAGAAAGAATTGAAAAAGCCAACCTGGGGAAGGTGTCAGTAGATTAGTTCAGTGGTAGGACATTCCTTTACCACACACTATCCGTGGAAATTATCATGGTGATAAAATCCTGTTCCTTCCTCCATTCCATGCTTCCCAGAGCTGGAAAGCTGCGAGTCAGGTTGTGGCTGTCCCAGTCCTCAATATTTTAAGCCAACAGTGTGGCAGAAAATTATGGTTATCAACACAGCATGAATTCATGGGGGAAAAAACCATATATAACAAATGAGCAAGGCAGGCCAGGGCTGCAGGAGCTTGGCTTCCTCCATTGCTGGGGGCAACCCAAGCCCCTTGCTCTCTCCAGCTCTGTGGCTGCCACCATTTTTTGTTGGGATTTATTTATCTTATATAATTGAAAATTTGTAGCCTTGAGTGGAGGCCTGGGTCTAAATCTTTTATAAGATTTTTCCCCCTCTAGGTGTTTAAAAATCTGAATGTGAAGGAAATTGGGTTTTGTTGGTTAGAGTAATGGGAGGCATTTGTTTAAGTTGCCATTTCATGGCTAACAAAGGGATATTATAGTCCTCATGGAAAGCCAGGGCCCAGGAGCAGTGGTAGAGAACATATGCAAAGGAGACAGGCATGGGCAACAGCATAGTTTCCAGAGCAGGCAGCCTCCTCGAGGTGCACTCTTCTACCCAAAGCCTCCAAGATCCTTTGGCAAAGTACAAAATAAGAGATATTTTCTTGAAAACACATGATGACTGTGTCAGACTGTGAATTAAGGCAATAAGTAATGAGACCAAAGCTTGAGCTGCACAGACAGATATGTGCATTAGGAGAGAACAAAAACTCCATTATGGTTTATGTTTCCTTTTCAACTCTGTCACACATTTCTTAAAGTGAATTTCATTCTCAAATTATTCCTGGAGTTTGACTTGACTTTAGCATTAACAAACCTTACAACCAGGTATAATAATTTGTTGCTTTAATATGTTCTTTAAATTCAAACTTTTACTTTTTGGGTGGGGATTAATGCAAAGCCTCCTTTATCTTTGAAAAGATGAGAGATATTTTTGCAGTTATTAAAAATAAACATTTCCAATATCTCTTATTCTAAAATATATTAAACATACAGAAAGAACTCCCTATATATATATTTTTTTAAACTAGCAGGTTCAGTAATTTATTTTGTGGGGGTTTTATTGTTTTGTTTTGTTTTTTATTGAGTAAATATGAATTGCATCCAAGGTCCATTTTTTAGGTGTGCGACAGTTAGAAATAAGATGTTCTTTAAGCTTATATTTTAGTTAAAAGAAACAGTTAATAAATACACTAATCAATAATAATGTAAACTAATGAATAATTTTGCAGTTTTAGACAGTGAAAGTGCTATTAAAAATTATCTCAATGAAAAAAAAATTCCAACTTTTACTTTTTATTTCTTCCCAAGGAACATATCTTCTTAGTATAAATTGCAAATTGTAAAAGGCCAGTAAACTTCCATCTAAAGTCCAAATAAATGGTGATATATTTTCACTGGAGCAACTTGGGATAATGAACTATTGTCCAGCAGGTATTTCAGTATTATTTCCTCTTGGTGCTGTGGTCTGAACACATTGTGGAATGTTTCCATTGGCATACAGAGTGCTATTTGGTTTTGTTTCTGGATGATACAACCATTAATGGAAGTGGAGTTTTGAATTGCCTTATTATTATTGTATTGATGTCTCTTACTCCCTTCAGATATGTTAGTCTCTGCTTTGTATATTTAGTTATCACGATATCGGGTGGATATATTACCTAATAATAGACAAACATGCTAATTGACCATACCTTCATGATTCCCCCAGCCATTCAGGAGTAACCAACAAAGATGGCGGTTAATTTGCATATGCAGCCGCCAAGTGGCCAGGGGCAGGGTGGGATGCTCTGAGCTTCTAAGCAGTATAGGAAAGTGGAAAGACAGCTCCAGAGTGAAAGTAATGTTGACAGCCAGGGAAAGGAAGGCCCATTCTGGCATGAATCTTTGTGTATCTAATAAAAGAGTAATATGCAAATTGACTGAATCTCCACTACAGCACAAATCATACCAGCGGCCACACCCACCAACCAATCAGGAGTGAGTATGCAAATTAACCCCCAACCAAGATGGCTATGGCCATGAAGAGAGCAGGAGGGAGGCTTCGGTTTCTTGGAAATGGAGGAAGCCAAGCTTTATGTACACCCTGGTCAGCCCAGACCTCCAGTCAATGCTACAAAGTTTCAATTATAGAAGATAAATAAATTTCAACAAAAATGGGAGCAGCCATGGAGCTGGAGAGAACAAGAGGCTAAGGTTGCTCCCGTGATGGAAGAAGCCAAGCTTTCTGCACACCCTGGCCTTCCTTGGCTTCCACTTAAGATTATAAAGTTTCAATTGTAGAAGATAAATAAATCCCAAATACTAGGGCTTCCACTTGGGTTGCTGGGAGGGCATGGCTGGCCTGCAAACCACCACCGGCGCCTCGCCCAGATAACCCCATTTCCCAAGGAAACCCCCACCCTGATCTGAGATACCCTTCAGGGCAAACCAGCTGGCTCCCACCAATGCACCAGGCCTCTATTATGTCTAATATGCAGATTTACCATCATTCCAACACACAAGATGGCTTCCTCCATGTGGTCAAAGATCCTGCCCCCATGTGGACACAAGATGGCCACCAGAAGATGGTCTGCAAGGGAGGGCAGTTGTGGGTGATCAAGCCTGAAGGGGAGGGCAGTTAGAGATGACCAGGTCAGCAGATTAGGGAAATTGGTGGCAACCGGGCCTTGAAGGGAAGGAGAGTTGGGAATGACCAGGCCTGCAAGGGAGAGCAGTTGTGGGGGACCATCCCTGCAGGGGAGGGCAGTTAGGGGTGACCAGGCCTGCAGAGGAGGGCAGTTAAGAGCAAACAGGCTAGCAGGGGAGCGGTTAGGCATCAATCAAGCTGGCAGGGGAGTGGTTAGGGGATGATCAGGCTGGCAGGTAGAAGTGGTTAGGAGCAATCAGGAAGGCAGGCAGGCGAGGAGTTGAGAGCCAGCAATCCTGGATCATTAGAGGGATCCCATATTGGAGAGGGTGCAGGCTGGGCTGAGGGACACCTCCCCGCCCCCTGTGCACAAATTTTGTGCACTGGGCCTGTAGTATATTTATAATTGTTATATTATCTTTATGAACTGACTCTTTAATTATATTATGAAATGACTGACTTAGGTCTCCAGGTTTTTTACAGATGTAATACTTTCTACATTGACTCCCTCCCTTAACACCTGCCCCTCTCAGGCCTTCAGCACACTATTGTCTATGTCCATGGGACATGCATACAATTATTAGTTCCCTGGTTTAATCTAGTTTTGGACTTAACATTTATTTTGTACTAGAAGTCCAATGCACTAAGGTTTGTGCTAGAATGGGCTTTCTTTCCTTGGCTGCCAGTACCGCCTTTCCACTCCAGTACAGCCCCTTTCCACTCAGGCCTGGAGCCACCTCTTTCCATTCCAGCCCTGCCTTCCCACGCTGCCCAGAGGCCTTGAGAGACTGGGGGTGGGCCTGAATGCCTGTGTCCTGCCCCTGTCACATGTGCCTGTGTATGCAAATTAACCACCATCTTTTTGGGTTAACTTGCATATCACTCCTGATTACCTGGTGGCGCAGCAGAGGTATAATCAATTTACATGTTTTTCTATTATTAGGTAAGATGATATAGGTTCAGATACCTTTGCCCTCTCCTGGTTACTGTTTGCCTGGAATATCTTTTTACACCCCTTCACTTTGAGCTTATGTGTGTTCTTAAAGCTAAAATGAGTATCTTACAGATAACATATAGCTGGGTTTTGTATTTTTGTTCATTCATTGGACAATTTAACCCATTTACATTTTAAGTAATCACTGATAGGTAAAAACAAAACACCTTACACTTGCAATCTAATTACTTGTGTCTGACTATTTTGTATTTCCTTTGTTCCTCCGTTCCTCTTTTCTGTCTTCCTTTGTAAGTAGATTATTTTTCACAGTAGTATATTTTGATTCTCTTCTTTTATCTTGTGTCTATCTGTTATAGGTTTATGTTTTATGGTTACTCTGAAGTTTACTTTAAACAACTTATTGGTATTTCTATTTTATGCTAATAACAACTTACTTCCATTGCATACAAACTGTACCTTTTTATCTCCCCATTTTATGTTTTTGATGTTACAATTTCATTTTTTATGTTTTGTAGACATTAATTATTTTAGATATATCCAGTTTAATACTTTGTCCTTCAACATTTTTACTAAAGTGGTTAACACACCACCATATTATAGTATAAGAGTATGCTAAACCTGACTATATACTTAAATGTTATGAGTGTATGTACATTTTCACATTGTAACATATTTCACATGTTTCTAATAAATGCCCTTTTGTTTAAGCTTGAAGAACTTTCAGAATTTTCTGTAAGGCATATCTAGTACTGATAAACTTCTTTAGCTTTTGTTTAATTAGCAAAGTCTTTATCTCACCCTTATTTCTGAAGGACAACTTTGCTGGATAAAATATTTTCAATTCATAGTTTGTTTTTATTTCAGTATTTTGAATATATTGTCACATTTCCTCCTAATTTCCAAGTTTCTGCTGAGAAATTTGCTGATAGCCTTATGTCAGTTCTTTGTATGAAAAAAAAAAGTTTTTCTCTTGATGCTTTTAAAATTACATTTTTAAAATTTTAGTCAGGGTTATTATAATGTATATTGGAGGATGAGATTATTTCGGGTAAAATTTTTAACATGACCTATTAGCTCCATGAATGTGGATGTCCAAATCTCTGCCCCAAGTTTGAGAAGTTCTCAGCCATTATTTTTCTTAAAAAAAAATGAAAAATGTATTTTTTTTTTAATTTTAGAGAAGAAGGGAAAGCGGGGGAGAGAGACAAAAGCATTAATGATGAAAGAGAATCATTGATCTGTTGCCTCCTGAACACACCTTAACCCTAACCCTAACCAGGAATGCAATCATGACCTCCCAGTTCATAAGTCAAAGCTTAACCACTGAGCCACATGAACTGGGCCAGCCATTATTTCTTTAACTAAGCTTCCTTTCTCTTCCACCTCCTTCTTTTTCCGGGACTCCAAGTATGCATATCTCATTCCTCTTCAGATGTTTTATGACTCCCATAGGCTTTTAAAATTTGTTTTCATTTGTTTTTCTTTTTGCTCCTCTGACAGTTAATTTCAAATGATCTGCCCTTGAAATCACTGTTTCTTCTTTCTGCATAGTCCAGGCTGTTAATTTAACTCCTTCTCCTTCTCCTTCTCCTTCTCCTCCTCCTCCTCCTCCTCCTCCTCCTCCTCCTCCTCCTTCTTCTTCTTCTTCTTTTTGATTTGGTAATTGTATTCTTCAACTCCAAAATTCCTTCTTGATTTAAGTTTTTCTATCTTTTTGTTCAACTTTTCATATGTTCTTATATTTTTTTACTGGATGTCTCCTCTGTTCCATTTGTGGTTTTATGTTTCCCTGATCCCTCTAGCCTAGTTTAGGTGTCTGGACATATGCAACAGTCAGCTCTTGCAAGGGCCCTGGCTATTGGTGTGTACTCCTGTAACTCCAGGGTCTCTCCAAGAATGCATGGTAGATTTTGCTGGTGACAGAGAGTAGGCTAGGGGTGTTCTGGTGCACAGCTGGGGAGATTAGCTGCAGATGAATCCTGTGGTGCAGACCAGTGTCAGAGACTAGTCCAGATCCAGGCCCATTAGCAGCTATTGGATCCTGGTCATCAGTGTGCACTCCTGCAGCACTGATGTGTGCATAGAACTGGTGGCCAATTATAAGATTTGGCTTGGGGTGTGCATGGTAAAATTAGTGGAGTCTATCTATAAGTAAGCTTGGTAGTGCAGTCAGTGGCTCGAGATACAGCTGACTCTAGGTCCTCAAACAGCTGCTGAGAAGAGAGGGGGCTTGAATACCTACATGCACTTCTGTGGCTGCAGGGTCTTGCCATGGCATGCACATGGCAGCAGAGGATAGTGATAAGGGTCAGACTGGCTGTGTGCAAATACACAGCTGGAGGAACTAGACCCAGGAGTATACACAGCAATGGGGGACAACTGGGGGGGATCTATGATGATGCCTTGCACTTACAAGAGTTCTGAGATGGCTGCTCGTGCAGATCTCACACTCTGACGGGTGCAAGGGTGGAGAGGGATTGAGGGAGATTCAAGTGTTTGACATCTTCAAATGCAAACTGTGTGGCAAAAAAAAACACAAAACAAAACAAAAAACAAAAAAACAGTAAAAGTATAGTGGGTCCTTGGTAGCTGTGCTGGCCATTGGTTTGGTCAGTGGCTAAAGCTGCTGGGGTTATCTGCTCTTGCTGGGGTTATTTGCAGAGCAGGTCACTAGGAGCTGTGGTCACTCCTGCTATACTCGGAGTGGCCAGATTATGATGGTCTCAGAACACATAATAATCTGGCCACTCAGTGTAATTATGTATAAGGGAAAGCTTGCAAATCTTGATATGTCAAGGGAGCAGGAAATAGTAGCCCCCATCCTATGGCTACTCAGTGTATAGCTGACAATGGTAACTACTGCTCTTCATCCTTGTTTTTGGTTGTTTCTATACTCCTCAGCTTTGCCAGTATCTGGATGGAGTGAAACCAAAATAGACCTGTCAGGTTCCTATTAGCTGCATTTTAGAATTTGACTCTGTATTTTGAGCCCCTATAAAGCAAACTATTTCTTAGCTTTCTTCATTTACTGTCAGCTATGCATTATGTGTTGTGGTATCTGCATCCATCTAGCCACCACCCTTGTCTATCATAGCATTAACACACTGCTAAGGACAGGGAAGTCCCAATGAGTGACTCTAAATACATGCTCTTATAAAGAAGAACCAGATACACTTTTCCAGTTAGGGACAAACTAAATTGTGTGATCAGCACATAGCTTGATTTGCAACTCCTGGACTAGTGGCATTTGCTAGACAGATTTTTTTTGGTGAAAATTTCTAATCTCTGATTCCTTCCATTCTAACACCTCTATTTTAGTCTTGGTTGTTGTTTTGATGTTTCAGAGCTAAAACAGAAGGTAATATTATATAATAAGAAAGCCAGAAGGGCTTTTTATTTTTTATATTTTTATATTGTGTCTTGTTGGAAGGTTTAGAAAATGACCCCAGGATGCCAGTCTCGGAGTTCTCAATGGATCTATCAGAGCTTCAGTTTTTCTGCTTTCCTGGCCTGCAGCTCTTTCAGTCCTAAGATACCAGCATATCCATCTCTTTCTAATTTTCCAGGTCATTAGACAGCAACCTTCAGAGAATCACAGGTATCCACAAGGGACTTCGGCAGATCTACACATAACCCATTGCTCATGGAAGATCATCAGTCACCTCCTAACTTAGGATCTAAAGTCATAAGAGAATGAAGGGCTGAACACAAAATGCTGACTATTTCATTCCAATATCTGGCTTTTCTCAGTTGGATATTTTAGTGAAGCCTGTAGTCTGAGATTTTTCAAGTGTTGATATAGAATTACTCTTTAAAGACATAAATAAGAATAAGATAACTATCCAGGATTTAACTTTATTTCAGGCAAATAGATTTTTTTTAATTAAATCTTTATTATTCAGATTATTACATTTGTTTCTCTTTTTTCCCCTCCATAGCTCCCCTCTACCCGGCTCCCACCCCTCCCTCTATTCTTACCTCCCTCCCGTTGACCTCATCCATAGATGTATGATTTTTGCCCAGTCTCTCCCTGTACACCCCTTACCCCTTTCTCCCTGAGAATTATCAGTCCATTCCCTTTCTGTGCTCCTGATTCTATTATATTCACCAGTTGATTCTGTTGATCAGATTTTTAATTCACTTAATTTTTAGATTCACTTGTTGATGCATATGTATTTGTTGTTCATAATTTTTTAGCTTTTACCTTTTTCATCTTCCTCTCCTTAAAGAGTACCTTTCAGCATTTCATATAATACTGGTTTGGAGTTGATGAACTCCTTTAGCTTTATCTTATCTGTGAAGCTCTTTATCGGCCCGTGAATGATAGATTTGCTGGATAGAGTATTCTTGGTTGTAGATTCTTGCTATTCATCACATTGAATATTTCTTGTCACTCCCGTCTGTCCTGCATCGTTTCTGTTGAGAAATCAGCTGACAGTCGTATGGGTGCTCTTTTGTAGGTAATTAACTGTTTTTCTCTTGCTGCTTTTAATATTCTCTCTTTGTCTTTTGCTCTTGGTATTTTAATTATGATGTGTCTTGGTGTAGTCCTTTTTGGATTCCCTTTATATGGGGTTCTGTGTGTGTCCTGAACTTGTAAGTCTATTTCTTTTACCAGATGTGGGAAGTTTTCAGTCATTATTTCCTTAAATAGGTTTTCAGTATCTTGCTCAATCTCTCTTCTTCTGGCACCCCTACAATTCTGATATTGGTACACTTGAAGCTGTCCCAGAGACTCCTTAACATTATCTTCACATTTTTGCATTCTTTTCTCTTCTTGCTTTTCCAGTTGAGTGTTTTCTGATTCTTTATATTTCAAATTTTTTACTTGATGTTGCCTTCTTCTACTCTGCTGTTAGGTCTCTGTATAATATTTTTATTTCAGTCAGTGTATGTTTAATTTCTAGTTGGTCCCTTTCCTTCTCTAGTTGGTCCTTTTCCATCTCTAGTTGTATCTTTTCCAACTCTAGTTGGATCTTTTCCATCTCTAGTTGGTCCTTTTTCATCTCTAGTTGGTCCTTTTTCATCTCCTCTTGGGTCTTGCTAACTTTATTCAACTTTTCTAGGATATTCTTAAAAAACCTTATAAGTGTGGTTTTGAACTCTATATCCAGTCATTTGTTTTCCTCCATTTCTTTTGTTTGCGATCCCTTCTCTTGTCTTGGCATTTTCACTATGCTGGGAGAAATTCTATTGGATTCAGCATTATGATACCAGACTTGAAAAACTGCAAAAGCCTCTCTGTTGAGCTTGGGATGGGTGGAGTCTCAGGGCTTAATGGACCACCTTGCCTTCCAGTTGGCCCCGCCCTCCACAGACCCTGAGTCTCACGTGACTGGGTAATCGCTGGAGCAGTCCCTGTGTCCTCGCAGTGCCTCTAGACTGCTGCCTTTCGGGCTTCCGTGCGCTCCAGGACCATATGAATCTGAGTACCCAGGGTTTCACCCGAAACTGGGGTTTAGTGGAGTTAGAAGTGGCACAGTTGGGAGGGTCTGTCTCCCGCCCACTCGTGAAAGTGGCACAATCAGTAGTCGGTCCTCTGTGGGCAGTGCCGTGTGCGCCACTAGACTTCTGATCTTTTGTGACTCTCCTAAATTTCGATGCACTTCTCCCCCTTCACAGTCCAAACTCCCCCCGTATGAGTTTCGGCTGGATCTGGGGTTTAGTGTCGTAGGATAAGGGGTTCAATGCTGTTGAGAATCTCCGTCTCCCTCCTGCCAGAGAAAGCCAGCCAGGTACTCCAGCACCCACTCTCTCCGCGTGTGCGTCTCTGTACCTCAGCTTTTTGCAGCTCCTCTGGGTCTCTGTGAGCCCCTCTCTTTCCTTCTAGTTGTAGAATTTCTACTCAGCAAGCTTTCCTGTGGTTCTGGATGATGTCCGTTCTGTATTTTAGTTGTAGTTTTGAAATTGTTGTGCGAGGCAGCAGTGTAGGTGTTTACCTATGCCGCCATCTTGGATTCTCTCAGGCAAATAGATTTATTAAATAGCTACATTGTGCTTGAAACTGTATTTTTTAGTAGGCTATTATGTGACTTGGAAGTATCACTAATCATAAACAAATAATTTCTTATGCCTGTAGCTCAAATGTACTTAAATATTGGTGTGTCAGTGAATCACAGGAGGAACTGGTTAAATGACCAAAGCCAGGTCACTTCCACACCCCTGAGCTTTCTGAGCTCCTCCAGTGATTCTGACACATCATATCTGAGAAACACTGCCACAGCCCTGAGAATCTCTTGTAAAAGAAACAACTTACAATAAAAACACTGACATAGAAATACGTACTGTTGAGGTCATTGATATGAGATTCTTATTTGAATGTGCGCCATGTTTTTGTTTTTGTGTCTACAAAGCACTAAGTGTGTCAATCTTAGGAACTATTCTTTGTTGCAATTTATGAAACTGTACTAGAAGGTGGCTGCCTGAGAGTCTCCAAATTTAATTTCTTATGTCGTATGTATTACAATAATGCAGACCATTTCAAGCATGTACTCTGTATTTGGTGAAAATTTTCCCCAGTTTTTAAAGTAATGATTATAGACAAAAACAAAACTGTTTTATATAGTGGTATATATAGATATTTGTACACATATCAATTCACTCATATGTTTCTATGAGCTAAAATATTACGTTATGAAGAATATATTATCTTATAAACTTTTATACCAAAATACTGAGCAAATTGTTTGACTTACCATATGCATTATAGGTATACATAGATATAAAGATGTATAGACATATGTGTATGTGTATATACATGTATATGTATATGAATATATATATATATGTAATGCATACATATATATTTGAATAAATGATTTCTGAATTTAAGGCTTAGATGTATTATATAAATTGAAATTCCTGTGCTCCACCCCAGTCTCACTAAATAAGAATATCTAACTAGGGCTGGAACATCAATAATTTTATCAAGCTTTCTCCACCACAGATAAATTCCAGAGGAGCAGATATTTTCTTTCGCTTATTTCTACTGTTTCTGCAATGTCTAAAAGCTGCTTGGCACAAAATGAGCAGCTTGATAAATATTTGTTGAGTGAAAGAAACTGCCAAGATCATAATGAGATTCTGTTGTACACCATTTGGTAGCTACAGCTCAATCCTATTGACACTTCAGTCTAAATGGAAGACACTGCCATACAGACGTAGATTTATGTAGATGGAGGTGGGGGGTAGGGGGAAGAGAGAGAGAGAGAGAGAGAGAGAGAGAGAGAGAGAGAGAGAGAGA
>JAAGEH010000125.1:1351283-1384397 GCA_011751065.1 Lasiurus cinereus | reverse complement strand
GAGAGAGAGAGAGAGAGAGAGAGAGAGAGAGAGAGAGAGAGAGAGAGGACTCACAAAGGAATGATTACTGGTGCATTTTTCAGGAATTGCCATAACCCAATGCATGTCCCTCCACAGTTAAAACAATACTTCACACCTCTCATTGGTCTTAGAATAAAATCCAAAATGTTAAGTATGTGATTTAATATCTACATCACCAACTTAAAACAGTACCATTCTCTTTATGTTCACTATCATCTATCGACCATGTCCTTTGAAAATTGACAGAACATGCCAAACCTTTTCCTGATTCAAAGCATTCACTCTTGTCCTAATAAAATCTCCCACACCTTCTTTTGCATTTAGTTATCAATACAGGCTCAACATAATGCCCCCAAAGGGGTTTTTCTCATACTCTACTTAAAGTGACTGCCTCCAATTGTTGTCACAGATTCGTTTTGTATTTAATTACACATTTACTTGTCATTTCTGCCACCCTACTTCAACATAAGCTTCATAAGGAATGATACCACATATACCTTCCTTACCCTTGTATCTTCCACATCTAACCCATGCTTGGCATAAAGTAATAATTATGTAATCAAGTAATAAAGTAATAATTATGTAATCAAGAAATGATCTATAGAAATGATCTACACATATCCAAATAATATGGAAGTGTTACAGCAAAGAATGTGAACCAGACCAAAAATATATTAATAAGAAAATATAGACCATTCATTGGGAACAAGACTAAAGGGATTCACTCTCAGAGCAGCAAAGTTAACCACATCTAAAATGATTCCACTGTAAAATCTAGATTAGTGCTCAACAGTGCAAAGACTCAAATTATAGCTCAAAACAAATCAAGTCACTGGAAGTAGTCCCGTTTTTAATTAAACATCATCTCTACACCTGGCTCCACTGCATACCCTGTTTAGTTTGTTAATTATGTTTTGTGAGGAGCAGAGCAAGGCACTTGTACTGAGTAATTTATCGAGTCAAACAATGTAAATTCTGTAATTTTGAAGACAGTTTGAGTATGCTTGAGACAAAGGAGATAATTGGTTTGCTCTAAACATTTTGGTTTCATTTATTCTTTACTTTCACATATACATGAATACAAAAGAAATCTTTTTTGTTTCATTTTGATTGAAAAGTCCACTTTAATCTAAGTTATGTTTTTGTTTCTCTAAAAGAAACAACTTTCAGGCCATGGAAAGAAGTTTGTCTTGTGCAATTGGTACACACAAAAGAAAAAGTCAAGCTAGCACAGGAAAAAGTTAGATGCCAATATGCCTCACAGTGATACATATTGATATACATTCTAAAATATGAATGGAGGCTCAAGAATAGGGATCAAATAAAGCACTGATTTAAAAGTGTTGATACTTAATATGTAATGAATTGAAAATGAATTCACTTTGCCCTTTTCTAAGAGAAAAAGAAATTTTTGCATGTAAAAGTAGGCACACTTTATTGGAAGAGAAAATTACTTCAATTGTGTGTAGGTTACTTCCTGTCTAATCTTGATGATTATATGAGAGTTTATGGAAATGAAGTTTCATCCATTACCCAGGGTATAAATTCAGATATTACTGAAGCACTTGTCCTGGGAGATGGTAGGAGGAAGTTACTGGCTCACTGATTTTCACTCCTTTTTCCTGTTAAGCACTGATTAGGGCTATTTCTCACTCCATCTACTCCTTTTTTCTCCATTTCTTTCTGACTAGGAAATAATTTTATTGGGACAAACTGATTTAAGTAATCTCTAGATAGGTTTAGAATGTGGATTGAAAATATACATGATTCTATAATATGCCTTACCGATTTCTTCAACTGGTAGACAAAATTGCAAGTATAATTATAAAGGGGATGTCTGGTTCTCATATCATTGGTTTGTAAAATATTTCTTCATATACATATATGCAACTGAAGAAAACAGATTCAAAGCATTGAATTGCATCCATTGAATTAAAGAGGAGGAACTTTTACATACAATAGACATTTTAAGTAGGTGAATGCTGTTCCTCTCCTAAAAACATTTGATAACTTTATTTCCATTGAAGCATAGCACTAAAATGATTATATGGTGGATATATTACATTCAGAGATAAGCATTTTTTTCTGCCAGTAATGTTAGTTGTGCTGGTGATTGTTTTGCTAGTTAATGAATTTTGCTACTAGTTAATGGTTAAACATTTCTGAGTCTTCAAACTTACTTTGTGGGGACTTAACTTTTCTTCCACTTTATTTACTTGATTACTTATGTGTGGGTGTTTTTAAATAACTTAAACCTCTTTGGGAAGAAATGCATAATTCCCTATATTATTTTCACAATATGGAACAAATACCTTTTTCTACAAATAAAAGAAAGCACTTATTGAACCAATAATCATAATTATACAAATGATTTCACCAAGCATCATTGGATTTGGGTAAAATTATTGTTGTTTTTTTCTCTTACAGAGATCTCTTTTGCCACTGTTGTTGACGAAGTTATTTCAGTGATGTTCTATAATACTTACCCTTTAACGGTTGTATTAAAAAACAACCAACAAACCAAACAACCAACCAACAGAAAACCTTTCAGGGAGGGACCTAAATACCTAGAAGTGAAAACAGTATTTATAATTCACAGTGAATGAATAGGGCACCCAGAGATTTTCAGGCAATGGGGTAATATAAGTTTGCTTAATATGCCATACAAGTGCTAGGAGTGCACTGAAAATGTTCCCAGTGGCATTATTTCCACATGGTTCCACTTCAAATTCAAACACGATTTTCTATGTAATCCTCTTTAACATACCTATGGTTGTTTTCTTTGCCTATTATAGCATAGTAGTTATATTTTTACATAGTTGCTGTTCACTAGAATTTACATTTTTATCCCTTCAAAGAAAAAATGGCAATTATTCTTCTCACAGTTTTGCAGGACTGTGAGCCTAATTTACTATTGTGCTAAATAGATTAAGATATATTTCTTTTTTGTCTGCACTTTCTTTCAGTCTTGGCATCCATATCTAAAATCATACTGCAGCCGAAACTGGTTTGGCTCAGTGGATAGAGCGTCTGCTTGCTGACTGAAAGGTCCCGGGTTCGATTCCGGTTGGGGGCATGTACCTTGCTTGTGGGCATATCTCCACTGTGGGACGTGCAAGAGGCGGCTGATCGATGTCTCTCTCTTATCGATGTTTCTGACTTTCTATCTCTCTCCCTTCCTCTCTGTGAAAAATCAATAAAATATATTTAAAAATAAGTAAATAAAATCATACTGCAGACAGTATAATTTTATAAAGATATTAGTCAGTATATGGTGAATATTTTTCATATCATGAAATATTTTTTTCAACATTATATAAAATCAGTTAAAATAATGTCATAAAATGGCCAACATGTAAAAACCCATAATTCCCTTATTTGTCAAGCACTTATAAACTTTCTTACTTATATAATGTTGTGATCAAAAACCTTTAACATTTGCCATTTTTATCAGTAAAATGTGGTGCCTTGAGATATATACAAGTACATATATATATTTGTTTGTTTGTTTGTTTGTTTGTTTGTTTTTTAAGATTAAGTACAGACATTTTAATGGAGTAAACCAGGCAGTATGTTTTAGAGGATGCATTCTCTCTTAATTTCACTCCATAAAGCAGACATTATGGTTTCCATTCGATACCGGGGACCAGGACTTATAGATTTTGAGTACCTGCCCTGTTACAAAAAGTGAGTAAGTAGTGAAGTGGGCTACATTACCTGGACATCACATCAACACTCTATTTTTATAGTGGGGTGCTGACAATTTCTTCATGTATTTATTTGAGTTGTTTGCATATTAAGCAGTTTAATTCATTGTGTATATTATTGTATGCACATAGTAACTGCTTAATTAAATGGTTTTTAAAAATTTGAGATAATTGTAGATTCACATGACCTTGTAAGAAGTAATTTAGAGAGATCTCCTATATCTTTTACCCAGTTTCCCCTAGTAACATCTTGCAAAACTACAGGAAAATGTTACAAGCAATGAGTTCACATTGGTACAGTCAAGATACAAAGGTTTCTATCATCATGAGTCTCTCTCATGCTGCTTTTTAACAGCCACACTCTTTATTGGGAAAAATAGGCAAAAGTAATCTACTCCATCTTCCTGGGCACAGAAGTCTTCTAACATTTCTTTTTTAAAAGCCTTTAACATTGGGTCAAGTGCCCCAAGAGTACTTTCTTTAAGGGAAATGGGACTAAAATAATCTATATAGAAATCATAAGGTTTGCCACATTTAAACTGATCTTGAGGACAACTACCAGGAGTCCTGGTCAGGTGTCCTTATCTGCAGCCACACGTGAGAATGCAGGTCAGCATGCTGTTTGCTAGTGGGAGCTAGTGCCAAATGGTAATCAAATATTTTGTACGTGATGTTGCTAGAGCAAGTAAAGCACATAATTGGAAACAAATACCCTACAGTCATAGTACTAAATTTGGAAAAGAACAGGGACATTTATATGCATTATCTACAGTCTAGGAGACATATGGGTTAAGTTCCTTTTTATCTGTGAGCCTCAGTTTCCTGCTGTGTAGAACTGCAGGAATAAGAACTAACAAATTCATAAATATTAAGTTCTAAAATAGCAGTAATATGTTGATACCTACTGTGTATATGTAAAGAATTTACATGGCAGATTATTATACTTATTTAGCAGATTATCAGATGAAACATAGAGGCATTAAGTGACTTTATCTAACATTAAAAAAGATCCTATGTGATGGGAATAAAGAATAAATGAAAAATTGCAACCTTCCAGAAACTTACTCTTTTTGCTTGAAAAATGAAAAAGCATTTTGCTAAATGTGTCCCTTAAATAAAATATATGGCCCAGCAGGTGTTGCTCAATGGTTGAGCCTCAACCAATGAATCCAGAGGTCACCAGTTGGATTCCCTATCAGGACTGCAGGCTCAATCCCCAGTAGGGTGCATGCAGGAGGCAACTGATTGATGTTTCTCTCTTATCAATGCTTCTATCTCTCCAGTCCTCTCCCTTTTTCTCTCTCTAATGTCAATAAAAACATATTTTTTTAAAAAGTTATGATTCACTCAGGAAAACCAATACACAGGGGGCTATGTATTTCCGGAGAAAAGCCAGCACATACTTTTTATATATTATAAACCTTATCACCAAGAATAGGTGTTAGGAAGAATCCATTCACCCATTCTATATGATTACCTAGCATATACCAGTAACCCTTATAAATTTCGTGCATATAGATATTACTTGCAGGCTTAATAAATAATAAGTACGAAAGGCCTATTGTAGGGGAAAGCCTCCTGAATGCAGCCTTGTGTCCGCTACAAAAATGGGCCATGGGCCTTCACAGGAGAAAGAGATCTCACAGCCTGTGCTGTTCTTGTTGCCTCGTGTGGGAATATATTTCTTCGTTTCAGACTCAATGTGCATCTTTGTTCTGCTTAAACCTATGAGTGATCTGATATCCCAACACTCCCACTGCTATATCTGTCTCCTGTGGGGAGGGACATGGTCCTTTGTTCTCTAATACAAAAGGGATGCTTGCAGATCAATGACCCTACATTGATTGCTGGGAGGACCTGCCAGCTATGAGGGGAACATCACCCACTGCTGAGATGATCTTGCTCTGTTTCTTTGTGTGAGTAAAAGGTTGTTTCATTCAGTGCTGGACTATGTTGTGTTTTCCTTGATTATCTATCTATCTATCTATCTATCTATCTATCTATCTATCATCTATCTATCTATCTATCTATCTATCTATCTATCAGCCTAATATGAAAATTGTCCCCGCGGGAGTTCAACCAGGAGACTGGGTGTTCTATCACTCGCTATGATGTGTGCTGACCACCAGGGGGCAGTGTGGAACAAAGGAAGGCCCCGGCCAGCAGCTGGAAGGCCCCTGATGGCTGGCCAGACTAAAGGACCCTATCTATGCATGGATTTCATGCTCCAAGCCTTTAGCTTCAATACTCAAATGTGGTGGGCAGAAGTGTTCAGACTCTTACTCCTGATAATAGGTAACAGATGCCATTTTCTTAATGCCTAAATAGTTTATTCCAGTCCTACTTTTGGGTGTTAGCCTTCTCTATTGAGACAGAATACCAGAGGAATTATATCAATCTATTTTCATGGGATGGCTTATTATGTATAACTGTAAATTATAACAAACTTTTAATGAACATTCACTTTGTGGTAAGCATTATTGTAAACACTATACATATATTATCTTACTTAATCCAAATGCTCTTTGATGTACATGCTCTTATTATACCATGTGGTATTTGAGAAATCCAGTAACAAATTGTGTAATTGGCTCAAGATCACCCAGCTAGGAAGTGGTGAAACCAGGATTTAAACTAAAAAATACTGGCTCCAGAGCCTATTCTCCTCAGCAAGGTTGATGATTGCGAATGAAGGGCAGTTGTCATGAAAGGAGAAATGTGATTCCAACGTAAGAAGAAAATTTGTGCAAGGTGACCTTTAACTTTCTAACTCTGAGTCCCATATTTCTACAAATAGATGTTTTTTTTAAATGGGCTATTCAACTTGAAAAAAAAAACTCTGCTGATTTTTTACCTTGTGTAAGAATTACTACTTTTCTAAATTAAAAAACTTCAATTCTAATTCAATTTTGGGGTGATATAAACAAGTTTTAGAATTTTAAAAATTTTTAATAAATAATTTTAGAATATGTATTTTATTCCTCAAATTACCACTCAGCAACCATGATATTCTATACTTTCACCTTTTATTAAAACAAAAGTTATTTTTGAGGAAACTTCATACTGTTTTCCACATCAAAAAATTAAATATGGAACTGCCATTTGACCCATTAATCCTACTTCTAGGAATATATCCTAAGAAACCCAAAACACCAATCAGAAAATGCACACCTATGTTCATTACAACACAATTTACAAACAGCTCAATTGCTCATCAGTAGATGAGTGAATAAAAAAGCTGAGATGCATTTAAACCATGGAATACTATGTAGCAGTAAAAAAGAAGAATCTCTTACCATTTGAAGCAGCACAAAGGAGACCTGGAGAGTATCATGCTAAGTGAAGTTAGTCAGTCAGAGAAAGAGAAGTATCACATGAACTCACACATATGTGAAATCTGAGTAACAAAATAAACTGATGAACCGAGTGAATCCAGAGACAGAAGCATGGAACAGAGTGCGAAATCTCTGAGGGAAGGTGGGGAAATAAGGAGGTAGGCCATAATCAGTCAACGACTTGGTGTGCATATATGCATAACTCATGAACACAGACAATAGGGTGGTGAAAGCCTGGGGCAAGGGACGTGGCAGCTGGAGGGGTCGGTGGCAGGAGAATGGGGACATATGTAATACTTTCAACAATAAATAATTATTTTAAACAAAGAAGTTGTTAAGAATGACAATAGAGCTAATGCTTGAAATGATTTCTGCTTCAGATGCCTTCCCTTTGCCTAGACATTTTTCTCTGCCCCTTTTCTTTGGTTATTGGTAAAGATTGTTTCACATATGTCCTTAACAGCTAACAAGGAAGTGAGGAACAAGGAACTATCAAATTGTCACAGTTAAGCTACCGGTTCCATTAGACATCCCTTGTAGTACATATGCTCCTTTAGAGAAAGTATGCATTCTTATACAGTTAAGAATTATTCTTTCCTCATTTGTAACTCTACACTATTAATTTAGAGAACACTTTATACTTCAATTATATGTTCACATGTTATGATTTATTAATATTTGTGTTGTAAACTTCACAATACAGATATAGTATAGGAGTCAAATTCTCTATCTGCTATATCTGTCCCCTTCCCCCACCCCAGATTATCCACAGCAACATAGTATTTACAGAGTAATAAATATTCAAAAGCAAATAATTAGTGATTAACTAAGAAAATAAATGATAAGACAGAATTTAGGAACCTGAATGTTAGTGTGGGCAATATAGTGTCAGAGAAATGACCTTGAGTGTTAAGTCTAGGACAGGGAATTATCTGTAACCAATTTAGGTAGGAAGATTAGGGAAAGCAAGTTGAGATAAGAACTACCTAGATAACAACAGACATCCAACTACATCACTGTAAGATGTTTCTGGATATTATAAAGCCAGGAAGAGAGATATAACTCAGCAAAGAACCTTGATATACAGGAAGCTATTATTTAATTTGGTTAAAGCTATAACATAAAATTCTACCATTCTAAACAAAATGAAATCATTAAGTATTCACAAATTAATAAGTGCCTAGAATTTTGCTAAACTGAAAATTACACATAAAGGATTTGCTTCTGGACTTCAAGAATGTCATAATCATATACAAAAGACATACAATCACACACACACACACATACACACACACACATGCGCACAAATGGTCCTTTACCATCGGAATTTACCATGGTATATTAGATTCAGTCTGATAGTACATCAAAAAACCTATAGCCAACTTTTTAAGGTAGAAAAAGTCCACAATTACTTTGTCTGATACTACATTTATATTATGAGAATCTACAATAATAAAAGAGAAATATGCAAATTGATCATATCTGCAACATCCACCAGCCAATCAGGAGTGAGTATACAAATTAAACCAACAAAGATGGTGGGTTAATTTGCATACACAGGCATGGAGCAGCCGGGCAGGGCAAGATGCCTGCTATAAGAGGGTGGGGGGCAGAGGGAGCTACAGGAGCAGCGCTACAGTTGGAGCAGAGAACACTGAAGGCTCCAGCTGGAGGGAACACTGAAGGCTCCACAAGGCCAGAGCAAAGACTCCAGCTGGAGCAAAGACAGAAGGCAGTGGCCAGAGTGAAGGCCTGGGTCCCAGGTACTGAAAGAAAACCAGTGCCAGCAGCCAGGGGAAGGAAGGCCTATTGCACAAATCTTCGTGCAACTGGCCTCTAGTCTATATATATAAAAGCTAAGTGACTGTATTGCTGTCCGACTGGCAGGTACATATGATGTGCACTGGCAATTTAAAAATAAACATTGAGTTGCCCATGCATGATACATATAAAGCTCTTGCTGACACCAATCATATGTGACCCCAGAATGTATCTGAAAACCAACTATTGGCACAATGTACCAGGGTTTTTAATATTAAACTCAATGCTCTTTTAAATGATATATGTAGCCAAAACAGGTTTGGCTCAGTGGATAGAGCGTTGGCCTGCAGACTGAAGGGTCCCGGGTTCAATTCTGGTCAAGGGCATGTATTGGTTGCGGGCACGTCCCCAGTAGAGGGATGCAGGAGGCGGCTGATTGATGTCTCTCTCTCATTGATGTTTCAGACTTTCTATCCCTCTCCCTCCTTCTCTGTAAAAAAAATCAATAAAATATATTTTAAAATAAATAAATGATATATGTAAGTTTGATTTATTTGGCAAAGTAATAGCTAAAATTCATATAATCAAATTTCAAAAAAAGTGACTGCCCCATGCTCGCATCCTATATAGTAAAAGTCTAATATTGCAAATTGTCCCCTTCAGGGGTCGTTTGACCATAAGTTCAACTGGGAGACTGGAAGTTTGATGGCTCATTATGCCATGTGCTGGTCACCAAGGGGCAGCGTAGAAAACAGCAGGTTACAGTGACATACTGCGACTTCTCACAGGCTACCTGGGGTCAGTGTTGATGGAGACAGAGGTCTAGTGAAAATGTGGGTTGTCCACCAACCTTATTCTCACTCCCCCTACTATTCTACCCTGGGATGCCAACGCCCCATTCACCAGGGAAGCCACCATGCTCAGGTGCCAGGAGCTCACAAGGAGCCTGCCCCGCACCTGCACAGCGTCTTCTGAGGGAGCGAGGACACAGCTGCTGGGACCGCAAGGGCTGGTTGGGATCCCATGTGTTTGCAGAGGAGCTGGTCTGTGAGGCCAGCCAGGAGAGAGCATGCTGCCTGCCTGGCTTCCATGTGGCGCCACTGGGTGGAACAGAGGCCCACAGTACGCTGGGTCCACAGCATCTAGCCTGAGGACTTGGGTGCCATGACTCAAGTGAAGAGGTGTGGATGGGGGCCCAAAGTCCCACGTGCTGCCCAGTGCCCAGAGATCAGCCGGGACCTGCCCTTCCACACCAGATACTTGTGCTTTGATCACCGGCCAGGCATAGGGATTGCAACCATGCATAAATTTCGTTTACCGGGTCTCTTGTATTATTGTTATTAGATAGTGAATCCAAATTATGAACAGAAGATGACATTGACTATATAGTTAAGGCAGAAATTCTGGGTGAAGACCAGTGTCATCAACTTTATAAAATTGTAAAGTCAAATATGGTACATGGACTATGTGAAATACAAAATCCAAATAGTCCATGTATAGAAAATGTTCAAAGAGATTTTCACACCGATTTAAGTGGTGATTCCATCAATTCAATAGATGATGCTGAAAAGAAAAAAATTCCCATCGAATTTCTTATTAGAATTATTGCCTCAGGAATGGTATGTCATAAATTAAAATTGAAAGTAGGTGCAATCATCATGCTACCGAGAAATCTTAATAGTAAATGGGGTCTTTATAATGGTACTAGATCTATTATCAAAAGATTGTGACCTAACATAAACAAAGCTGAAGTATTAACAGGATCTGCATAAGGAGAAGTTGTTCTGATTCCAAGAACTGATTTGACTCATTATCTTCATTCATGCTATCAACATTGCACTAATACTCAAAAGGTTGAGATAATAAAACGTTGGGTAACATTCCTCTTTAGCTAGCCAGTAACAATCATTTCTAGTGATCTAAAAATGCTTTTTCTGTTGCTCAGATATGACTAAAAAATGGAACAAAAACATTTAAGAAAGAAGTAAATATCTAGTATGACTAGAGAGAGTTAAAGGGTGAAAATGTTTTATCATTGTTCTGAGCATTTAGAGATGAGAAATTGGACTTAGTTAGGGAAATTGGTCTAAGTTACGTGTCCTGGGAAGCAGACTGCAAGATGGAGAGTAACATGAACACAGTTTATTAGGGAATGTTCTTGGAATCAGCACAGGGAAAACAGAAAGAAAGGAAGCAGGCATGGACAAAGAGGAGTTGGCTGCCAACTAATTACAACAAAGACCTCAGCTAACCCATGGAAAGCTCTGTGCTAGGATGCCCCTCAGCTCTACCTGCTTATCACACAGGGTGTATCTTTGTACCACAGTATAGAGGAGTCTAAACATGAAGGCTGTCTCCAGAAAAGGGGCATGGTTTTGGGTGAGGCAGTTTCTTAGCTAAGGGACATTTTTGGTCAGTGCTGACAGGTGAGGACTGTTTGCCAGCAGCAAGCTGTGAGGAGTAAGTTCATCAGTCTTGAAGGGGTTGTGGGTAGTACATTACAGCTTCCCTGTGTAACTTCCATGTCATCATCGAAAGTCAAATAGATACTAGAAGGATTACTCAGACAGATGCCTAGAAGGTAGAATCTGTAAACCACAGATGAAGAAATCAAGATTTTCCTAGCAAATAAATTATTAAGTAGACATTTCTTAAGCACCTAAAATGGAAATGGTAACTGAGAACTATAATGTCATATTAATTCATTTCTATTTTCTCTAAATATAATAGCTTAAAGTGTGCCAAATAAGAGACTTCAGGTTACAAACAATACTAAGAGCAAGATAATTTTTTTTCTCACTTTAAAAGGAAAGTAAAATAGTAATGGAAAAGCAAAGGTATATATACGTGTGTGTGTGTGTGTATGTGTGTGCGCACCTGCCAAGCTTGATAAGTCTTGTTCTTCTCTCCTAGCTGGCAAAACAAAACCTAGATGAGACTTAAAGTTTATGAATGCAATGATTAGTTGAATGTCAGATTAATATTATATAAGAGGAAAGTTATGTGACAAAGTCTTATCTTGTACTCCATCCCATTCAATCCTTTTAATAATGTTTTGAATAAAATTATAGTTTGCTTCAAATAGTTTTTGATCATATATGCATCAAGTGCAATGTCAAGTGAGCTATATGCATTATAACATCTAATGACATAATTGTTTATCCATAAAATATAATGCTTCAATCCTGAGAGGAATAACTAATGTATTGAATGGCAGCATGAAAATCCCAGAAAGTATGTATCACCTATCATAATATTCTATATTATACCAGATAAAATATAATAATTATAAATCTCACAATTTAGTTCTAAAAGGAAATTCACAATAGATAAGATCGATATAAGTAAGAAGAAAACATGAAGAAAGATATTATCATAAGGGTTTTAATTTAGTATTAATTCAATACTATTAAACAGTGTATAAAACAGTTAAAATTATGTTAAGTGTAACTATTCTTCTCATGAATAAGACTATCATTCTGCACTGGGAGAGTTTTCCAGATAAGAATCCCAGTTCCTAATTATGCCACACACTTTAGGACAAAACTCCTTGAGTCAACAAATTGCTTTTTGCTAACATAATTCACACTCATTTACTGTAACTTAAAGCTGATTCCTTTCCATCTAGGATGTGAAAGAATGAAAAGGCTCATTTCATATTACCCTAAGATATAGGACAAAAATTTAATTACAAATATCTATAAAACATCATGATTTAGTTCACTAGAGAATTTTATCTAAAATTCAAGCTGTATGATTCAGAAAATTCTGCCAAATAAGATAATATGTTCTACATCACTCAAGGTGTTCAAGATGTTAGAGAAACTTGGAGATGCCTTAGGAATCATATGGGGGAAATTCAAATAGCCTCTGAGGTTTCATCCAGTTCTAAAGATCTGTGATTGCAATTAACAATATAATGATCAAACAATTATCCTGCCATTAAAAAAAGATTGTTTACTATACAGTCAGTCAAACAGCCATTCTGAAGTATGGCTTGAAAATGTCCCTCTAAAATAAAGTGAATGTAAAACTTGATGTTATAAAAAAATAAACATGTTCATAGCTTACGCTATTTCTGTTGCATTTAGAAGATGTATTGTAGAATGCAAATTTATCCTCAAAAATTTCCATAAGTTTAAATAAAATGAAGCCTTGTAAGAAGGTATAGGTTCTCATAGGAGATACATTGGGTGATGCCAGCATTCTGTGCTCCTACTATCTATATATAGAAAAAGGCTAACATGAGAAGTGTCCCCTTGGGAGTTTTGACAGGGAGACCAGGAGTCTGATAGCTCATTATGACATGCACTGACCACGAGGGTGCAGCACAGAAAGAAGGAAGGCACCAGCCAGCAGCCAGAAGGCCCAGATTGGCTCTGATCGCTAGATTGGTGTACAGATTTTGTGCACTGAGCCTCTAGTCCTTAAATGACTGCCAATTTGGAATAAGATAACTTTTCAAAATACAATTCAGATATTACAAGTCAAGTTGTCAATAAAAACCATACAATAAACATTCCCTTTCACCAAAGAACTTTGAGAATATATAGACAAGTCTTTCTAACTGTAAAGTATTGGGGATTGAGTCTAATTCACACATTAATGACAAATATTTGCATTTTCTACAGTACCATCAGGATAAGAATACCTGCTCAGATTAGATGTATCAGAAGAGATTTTTATTAGAACCAAATTTCTTGGATAAATAGTCTATTTTCCTCAGGATAATCTGATGGTGGTGAGGATCATATTGGAGATATTTTATTTTATATAGTGTATTTAATATATTTAAATTATGATATTGATTTTTCTAATATAATGTGTAACTGTTATTTTAGAAAACTTAAAAAATTTATATTTTAAAAACTTTCTGAAATAAGCAGAAGAGAATAATAATCACTAACAGATGACCACTATTAATATTATGAGACATTTTAAATTTTCTATAAATTCTATTTATTGGAGGTAAAATTTCTTACTATATACCTTTCCTGCATTTTTAAAATCAATATTAGTTCAAAAACACTCTCCAGCATTACATATTCCCACAATGTTAGTGACATACATAATTTCATTCCTTCATCTTTAGTGCTTAGTTTGGAAAGAATCAGAGATCTCTTTGACCATCTTTGATAAAGAAGGACCTTCTCCCCTCCCCTGAATAACGCAAAGGTACATAAAGAGTGAATAATATTTCCTTCGTGTGTATGGGGGCAGTGTGATGAGGTTTATGGGAAATCTCCATACCTTCTCCTCAGCCTTACTATAAAATTTAAAGTGCTTTAAAAAAATAGTCTTGTTTAAAAAATGTTTCAAGTTACAATAATAGTTCAGGAAAAAAATTAATTGGTTGAAGGAAATTTGGGAGCTCTGTGTACTGTTTTTGCAACTTTTCCTTAGGTTTGAAATTATTTAAAAATAAGTTAATTTTAAAAAATTAGGATGACCTTGGTGCCTACCAAAATGCCTGGCTTATTACAAGTAAGAAAAAAAAATTATCATCCACTCTTTTCTTCTTTCCCATATATCCAAAGAGAATGAACAATATTTCTCAAATGCATGGATTTCCCAATAAATATCATGGCCCCAGGTTAAGCAGCTCTGGTTGATAGTGTTCTGATTTATGGTTAGCATAACATGTAGACATATCACATATGCTGCTAAGTTCTTTAAGGTCCATTAAAAATAAATTTGGGATAATTATTTTATTTTCTGTTCAATACATTGCATTCTACATTTTTGTTTTAATCACTATTTTAAACACTTCCATTTGCTTCTAATTTCCAAAACAGACTCAAATTTAATGTGCATATAAACATTAAAACTTTAAAGGATCCCATGTTCCAAAATATGAACACTTTCTCTACAAGAAAAAATTATCAGATTGTTTTTTACAAAATTTAACCTTTGCTGCCACAATTATCAGTGTTTAATTTTAAAATGTTTCTGCATGAAAATGGTATTTTTTGCTACCAAAAGAGAAGTACAATTAGGGTACTTGATAAACTTAGAAGCTTTAATATTGTTTAAACTTGTGGTAATATATACTAACTTTTTATTCTAAGAGTAAGCAGTAATGACGTAGGGACAGTTTGGCATTGGGTGAAATGTAAATCATGGATTTATCTTATTCGTTCTCTTTTTTTTCTTTTTAAAATTACATTTGTTGCATCTTTATTCACAGTAGCCAAGACATGGAAAAAACTGAAGTGTCTATCCCAGAATGATTGGATAAAGACATTTTGGTACATATACACAATGGAATACTACTCAGCCATAAGCAAAGATGTCATGCTGCCATTTGCAACAACATGGATGAATCCTGAGGATATCATGCTAAGTGAAATAAATCACACAGGAAAGAAATCAAACATATGCTTTCCTTTTCTCTGTAATTCAAGGTCCTCCACGAATATGGATTTTGGCTAGGGATTTTGAGAAAGACCTGTGATCAAACCTCATTTCCTCTATTGGTGGACTTAATCTGGGCCTTCACTGCTTCATCTGTGAAATGGGCATGGTTTTGTGCACTTTAACATATTCTACAATTAAAACCCAATAATGCATGTACTACACTAAGTGCTGCCTGGCATTTTGAAAACATCCAATAAGTAAAACTAATGATCATTAAAGCAAGAAAGCTAATGTCATTCAAAAAGTTATTCTAGGGCCTCCAGAAATAAGTATAAAATAAAAGATGTGAATAACTAACATGTATTTTAACCTTAACTCTGTGATCATGCTACATCTTCAAAAATCCCCAAGGCATAGTGAATATTTGCCATATACATCTGATTATCACTTCCTTTTTCTCTTTTTTTACTCCAAAAGAAGGGACTGAGGAACCAACTCTGTGTATTTTACCTGATTACTCTTTAGTGTTTCTCTAGTTATCTTATTAGGTTGTTTTTATCCCTTGGAAGGAATGAGTTAGGTATGCAGGCTGTTAAAAACAAATATATCATATTAGAGAGGTGGGTCTGCTTCTCTGGAAACTCTGCTAACATGCCTATATGCTCCTGAGGACAGATGCTTTAAATTTAGACTAGAAGAAAATCTGTGATGAATGTCATATTGCACAGGTGACTAGTTTCTTGTAAATCCTTTATTTTCCTGACATGAATGAAAGAAACACTATTCAACATTACAACCATGAAAACAGGTCTCTAACTAGAGCAGACAAGAAAAAAATGTGCCTTTTGATGGCTAAACTGAACTTGTTAATGAAATTGATCATTCCTTCTGTGGTGTGGCATATTTTGAAACCAATGATTTACCTCAACTTGCCTATTTATTCTTAGGGATTTCGTCTAGGGATTCTGTGTTGGGTTGTCAATTCATTCCATCATTCATCACCTCCCTACTGAGATACTAGGTCAGCATCTGGCATATATATATACTGGACTCTCAAACAATGTTGGCAGGAATGCAGTACAGACCCGGCAGAGTTTTTGATATAAATATAGAATGGTGCATAAGATAAAAATCTTGGCCCTCATAAAATGTACAATCTAGTGGGAGTACATATTCATTATTATAATTATATCCTTTAAGAAAAAGACTATTTCAAATTATGCTAAATATATTGGAGGATGTTTATAGCATGCTGTGGAATACTTTCAGGAGATACCTATGCCAAGGATTCAGAGACATTTTAGAGGAAGCAAAATTTTAGTTAGAGATTGACACCAGGTAACCCTATGCTAAGAAACAAGTGATATAGCTGAGTAAGTCAGCGTTCTACGTGCATGTGAATATATTTAAGTGAGTTTTAAAGTTTTAAGACCCACATAAAAAGTTATTTATTCATTAGCTAATGATTCCAGCAGCAATGCATACATTTGGACCAAAATATTTCCAGGTCTGCATTTTAAAAGGGATGTTTGAAACTGGATTTGTGTGTAATCTTGTCTTGACTATATAGAAAAAAAGTGGTTGAACATAGAAGTTTGTAACCTATATTTAAACTGACACTTAAAGGGTAAGTTAAGTTAAGAATAGGAGTGGATCAGTAGGGGAGAGGAGAAATTTGAACAGCATTAGTGAGAGCCCAGAGTAGAAGAGGGACTCTATGCTCTTGAGGGTATAATGTGACTCCTTAGTAGAAATAAGACTAGAGGTCTAGCTGAGTCCAACTTATGTGGCCTGGCAGTTGTTTTAAGACTTGGGTTTCATTCCTAGGACAGTGGCATTTAAACGGAGTGTGAGTGGTGGTGATTTCTAGATGTTAGTGTGTCCAATCAAGTAGACAGATGTCTTTCCAAGAAGTGGACCTCTTCTAAACCTTCTGCCATTCAGGGTCAGAATTTTAAAACACTTTCACTGTTCACTTCACACTTATCAATAATGGTAATAATGAAGTTCTAAATTATTCAGACATAATCCAAGATGTCATAGCTGATAGTAATTTTGGAGATGGCCTACCCAAGACCTCCCATGTTAAGAGGCCAAGGACAGATCTAAATATATTAATCTATGTATCAAATTTATCACACATTTAGGGACAGATAGAACTGGAACCCCAGTAGCTACAAGCCTCCTATTCTTTCTAAAATTCATACTACTCTCTATATACTTTTATTATTCTGAGGAGTCCACATAACAACATTATAGTAGCACTCACCCATCAAAATTTGCTTTAGCAGACATTCTAAAGAGCATAACAATTACAAAAATAAATGTGTTAATGCATAAGTAATACAGACAATATACATGTATTAGGCTATGCATTGACTATATCGATGTAACTGTTATTCATTATGTTCAAATATTTGCTTGCAGACTTATAAATTTATTTACAATCATAGGAACACTAAAATAACACAGTAATGGTGACATTCACTCTATACAAAAGTATCGTTTCTCACTCTTTGACAGCTAATACAAAATTGTTCAGTGCAAAGCACATCGGCTTGGATTGGAAATCACCTTTATAGTCATCAGTAATACTACCTGGGAAAGCCATCTGACTTCCTTGTGTCCTATTTTCATCACAATCGTACTTTTGGTTAACATGTTCTTAGCACAATTTATGAACCAAATATTATTAATGTTCAAATATTAATGTTTAAAACTATTAAATGTTTTACAATCTTGATTCTTTATTATTTCTATAATCATAGGATGTAGTATTATCATTTCACAAACAGGGAAATTGAAGATCAGACAAAAGTGACACAGCTAAGAAGTCTCAGAATCTGGATTGAACTCAAGCAGTGGAGCGCCAGAACTTGTAACTGTAACTGATACATTATTTTACTGCCTACTTTCAGAGTCCTACTAGTATTTACATTTGAAAAATGCAAACAATGTGAATGAGATCTATTTAGAGAAAATACAATTACTGTTGGGTTTAAGAAAATGAGGTAATATACTCATTTCAGATCCCTTCTTGGTATGGTAGAAGTTAATTTTGAGAAGACAGAAGTTTTAGCATGATCTTTAATATTAACTGAGCACAGTTGTTGTTTTTTAAATATATTTTATTGATTTTTCACAGAGAGGAAGGGAGAGGGATAAAAAGTTAGAAACATCAATGAGAGACATCCATCAGCCGCCTCCTGCACACCCCCTACTGGGGATGCACCTGGAACCAGTGTACGTGCCCTGACCGGAATCGAACCTGGGACCTTTCAGTCCAGAGGCCGACGCTCTATCCACTGAGCCAAACCAGTTTCGGCTGAGCACAGTTTTAAATATAAAGTGATATAGGTGATATAAAGATGGAGTGTCAATCTCACGCAGGTTGTAGGAGACGCACAAGCAGAAATTTGGTACTGCTATAGACTTGCCTCAAGACTTGCTTGGTATTTGATATCCAAAGGTCCCAGGCAGCTTGGGAGGCACAGTTTTAACCCTGTGACAAGCAGTAGCTTTACTTGTTAAACAGTGATATTTTTCCCATATCACAGCATGGCAGTGGGCAATGCATAAGACAATTTATATGAAAAATATTTTGCAAATTCTAAGTGAAACATGTATGCTTTTAATTTTAGTATTAGTAATTAATTATTTAAAGCCTGCAGGAGAAGAGAAACTAAGATGGTGGCATAGGTAAACACCTAAACTGCTGTCTTGCACAACAATTTCAGAACTACAACTAAAAGACAAAATGGACATCATCCAGGGATGCTGGCTGAGTGGAAATTCTACAACTAGATGGAAATTGAAAAAAAGCACACTGAGACTCAGAGGAGCTGCAGGAAGCAGAGGTACTGAGATGTGTGTGCAGAGCGGACTGGCAACTGAGTGCGGAGTTGTCTTTCTCAAGTGGGTGGGAGACAAAAGCTCCTGACTGCTCTGAACTCCAGTACCAGGCAAGACTCTGGGGACACAGACTCATAAGGAGTGAAACTGGACTGTCAGGAAAGAGAAAAGCAAACTGAGATTCAGGGGAACTGCGGAAGACAGAGATACCAAGGTGTGTGCACAGAGACGGGGGGCAACTGAGTGCGGGGCTGGTTTTCTCAAGCAAACGGGAGACAAAAGCTCCTGACTGCACCGAACTGTAGTTCTGAGCAAGACTCTGGGGACTCAGACTCATTTGGGGAGAAAGTAAACTGTCTGGAACTGGGTTGAACTTGAGGGTGGCTTTCTCTCAGAGGTGCTTGCAGTGATTACCACGGGACACTGAGACACAGGGGCCTATTAGGGAAATGCTGAAGGGAAACGATTGCTGTCTGCTACACCCTGAGACTCTGCCCCATCCAAACTGAGCACAGAGGCTTTTGCAAGGCTTGTCTCATAAGGGTGTCTCCAGCACAAAAATTCTCTCAGCGTAGACACAGCTGATACACACAATCAGTTGGCCTGGAGGTCAATTCCTCCCAGTGATACCAACAACAATCAAGGCTTAACTACAACAAGGATGTGCACACTGTCCACAAAGGAGTGCACCAAGAGTGTCCACCTCTGGTAGCTGGGGAGGCTGAGCCACTAGGCCGTATAGGACAGCTAGCACATACAAAGCCACACTATCAACTCAGGGAAGCAGCCAAAATGTGGAGACAAAGAAAGAGATCACAAATGAAAGAAATGGAGGAAAGCAAATGACTGAATATAGAGTTCAAAACCACGGTTATAAGGTTTTTCAAGAATTTTCTAGAAAAGGCCAATAAATTTAGTGAGACTCTTGAGGACATGAAAAAGGACCAACTTGAAATTAAGCATACACTGAATGAAATAAAAAATAATATTATACAGAGAGCAGACTAGAGGATCGCAAGAATCAAGTCAAAGATTTGAAATACAAAGAAGTAAAAAACACTCAACCAGAAAAGCAAAAAAAAAAAAAAGAATCCAAAAATATGAAGATAGTGTAAGGAGCCTCTGATACAACTTCAAGAATAGCAATCAGAATTATAGGGGTGCCAGAAGAAGAAAAGGGCAAGATACTGAAAACCTATTTGAAGAGATAATGACTGAAAACTTCCCTCAACTGGTGAAAGAAATAGACTTAAGTCCAGAAAGTGCAGAGAATCCCAAACAAAAGGAATCCAAAGAGGACCACACCAAGACACATCATAATTAAAATACCAAGAGCAAAAGACAAAGAGAGAATATTAAAGAAGCAAGAGAAAAGTAGTCAGTTACCTACAAGAGAGCACCCATATGACTGTCAGCTGATTTGTCAACAGAAACTATGCAGGTCAGATGGGAGTGGCAAGAAATATTCAAAGTGATGAATTGTAAGAACCTACAACCAAGATTACTCTACCCAGCAAAGCTATCATTCAGAATTGAAAGTCAGATAAAGAGCTTCACAGATAAGAAAAAGCTAAAGGAGTTCACCATCACCAAACCAGTGAATAAAAAAAAATCTGATGAACAGAATAAACTGGTGAATATTATAGAATTAGGGGCATAGAAAGGAAGTGGACTGACACTTCTTGGGGGAAAGGGGTATGGGGAGTACAGGAAGAGACTGGACAAAAATCGTACACCTATGGATGAGGACAATGGGGGGTGGGTAAGGGAAGAGGGTGGGGAGGGGAACTAGATGGAGGGTAGCTATGGGGAAAAACAGAGAAACAACTGTAATAATCTGACAAATAAAGATTTATTAAATTAAAAATAACAATAAAAAATAAAGCATGTAGGAAAGTTGTGTGAATTAGGAAACAAAAATAAAGGGAAAATGGCCTAAGGAACAGGCATCAATTATTCACATAAATGAAGAACATTATAAGTATATTTTAAAAACAAAAGTACAGGAGAAAATAATATATACCTATAAGCATAGCAAACTGACTAGGTAGATTCACTTTAAATTTATGAAAAAAGAGTTTTCTCTTGATGATGACATTGGAAGGATAGTAGAATTGTAGGATCACATCCTTTCCCATAAATTTAAATACAATTTTAACTATAATTATGTATACACACCCAAATATGTATACATACATATGCCATATACACACATACATATGTATATAAACCATATGTAGATATAGATGCATGATTAAATTATGGATAATTTTAATTGTTATATTTTTCAAGTGTTGTATTAAAAAGTAAGAAATGTTAAAGATCTACCTATAAAGAGTCAAAAGACACATGCACTTAGGTAAGAAAAAACTACCAAATCTACATGAGTAAGTTATGATAGGGAAAAATAAAACATTGGTATAATATGAGCATGTATTTCATTTGCTTAGAGAAATAGAAACTGTGAGATATTAAGAAAAGCTCCAGATTCACTTATGAAAAAATATTAGGCACATTTCTTGAACATTCCCCATGTGTCCAATATAATCACATACATAGTCACATAAAGTTCTCCAGCTAACCCTGGGATTGAAACACTATTATTTTTCACACTTCACAGATGAAGAATCTAAGGATAAGAGTAGTTAATTAATTAAGAGTAGTTAATTCCAACTCCTCAGTGGCAAAGCTAGGCAGGGTTGACATGCAGATGTGTCAGATTCCACAGATCTCAGTTCCCCATTTCTTTATGGTTATAATAGACTGGTGGAAATAACAAATATAAGAAATCATACCTTTTGGAGCAAAGGGAAAAATAATCAGGCTTTTAAGGCAAGGCAGGAGCACTGAAAAAAATGTGCTGACCACCATACATCATACAGAGGCTGTAGTGTTTAAGCAAGCTCCTGGTGGGCCATTTGAGGACTAGGGAAATAGCAGGGTCCTTGAAACAAAGTTGATCAACTACATGAACACTTGGGAAACACCAGGTGCTGAAAAATATCCCTGCTGCTGAACTCAAACTGTAAAGCTTTTGCAGAGATTTGCTATATGACAGTCACTAAAAGAATGACTGCATGGAGCCAATAGAGCAATGATTTAAACAAAAACAAAGCACACTCTACTACTCTTTCTCCTTACACTCTGAAGAAAGATGCCAAGTGTAAAGGAGGAGGGCAGAAAAAACTATGAAGATTATAGAAGAAAGTGGAGAAAGCAGTAGAGGGCTATGAGCAATAAGTAAACTGGAAAACAAGACACTAGGAATAGTTGCAAAAGTATATCATCTATCAGATCATTTCTTAGAAGAAGGAACGCTGAAATAGGGAATTGGAACTTTTAAAGAGAAAGAGGTACTAAGCTTTTTGCAGCAAGTAGGCAAATAGTAAAGAAGGTGAAGGCTTGCAACATCAGTTATAATTATTATTTGTGCTTCTGGTTCAAAGGTTGAAAATATAAAGAAAGACATTTAAGAGGCCTCTAGGAAATGTATCTTATGCATACTAATCTTAAAAACTACAGGAGGTGGGTAGGTTTCCAATTGTTCATATGGAAAATAATGTAATAATTAATAAATAATAATACAAGAATAAGCTCTATGTTTCTCATACTCACAATTGTAAATCTACTTTTGCCTCTCTCGTAAAAGAGGGGGAAAAACGTGTGAAGGAGCAACAGCATTGTGAAAAACTCAACCATTATAATAGTATAGAAGGCAGAGTCTGTCACAGCATGAATGACACCTGGTCTGAATAACAGACATGTCCTTTTGCACTCGAAAAGTAAAATTGCATCCCATTTTTAATGAAAGAACCCTGTGTTCTCCTGGGGAAACAATTTCTACCTTTCATAAAACCAAATGTCTGCCACCTATTGGTTATTTCAAATTATCTCTTTGGACCAGTAAGCTCAGTTATTAAGACTATCATTAATAGTGAGGTAGTCTCAAAGATAAGTAGGACAAAGAAGCAATTTCCCCTGGGCCTACAATGGAAAGATAATTTACAAGTGAATGTGGCATTACTGAAATGTTCATGTCTAATGGAAACAAAACATAAAACATGGAATGACTGGGCATCAAATGAGGGGAAAAAATAAATGAGATAAACTGACAATGGTACTAGGCTAGACAGAGCCCACATAATGGAAAGACATGAATCAGAGAGATGAGACAGAAAGTAGGGGTTGGGGGACTACTGCCTCATAGAGAGGAAGGCAATTATGAAACAGGGAGATCTGAGGGGGAAAAAATGGCAGCAGAATAGAGGGATGTGTCCTTGTCGCAAAGCAGACAGAGAGAACAGGTGAGGGTTGCACTGAGAGTGTTTGTTGGCAAATTAAGGGATAGTTATCCTTCAGGAGAAGGTGGGGGACTGCTAGACAGGGCTCCCCTGAACAGGCAGCCCCATTGCCACAGGGTTTATTCTTCCGGAGCCACCAGCGCCATCTTGCAGGGGAAAGTGGATGTTTACAGCAGCCTGAAAAGCTACAGCTGCAGAACCCACCAAAAACCTGGGGGACCCAGAACACCACTCCCCAATCGGTGCAAACACTTGAATTCAGAGGAGCTCCACATGCCACATGGAAAGATCAGACTTTCCCTGGGATAAGGTGAGGTCTCTGGTCCCGCAGAACAGAGAGATGCGCACACCGTGGGAACTGGACCAGGGGAAAGCTGCACCTACAGATATTCGTGGATGTTGGGCAGGGCGTGATCCCTGAATGTGGAAGGGGGCCCACAGAACTGTTAACAGAGGGGAGCTCTAGAAAACAACCCATTTTAATCTGAGGCAGAAGGAAAGCCTGGGAGTTATTAAGGTGTCCCAGTTGCTTAAACAGGAGCGGGGAAAAGGAAGTGCACAGACTGCACTCTTTCCTTTTCAGACCCTGGCTTCTCATTGCTGAGTCCAATACATAGGATCACCCAATTGGGGACATACTAAAAGACTGCAAGAGAAAGTTGTTTTTCTGGAACCTGGGGATCGGAGTGCAGAATTACCATCAGAGAATTAGCTCTGGGGCAACCCACTCCCACAAACCAGTATTGAGTACCACAAAGAAAGCAGGATCTAAGCACAGGCTAGAGAGGATATATAGTCTCAGAGGTCAATTACAAAACACTGCCACCCAGGGGATGATTCACAAATTGACTCTCACTTAATCACAAAACAATAAAGAGATTAAGACACACCACCTGCTTAAAAACCAGGACTGGCTTTCAGCATGGAGCAGCAGTGGAATGCAGGGAACTGCAATATTGTCCCGACTGGGAAATAGGTGTGCCAAACAGAACAATAAAGAAAATGAATGACTTCCACTACTGCCCGTTCTATTCTTTCATTTTTTATTTTTTAATCTTTTAATTAAAAAACTATTTTTTTCTTTTTTCTCAATTGGTTTTATCTTTTTAATTATTACATTTTTATTTTCAATTAGTATTTTTACTACTACTATTTTACCTTTTTGAAAGAAAAAAAGAAGTGTCATTTTATTTTCTCTTTATTTTACTTTGGGATTAAAGTTCTACATTCTATTTCCATCTTTCCTTTAGCATCATTTTACTCTATCTCAACTCCACCTTTATGCCAACACTCTCTTCCTAACTTTTCCCATTTTGTTGTCTTGTTTCTCTTACACTTTTCCAACTTTAGATTTTCCCTATTCTTTCTTTTTACCTGGTTAAAACTTCACCCCATTTATATATCTAATTTCTAATCCCCTACTCCAAGTCCATACACACCTCTCTCTTCTCTGTCTTCACTACCTTCTCATGGTGTGCTTGAAGTAGGACAGTTTCAATTTTGTCATTTTTGGCTCTAGCAATATTTCAGACTTAATTTTCTCTAGGATTCACTTGTTTGTCTTTTGCTGTTCTAGAATATTTGTAGAGTTTGCCTCAAACCCATATTTTACATGAACCATTATTTTCATGTTAACCTTTTTCACTGTCCAACTATTATTGCCTCTGTACATAGAAACTAGGAATATGAGGATGTGTATAATCTTATCCTTGGTCTCTTATGACACATCTTTGTTCTTGGTTCTTCCTTAATTTTTCCATTGCTGCCCTTCTAAGCTGCAGACTTCCCTGATTTCTCAGCTTCATGTTACAAATACTATACATACCATAGGCTTACATATTCTGAGAGAAGAAAGGTACTGGCTTAGCCTCAAACCTTTCTCATCACTATCCAATCACAGAAATATCTGGTATTTTGCATGTAATATCTCATGTAATCTTCATAATGGTTTTTGAGAACTAGATACTATTATTGTCTCCATTTATAGAGGAGAAAAATGAAATGAGAAGAGATATTAAACAAGTTAAATAATGGAGTAACTTACTATGAGTCATACTTACTAATTGCCAGGAGTTGGTGTAGAAACCAGAACTGGCTCCAAAGCTAGTGTTCTGATATCAATTCCATTCTGATTTTGTATTTTGATGGATTGTGGGTAAAAAAAAATAAAGAACTGAAATAAATATACGGAGTAAATGGAGTCTCAAATGGAGTAAAGAATGTAGAGGAATTAGGAGTGGTTAGTGGCTAAGAATAAAAGCTTTCTGCAAAATTTAGCTTACGGTTCATTCAAATTTGTGATCATTACATGAACAGTTGAAATGGACACTATTACATAAGAAAAATGAGTATAAAAAGTACAGAACATTATCATGCTTTGTGTGAAACACTGCCTTGAGACCTTTTCAGTGCTAACAGCGGATATATACAATGTGTGTCAAAGTTTTACGAACTAGAACAAAATTATAATGAAGGAAACAATGGTAAGTGCAGTCAAATTTCTTTTTTCTCTTTTCGTAATTTCTTGTCCTGACTCAGTAACTCCTAGTTTGGACATCCATTATGCATGTACAGGCAAAATGTTTCTGGCATCTAGTCATGAAACAGCCCTCTTCTGTCTGTTTGGTTCTTTATAACATTCGGTATATTATGAACATGAACGGTATATTTAGGAGAGAAAAGAAATTTTTTATTAAAGAAAAGAGAAGAGACAGTGTTTCTCATGTAGAGCTCTTATTACTATTGCCAAGGAAGCAGAGGAGAAAATGAAAAATAGCTGGAGAGTATTTGTTGGAGTGTTGGCCCAATTCATAATGAGACAGTAAGAAAACACACCATAGGTTGCAAGGGCATTATAGTCCAGCACAATGTAGGTGCAGGGAAAAAAAAAAGAGCAACCAACAGCATAGAGAGGGCTCCATGAGTAGAAGGAAGAGCTGGGAGGGCCAGGAGTGTGAAGAGAAGGCCATAGCCAAAAATGGAAAGCTAGGGGTCCTGGCAGAGGAACTGAGGGTGGAGATCATAAACACATGTTAAAAGGAGATCTGGGAAACCCACAAGGAAAACCTTGTAGTTCTGATGGATGGTCTTTGTTTATTTTAAGCCAGTTTTACGTTTGGGGGTGGGGTGGGGGGACTGAGCGTATTTTTGACTCTGGCCTCTGACCACAAGGGAGGAAATAACAACAACAACACATGCCTGGCCAAAGTGGCTCAGTGGGTGAGCATCAACTTCTGAACCAGAAGATCCCGGTTCAATTCCTGGCCAGGGCACATGCCCAGGGGGGCTGGATCCCCAGTGTGGGGCGTGCAGTAGACAGCCAATCAATGATTCTCTCTCATCATTGATGTTTCTATCTCTCTCTCCCTCTCCCTTCATCTATGAAATCAATAAAAATATATTTTTAAAATACACACAGAAGACACCATTTATTTTCTCTCTAATTTTCAAAGTAAAACTTTTTGAATAGAAACAGAAAATCATTTTGAAAAATGGGCCATGAAATATTGTGCAATGCTCATTTCATTCCTGTAAAATAGTATTAATTTATTCTGAATTGAGTATCTATAATCTGTCAGGCACTAATTTAAATATATCCAAGATAATTAATCTAATCTTCAAACAACTCAAAATTTGAGGATGTAGAGGAAGATAATTGTAAAGTTAATTCTTGTTTAAACCTGATGATGACAAGTAAATGTATACCTTTGTATTTAATTTTGTAAAATTAAAGAAATAAATTACACAAAATAAGCAAACTTACTTTAAAATTATTAATCTAATTATACTGATAAAAATAGAATTTGGTAAACTTTAAATGTCTTAGTCAAAGTCAAATATAAACATTGTGTAATAGAGGTAGAATTTAGATTTAAATCTCACTAGTTTCAGAATGAACAATCTTAATACCATAGCAGCAAGAGGAACATCATATGCGCAACAGATAAACTATGAGATAGTTTCCAATTCTAACTTTTCATTGTCATGTCATAGTAAAGTGCAGGAACAGAACAAAGACAATTCCTTTCCAGGTATTTTGGATCAGTATGTTGCTATCAGAGAGAACAGCATTGGTTCCATTACCTGAATTTTGTCAAATATTTAGCAAGGGAGTCTTGGTCAATAATGACATCAACAAAAGTGTCTCTCATTCTTCCAAATGTTAGGTGTTCTTTTACAATATTCCAAAGTGCAGTGTAAAAGCACAAAATCTAGAGTCTGGTAGCCCTGAGTTTAAGGTCTTTATCTATCATTATGGCTCTGTGAACTTGGTAAACTAACTCTTTAAGCCTCAGTATCGATCTTTGCAAAATGGACATAATGCCAATACCTAAGCATAGAGGGTCATGACAAACAGCTTAATGAGGAAATGTGAGTAAATTACTTAACAAGGAATATGGTCCATGACAACAACTTACAATGTTATTGGCTATTGGTATTAATATGAACTCTGAGTTGCGGGCTTAGAGGAAGTCTACCAGAAGTGATATTTTGGTGGAGTTTACAGATTGCAAGGAATTTGGTTACTAAAGAAGGAGAAAGGGCAAGCTATTCTAAGAGGAGGAAATATCAAGTGCAAAGACTTGAAAGCATAAACACCATGGGGGTCTTATGCTTTGTGTTAGAACATAGTTGAGGGGAGGCATAGGAGAAAAGTTTGGAAAATTGAGTGGTAGCCATCTTGCAAAGCCCATTAATAAATTGTATTGATTAGAGTACATTGTCTGTCAATCTTCCCAATAAAAATCATTGGGGGTGGGGAGAGAATCCAAGATGGCGGCATAGGTAAACACCTATACTGCTGCCTCGCACAACAATTTCAAAACTACAACTAAAAGACAGAACGGACATCATCCAGAACCACAGGAAAGCTGGCTGAGTGGAAGTTCTACAACTAGAGGGAAAGAGAGGGGCTCACGGAGACCCAGAGGAGCTGCAAAAAGCTGAGGTACGGAGACGAGCGCGCTGAGAGAGCGGGTGCCGGAGTACCGGGCTGGCTTTCTCTGGCGGGAGGGAAACGGAGACTCCCAACGGCATTGAACCCCTTCTCTTACGACACTAAACCCCAGATCCAGCCGAAACTCATACGGGGGGAGTTTGGACTGTGAAAAGGGAGAAGTGCACGGAAATTTAGGGGAGTTGCAAAGGATCGGAGGTCTGGTCGCACACAGCACCACGCGGAGGACGGATTGCTGATTGTGCCGCTGGCTTTCGCGAGTGGGCGGGAGACAGACCCTCCGATCTGTGCCACTTCTGAGTCCACTGGGCCCCTGTTTTGGGCAAAACCCTGGGGACCTAGACTCGTGTGGTCCTGGTTCGCAGGGGAGCCGGAAAGGCAGCGGTTAGAGGCGCTGCGGGTGCGCGCGCACAAGGACCGCTCCAGCCATTACCCAGACACGTGAGACTCAGGGGCCGTGGAGGGCGGGGCCGACTGGAAGGCAAGGCTGTTCCTTAAGCCCTGAGACTCCACCCCTCCCAAGCTCAGCAGAGGCTGCTGCGGCTGAATCCAGCACAGAAGTTTCCCCGGCACAGTGAAAATGCCGAGACAAGGGAAGGGATTACAAGCAAAAGAAATGGAGGAAAAAAAACGACTGGATATAGAGTTCAAAACCACGCTTATAAGGTTTTGCAAGAATATGCTAGAAAAGATGGATAAATTTAGTGAGACCCAAGAGAAGATAATAAATACACTGACTGAAATGAATACTATTACGCAGAGTACTAACAGCAGACTAGAGAAAGGCAAGGATCAAGTCAAAAATTTGAAATATAAAGAAGCAGAAAACATTCAACTGGAAAAGCAAGAAGAGAAAAGAATCCAAAAATGTGAACATAATGTAAGGAGCCTCTGGGACAGCTTCAAGCGTACCAACATCAGAATTGTGGGGGTGCCAGAAGAAGAGAGAGAGCAAGATACTGAAAACCTATTTAAAGAAATAATGACTGAAAACTTCCCACATCTGGTAAAAGAAATAGACTTACAAGTCCAGGAAGCACACAGAACCCCAAAGAAAAGGAACCCAAAGAGGACTACACCAAGACACATCATAATTAAAATGCCAAGAGCAAAAGAGAAAGAGAGAATATTAAAAGCAGCAAGAGAAAAACAGTTTATTACCTACAAGGGAGCACCCATACGACTGTCAGCTGATTTCTCAACAGAAACGATGCAGGCCAGACGGGAGTGGCAAGAAATATTCAACGTGATGAACAACAAGAACCTACAACCAAGAATAATCTATCCAGCAAAGCTATCATTCAGAATTGAAGGGCAGATAAAGACCTTCACAGAGAAGAAAAAGCTAAAGGAGTTCATCAACTCCAAACCAGTATTATATGAAATGCTGAAAGGTACCCTTTTAGAAGAGGAAGAAGAAAAAGGTAAAAGACAAAAAATTATGAACAACAAATACACATCTGTCAACAAGTGAATCTAAAAATTAAGTGAATTAAAAATCTGATCAACAGAATAAACTGGTGAATATAATAGAATCAGGAGCACAGAAAGGGAGTAGACTGATAATTCTCAGGAGGACAAAAATCATAAAGCATCAAACAGACTGTGAAATTATAGCAGAAAGATTAAAGTTAGGTGAGGTAAATAAGTGATCAATCAAAGGACTTGTATGCATGCTTATAAACATAACCAATGATCACAGACACTGGGGGGTCGGGGTACGCCTGGGAGGGAGGGGGGGCAATGGGGAGATATGTATAAAAAATTAATAAAAATTAATTAAAAAAAAAAAAAAAGAAAATTCATGGGAATATAATCTACTGATAATATTCCTAGGAATTCTTGGATAATAAAGGTATGTACTTCAAAAAAAAAAAATCATTGGGGGTAATTATTAAATATGCAGATAACCCAGAAATTGTTCCTGAAATTGTGATTTAGTAGGTTTGAACTGGAGCTTGGGAATGTGTTTTTGTTGTTGTGTATTTTTAAACGATTGCTTTATGTCATTTTTGTCTTTGAAAAAAAACTCTAAAGTTTGATTCCTGGTCAGGGCACTTCCTGGGTCCCAGGCTCATTCCCCAAGAAGGGGGATGCATTGATGATTCTTTCTCATGGATATTTCTTTATCCCTTTTCCTTCCTCTCTTTCTAAAATCAATAAAAATATATTAAAAATTCAAAATCTTTGGGTTTAGAATATGTGTATATATATATATATATATATATGTATATATATATAAGATATATACATATAAATATATATATATAAATATATATGTAAAAATATATATAAATATATATATATTTATATGATTCTTTATGACATTCATATAGTCTACAAACAAAATTAGAATATTCCTATAGCCTATAAACATAGAGAATATTCATAATTAAATGTATCTCCCCATTGCCCCCACTACCTCCCAGGCATACCGCGATCCATTGGTTATGCTTATAGGCATGCATACAAGTCCTTTGATTGTTCACTTATCTACTTATCTATTGGATCGTTCCTCTTCCTTTTATTAAGTTGTATAAGTTGGCTGTAGATTTTGGAGATTAAACCTTTATCAGTGATAACATTTGCAAATATGTTCTTCCATACAGTGATCTTTCTTGTTGTTTTGTTGATGGTTTCTTTTGCTGTGCAAAAGCTTTTTATTTTGATGTAGTCCCATTTGTTTATTTTTTCTTTAGCTTCCATTGCCTTTGGAGCAGTATCAGTGAAGAAGTACTTTCGGCATATATGTGAGATTGTGCTGCCTGTGGATTCCTCTAGTATTTTTATGGTTTCCCTTCTAAAGTTTAAGTCCTGTATCCATTTTGAGTATATTTTTGTATTTGGTGTAAGTTGGTGGTCCAGTTTCATTTTTTTGCATGTATCTGTCCAATTTTCCCAACACCATTTATTGAAGAGGCTATCTTGGCTCCATTGAATGTTCATGCCTCCTTTGTCAAATATTAGTTGAGCATAGTGGTTTGGGTGGATATCTGGGTTCTCTATTCTATTCTACTGATCTATATGTCTGTTCTTGTGCCAGTACCAGGCTGTTTTGAGAACAGTTGCTTTGTAGTATAGCTTGAAATCTGGTATTGAGATCCCACCTACTTTATTCTTCTTTCTCAGAATTGCTGTAGCTATCCGTGGTCTTTTTTTGTTCCAGATGAATCTATGAAGAATTCTTTCTAGGTCTGTGAAATATGTCGTTGGTATTTTAATGGGTAGTGCGTTGAATCTGTAGATTGCTTTGGGTAGTATGGACATTTTAATGATGTTGATTCTCCCAATCCATGAGCATGGTATGCTCTTCCATCTGTTAACATCTTCCTCTATCTCTTTTTTCAGTGTCCTGTAGTTTTCCGCATATAGGTCTTTCACCTCTTTAGTTAGGTTTATTCCTAGGTATCTTAAATTTTTTGGTGCGATTGTGAATGGTATTCTTTTTTAGTTTCTCTTTCTGTAATTTCATTATTAGTGTATAGAAATGCCACAGACTTCTTAGCATTAATTTTGTATCCTGCTACATTGCCGAATTCATTAATTAAGTCAATTAGTTTTGGAATGGAGTCTTTTGGGTTTTTTACGTACAATATCATGTCATCTGCAAATAAGGACAGCTTTACTTCTTCTTTTCCAATTTGGATGCCTTTTATTTCTTCTTCTTGTCTAATTGCAATGGCTAATACTTCCAGTACTGTGTCGAACTGGAGAGCTGAGAGTGGGCATCCCTGTCTTGTTCCTGTTCTTAGGGGAAATGGTTTTAGTTTTTGCCCGTTGAGTATGATGTTAGCTGTGGGTTTATCATATATGGCTTTTATGATGTTGAGATATGATCCTTCTATTCCCACTTTGCTGAGAGTTTTTAATCAAGAAAGGGTGTTGGATTTTGTCAAATGCTTTTTCTGCATCAATTGATATGACTATGTGATTTTTATCTCTCAATTTGTTTATGTGATATATCACATTTATTGATTTGCGGATATTGTACCATCCCTGCATTCCTGTGATGAATCCTACTTGCTCATGGTGTATGATGTACTGCTGGATCCGATTTGCTAGAATTTTGTTGAGGATTTTGGCATCTATGTTCATGAGAGATATTGGCCTATAATTCTCTTTCATTGTGTTGTCTTTATCTGGTTTTGGTACTAGGGTGATGCTGGCTTCATAGAAGGTGTTTGGTAGTATTCCTTCTTCTTGAATGTTTTTGAATAGTCTGAGTAGGATAGGTTTTAATTCTTCCTTGAATGTTTGGTAAAACTCTCCTGTGTAGTCATCTGGACCCGGGCTTTTATTTGCTGGAAGCTTTTTGATTTCTGCTTCAATTTCTTCCATAGTTTTTGGATTATTGAGATGTTTGGCTTCCTCCTCATTGAGTTGTGGAAGGTTATATTTTTCTAGGAAAATGTCCATTTCTTGCAGGTTGTCCAATTTGTTGGAATAGAGTTGTTCATAGTATTTTTTAACAATCCTTTGTATTTCCACAGGGTCTGTTGTTATTTCTCCTCTTTCATTTCTGATTTTGTTTACTTGGGTCTTCTCTCTTTGCTTCTTGGTGAGCCTGGCTAGAGGTCCATCAATCTTGTTTATCCTTTCAAAGAACCAGCTCTTTGTTTTGTTGATCTTTTGAATTGTTTCTTTGGTCTCCAAGTTGTTCATCTCCGCTCTGATCTTCACTATTTCCTTCCTTCCTGAGTACACTGGGCTTTTCTTGTGGCTCTCGTTCTAGCTCTTTGAGTTGTAGGTTTAGGTAATTTATTACCATTGTTTCCGGTTTTTTTGCAGTAGGCTTGTAGGGCTATGAACTTCCCTCTCAAGAC
>JAAGEH010000125.1:1330175-1348146 GCA_011751065.1 Lasiurus cinereus | reverse complement strand
TGTGCTCAGATCCTGCTACTCTGTTGTTCTCAAAGCCAGTTTGTGGGGATTTTGCAGCTGGGACACTGTAATAACTCCCAGGCTGTCCTTCTGCCCCAGAAAAAAACGAGTTGTTTTCCAGAGCTCCCCTCTGTCAATAGCTCAGAGAGTTTGCCTCCACACTTAGGGATCACGCCCTGATCACCTCTGTGGACCTCTTCAGAGACAGCTTTCCTGCAACCCAGTTCCCACAGTGTGCGGGTCTCTGTTGTGCAGGGATAGGAGACCTCACCCTGTCCCAGGTGAAATCTGACCCTTCTGTGGGCCACGTGGATCTCTGAATCCGCAGCCCGCACGTCCGTGCAGCCTGGAAAGCCGTGCTCTGGGTCACCAGTTGCTCAGTGGGTGCCTCCATCAGCCGCAGCTTTCAGACCTCCGCAGACATCCACCTCCCTCTTATCCCCGGTGAAATATGACCTTTCCCTGTGCTCTGTGGATCTCTGATTCCGCCATGTGTCTACGCCGATTGGAGAGTGGAGTTCTGGGTCCCCGGGTCCCCGGCTGCTCCTGTTCCAGCACTCTTAACTACCAGCCAGTGACTCATCAAAGATTATATTGTATATGAAGCATGACAAGAGAAAGGAAGTCTAATTTTCTGCCAAAAATTTCTTTACACAAGTTGGCACCTTATTTTCTCAGTTGAAATGTTCATTTCTTTAAGGAAATGTACTATCTTTTGCAATCTTTTTATGAACTGCAGTACCTAGGATGTATGAATGATTAAATACTAATTAAGAAAGGAATAAAGAAAATATGTTAGAATTGTACATCTTTTTCCAGGGCTTACAAATAATTTTTCCAACCACTATACAAAAAAATCATGCATTTGTCTGCAGCCTTATAAGTCAAATGTAAAAATTGGTTCAACTTGTAGAAAGTATATGCAATAGCCTGGTTAAGAATAACATAATAAATTCTTTTAAAAAACATAAAAATCCTACAAGTCCCAAGCAACAGAAATAGTAAAATGCTAAAACACTGGAAATCATCAATATTAGTTTTCCTTAAAAAAAATTGCATGAAAATATCAAAAATGTTTGCAAAGATGTTTTTGTGCTCAGTTAAAGAAAATTTTATTTCTTGGAGAGAGTGATTTTGTACAATTTTATTATATAAGAAATCAGCCTTATAAACAGAATTTCCTGAACAAATCATAGCCAAGATGAAGATTAAAAGTGTTTACAGCCCAAGGGCATCTTAGGTGGATGGTCAGCACCGCCAGCTAAGACTATCTATAGAGTAGTTTGGTGAAGAAAATTCCATGAAATTGATCAGGAAAAAGAATGCATATATTACCCAGAAAAAAACAAACAGTAATAAGAGAGCATTGGTGGAGGGAAAAGAAGAAACTGGCTTAGTCTTTCTTTTAGCCAAAAATTACTCTTAAAAAATAAAACACCCTTTTACCTAATAGTCTCTTACTTGTCTAATATTACCATGTGCAGTAAATTAGCTTTCTAACTCCCCTCTTATTACTCTTTCTAGAGACTCCGTTATGTTTTTAAAAGACAATAAAAATCAAAAGACATGGGGGAAGAAAGCATTTATGATGTCAGTCTATATGCAAAATTTCAATGTCTTCAAATAGAGAGCAATGGTAAACACATAACTTTCTCCTATTAAACCCTTAACATAAGAGAAAGAATTTATGTATCTTTCCAGTATAAAAAAGGGAGTTTCATTACATATTATAAAAGATAGCTTTCTCCTTCCTTCATTAAAAAAGGCATTATTTTGATAACTTGGGACACATACAAATAAATGATTCAATGAAAAAAACATACAAAAAGGAATTAACAGCTATATTTAGGTGTACAAATAACATAAGCAAAGGTTAAAGGCAAAAAAAAAGGGATGAAATTGCATTCTAGAATTATCTACTTAAGTTCAGAGGTTTCTCTCATCAATGTTTATATCTCTCTCTTACTCTCCCTCCACCTGAAATAAGTAAAAACTATTAAAAATAAGCCTCTTTATTAATTTATGTAGCAATATAATTATATTATAGTTTATAATAATTAAATGTAGATTATTCCACATTAAAAATGAATTAAATCTTGCCATTTACCACCATGTAGATAGAACTAGAATGGATAGAACTAAGCTAAATAAGTCATACAGAGAAATACAAATACTATATAATATCACTTATGTGTTGATTATAAAAACAAACAAAAAAAGCATAGGAAAAGAGATCAGATTAGTGTTTACCTAAAGGCAGCAGTTAAGGGCAGGGAGAATAAGAGAAAAGTAGTCAAAAGATACACACTTCCAGTTACAAGATAAATGAATACTAGGCATATAACATGCAGCATGATGTCTGTAGCTAGCACTGATGTATGATTTGTGTGAAAGTCATTTAGAGGAAATCCTAAGCATTCTTATCACAAGGAAAGTTTGCTTGCCTTCGCCTTCACATCCCTGGCTTCATCTGTAAGGTCATCTGGAAGGACATCCAAAAGGATATCTGGAAGGTTGTTTGGCTGTGCAGTCTAATTAGCATATTATGCTTTTATTATTATGGATTATTATAGATAATATATATATATGAGAAATGATGGATGCCAACCAATTTATAGCAGTAATCATTCAAAATATATGTGAGTGAAGACATTATGCTTTATACCTAAAATTCATACAGTGATGTTTGTCAATTATATCTCAGTGAAACTGAAAAAAAAATCTATACCAATAAAAAGATAATATGCTGATTAGACTGGATGTCTTCCAGATATTCTTCCTGACCAAGCTGGGCCCGAGAGAAGGCTCCCACCTGTGATCCCAGGTGCCAGCAGCTGGCCAGAGAGAGGGAAACCTGGGTCCTGGGTTCCTGGGTCCCACATGCAGGGCTGAGGCAGAGGTGGTTAGAAGTAATCAGGCAGGCAGGCACATGGTTAGGAGCCAGCAGTCCTTGATTGTGAGAGGCATGTCTGAGTGCTGATTTAGGCCCGATCCCTATCACATATATTACTGCTATAAATGAATTGGCATCCATCATTTCTCAGCCCTATGGGATCAGACCTAAACTAGCAGTCAGACATCCTGCAAGGGGTCCCAAATTGGAGAGGTTGCAGGCTGGGCTGAGAACCACCCCCGTCCTTAGCCCCTGTGCATGATTTCAAGAACCGGGCCTCTAGTATAAAATATAAAAGTTTTAAAAATCAGTGTTTGAGGGACTAATAAATTTTAAAAAACTATTAATGAGTCTATTAGCAACACTTTAAAATGTGAATTGTATTATCATTTCATCAAAGTCCTAAACTTTCTTTAGTCTTCTGAATATTATAATCCTAACATAATACTTCTTAAGGAAGGTCTACCACACATCTTCAGTATTATTGTACCATAAACTTTACGTTCATTGAAATCTGTGTGATAAGTGAAGGCAGAGCTTATAAAGCTACAATTGTACCAAATTATCCAGAACCCATACAATTCTCTGAATATAGAACTAAATTAGATTTAATTTTTATAACATCTGAAGCTCTTTCAAGTAAATCCTGAGAAATTAGAGAAAAGCTGTATGTGTGTGTATTTAAACTACACATTCTAAATTTCAGTTTAAAAGGTATAATCAGTGAAAGAACCTCTCATGTTAGTGAAATTTCCAATTTCAATGAAAATTCTTACAGTCTACAGCATATGTTTTTCCCTTTTATATAGTAAACTTTATTGTATTTTTCACATTAAGGAAACAGTCATTTGCACTGTAGAAAACAGAAAATACAGACAAACTCCCTACAAAAGAAAATAATAATCATGAATACGTTCACCCAACAACACATTTTAGGCTTGTTTAAGATTCTTAACATCTTTTGCACTTGATGTTGACTTGCTTCTCATTTCCTCTGTACCCATGCTTCACATGGTCTCCATCCTGCTTCTCTTATCTAACAATGTGATTTTTGTCATCAGTTCTATTTCTTTCCCTCCTTCTTACCTTTTTGACCTGGTCTTTAAAAGCCAATGTAAGCTTTTATCTCATCCAAAAAGACAGGTTCTTTCACTTTTCTGAGCCTTTTTCCCACAATAAGCAGAGGAACCTTGTCTCAAAGCCAATTCCAGTCAACTGTCTATGAAGCTATTCTGCTTGCACTGGAGTAGAAACTATCCTTCTGGGACTCTCATTTCACTATTAATGTTCAACTTGGCTGTGACCATAGAGACGTGGCCTCCACTTGAGGGATAATATGTCTCATGGCACACAATGTAAGTGATTTTTCACTCCTACCTAAGATTAAACTCCACATTATCTTGGTAAGTTGTTGTCTGTTCTTGGGTCTTTGAATGGCATTTTTCCTGAAAGGACCCACACTGGTTCCCTGCATGAGCTTCCTGTCTCACAGAATGATGTTATTGATTAGTGTGTACAATCCACAGGTTTAAATGGTATATATTTTATCACTCATTGTGGAAAGAAAAATCAGATATAAAACTTAGGTACTGTCCAAAACATTAAATAAAAAACACACCCACAACCTCATTTATTTATTCCAAAAGGTCACAAAGGCTATTAATATGCATGTGTTTATGCTTGTGTACATGTATTTACTTTAAAATATGTAAAATACTTGTTAAGCCACTGGTCTTTCATTGAAAAGTTTATGGTAGAAATCTCAAGTTAAAGATAGACAGTGTATTTATCTCAATTTTTAAACGGTTGACATTAAGTGTACTATTTAGGTCAGCAAAACACAATGTAAGATACTAGGTTTTTTGTTTGTTTGGTTGGTTGGTTTTGGTAATGCTTTAAGTGTTTATTGGTCTCATTGATGAAGCCAGTTTGAGAAGCTATGGGTACAAAACAGAACAATAGAGCCAGGTACTCAGAAGTCACTATGATGTTGTCATCCAGTGTTTTGATATCAGAAAGAATTAAGCAAAAAGGATTAAGGAATCTTGTGTGATAAATTTCTGTCCTGCTTCTAGTGCTAATTAACTTACAAATTTTGGTCAGATGTTAACATGTCGGTGCTTTTGTTTCTCCAATTCTAAAATGAGGGAGATTGACCAAGTGATCTCTAAATCCCCTTCTACCCTTACAATCCTATGAGTCGGTGATCTGTTTCTATTTTCCAGGAAATAAAACAATCAGTCAAATATGGTGAACTTTAATTCCAAGTTTGGAAGAAAGAGATTTTATGGAATAGGATACTCTTATGCCCTGGGGCAATTGTGTGGCCCTGGAGGTAAAGTAATTAAGATAATTTTTTCTTTCAAATGTCAGTGTCTTCAAAGGTGAAAAGGGAATAATTCCATGGGCCCTACTAACCTCAGTGTGTACTTATGATGGTCCCATGAGTAAAAATATGTGTGAACATATTAACTTTAATTTGAAAGCAAATATGGTACTATAGATATGTAGTCACAGATGTATATTGATCAAGTACTCGGTAGAACATAGTTTTTTTGCCTTAGCTGATAGCACACTTGCTGTCAGGGGACTGATTACCACCATGGTTACCTAATGTTTGAGTGAGGGGATAACATTAAATAAAGGCATTCTATTCCATGCAGAGGTCTGGACAAAAGATACAGTGAAAAGTTGGGGACTGTGTGAATAAAATAAAAGTTTTCCTTATGAAGGCATGACAAATAAATGGAGGAGGCCTGACTATATCAGGCATTAGCAAACTATGGCCCATTGACATTGCCTGTTTTTGTCAAGTTTTAATGGAGCACAGCAACAACCATTCACTTATGCATTATGTATGGCTGCTTTCCAAGAACAAAAACAGAGTGCAGCAGTTCTGACAGAGACAATTATCACCATTCAGGTATTTATCGCTGACCTTTTATCTGGCCAAGATCATCACTCTTCTTGCACTGGTATTCTATGATAATGGTCGGCAAACTCATTAGTCAACAGAGCAGCAAACCGAGGCTCAGCCGCATGTGGCTCATGAGCCGCAGTTTGCTGACCACTGTAGGACAACAGTTCCCTTACACCTGTGTGAATGGACCATTTAGAGGTGGTTCACAACCATATCTCAAACAGTACTTCTCTTTGGATAAATATGCCTGTAAATATGCAGCTAAGTATGCCATAGAGCTGGCTACCTTCTGCCCAACGGCACATGTCAGCCAGCATATGTGAAGTGGTATGTAATTTTTTAACTGGGTTCTTAAAATGTTGCTGCTTGCCTCGTATCTCTAGTACTCTCTCTTTTTGCCTCCTATTTTCTGCAAAAGTATTACAAATGGATCAGCCCTTAGACTTACAAAGATAAAAGAATACAGGATATTCTGAAACCTTCAAACTCTCACCTTTGGAGTATTATGTGAGAGAAATAAACTTCTGTGTTATTTAAGCTTCTGTATTTCGGGATGTCTTTGTTAAAGCAGTTTAGCAGTGTCTGCTGTTCCAGATTAATTATTCATAGCACCCCATGTAAAAAAGATCCTGGACTGGATGATAAATGAGACAGTCCAAGGAGTGCTACACATATAAGAAGTTATTACTGTATCATGAGCTCATTCTCCTGTCTTGAGAAATATTTTACCCCCAATAAGCATTATCATCTAAGCACATTATTTGTTATAAAAAGTATTCTCACCTTTGAACAATCTGAAGGGCAGAGACTGATGCTTTTTTATGTTCTAAAAGTGAAACAGGACAAACTCCACAAAGCCTTTGAAGATAAAGGCAAAGGATAAAAAAAAGCAGCTCAGCACAATCCTTATTCTTGAAAACCATGGCTTTCAGAATTCTATTGTCATTGCAGAGTTGCAATGGCTTTTAACTTAAGATCATCTGCCTATTAAAAAACAAGAAAAGGAAACATCTCCATAGGGATAGCAAAGTTATGGCCAGGAGTTAACCAAAAAGAGTGAGGGAGGACACTAGCCTTGGTCGTGGAGAAGGGGAGGACTTTTAAGTATTAGATCCCTTTAAGAATTGAAGCAAATCACTGAAACTGGTTTGGCTCAGTGAATAGAGTGTCGGTCTGTGGGCTGAAGGGTTCCGGGTTCGATTCTGGTCAAGGGCATGTACCTTGGTTGTGAGCACATCCCCAGTTGGAGGTGTGCAAAAGGCATCTGATCGATGTCTCTCTCTCATCGATGTTTCTAGCTCCCTAACCCTCTCCCTTCCTCTCTGTAAAAAATAAAATATATTTTAAAAAAAAAGAATTAAAGCAAATCATTCTTCACATTATAAAATTTCTGAGAAGTCTTGAGCAGAAGGCAAAAATCCTATGATGCAAAGTTGCAAACCAGAATTGGGCATGGAATGTTGAATGACATTAAGCAACATAGTCCTGCCCTTGTTTAGGGATGTCTGGGAAATACCAACATCCCTCCTTCGTCTCCAGGATGCACCACCTCAACACCATCTGCTGTACATCAGAGATAATCTCACTGTGCCTTGTATTCTTGTTTTAGTCACAATCCCCCAGTTTCATTTCCAATTTAATTCTATTCATCTCCTTTTCTCTGTCGTTCTCTGCCTGTCTCTAACTCCCCAAATCTTTTTCCAGTATGTTTTGGAACTGAGAGTCAGAAAAGGACAAAACCTCCTATATTCTCAACCTCTTATTAAACATCAGCTTCACAACTTGCTCTATAACCTTCTTCTCCTATGAGGATGGTATTTCCCTATAGTAGTCTCAATGTGACTTTTTTCTTCCCTCTGTTGCAAGAGACATCAGTGGGTCTAATTTCTCCAATACTAGTGGGAGTGGGGTAGCTCTTGTGATATTTTCAGAAAATGAATTTCTTAAGGCTTGCACAGGAGAATGAATGGTTTTTATTGACATGGAATTGTATTTCTCAGGTTGTAAAGTTCCATGCTCCTTAACCCAGTCCTGAAAAAGGCACAGCTGGGGCTTCAGCAGAGCTAAAAGCAGTATCAGTGTCCATTCCATGGTGGAGCTGGGTCCAATGTAGCATCAGGCTAGTTAAAGTCCATTAATCCATTGTGTGGAGTCTACATGATTGTGGGCAGCACCCCCACATGAATCAGCGACCACCAACAAGAGAAAGAGCCAAGAGAGAGAAGAGAGAGGACTTCTTTTTCAGGGATTATCTCAGAATCCAAGCCCTCGTTGTGTCACACCTATCCTGTCCAACCATCTGTTTCCTGGTGTGACTGACAGTTAAGCATCTTCATATGTCACTTAGACCTTGCTGGGTGGTCTGTGGGGAATAGACTTGGAGAATGTTAATTGCAGCTTCCTGGTAAAGCTGTATAAATGGCATGCCTATACTAGTATTACCTGGTCTTTCCTTATTCATTCCCTGTTATTTAATAACCAGGTTATTAGAAAGGTTATATTTATTCCTGAAGATGTGTGAGGGTCCTCCTTATTGCTTTCAGACATCTCCCTCTCATTTCACTAAATTCAACTCCATACATCAGACGACACCACTCATTACCCATCCTTTTCTTGGTCATTGCACAATATTATTCCTTGGAGATTTTATCACCTGGTTTACTTCACTATCTAAAATTAACTGTTTCATATTACTGTGAATTACTGTGAATTAAGTATGCTTGTGCATGATTTTTTTAATTCCCTGGCCTCTCAATTCCTTTACTTTCTTTACTCCAGAGAACTTGTCCTTCCTAAACACACTTCCTTACTCTCACTGGTGTTTCTGGTTATTAGCAACCACATTCCCTTGATATTATCAATTTAGCCACCTCACTTACTAATACCTATATTTTTTCAGTTTTATTGAGATATGATTGACATATAGCAATGTGTTGATTTGATACACTTATATATTGCAAAATGATTACCATAATAGATTTAGCTAACAATGCCAATTCATCATATAATGACCATATTTTGGTGGTGAGAACATTTCCTATCTTTTTAAATATACTTCCTCTAATACGCTCACTCCAACTACAACCACACTCCTTCAGCCTACCATTTTTTCACTCTTTGCACCCTGCTGTGCTTTCCACTTCTTTAATGAACCTACTTAGATCCCAGGAGTAATTATTATAATAGTTTCTATGCAGTAAAATTCCCTTTCACTTCACTCTATTTGTTACTCTTATCTTGCAAAAGCACAACATTGGTTATACCAGATTTTCCATTTACTTAACACTGAAAAAATAGTTGAAAAAAATACACAATGTATTAAATGGGCTTAGTTTTTCATGATCACTAATTTCAGATGGTCTCTTAGTGCTTTCCCAAAGTTAGCACACAATGAGCTCCACAGTCAAATCCAACCCAATGTCTATTTTACAAATAAAGTTTCATTGGAACACAGCCACACCCATTTGTTTACATATTGTCTATGGCAGCTTTCACTAAAAACCAAAGTGGAGAAATTGCAAGAGTCCTGATGGCCCAAAGCCTAAAACATTGACTATGTGATCCTTCACAAAAACGTTTGCCAATCTCTCATCTCATTCATTTCCTCTCCAATCTTCTAGAAGACAATTTTAAATCTTTTCCTTCTCAACTTTCCAACAGTACCTCCCTATCCTCACTTACAGGTGAAGCCCATGTTTCCTATTTTGTTTAGAAAAAATAATCAGTAAGCATGAAAGATCCACACATGACCACTGCTCTTTCAACTGTCTACACTAATATAATTAACAACTTCAATGCTGATTGACAATTTCCTTTTTGTTACTACAGGTAAATATATATTTTCACATTTGTTCTAGGTCCTCTTTACTCTAATCCAGGGTGTCACTCAGCAATTGTCACATTCTTTACTAGGTTATCCATTTCCCCTCTTTACTGGATCATTCCTATTGGCATACAGACAAACTATACATTTTTTCATCTTCAGAATTTATTCCTCTGACACCCACATTTCCTTTTAGCTACTGATGCCCTTTTTAGCTTTTATTTATAGAAAAGCTTCTCAAAAGAGTTGTCACCATCTCTACATTCTTTCTTGAACTCACTCCAATTGGACTGTTATTCCCAACACTCAACTGAAATTCCTCTTGTCAAAGTCACCAATAAACTCCATCCTGGAAATTCAGTGGTCAATTTTCAGCTTTCTTCCCCCCATACTTGACCTAATTTGAAGCACTTAAAGTGAATCTTTCCATTCTCCAAACTCTTTGGCAGGCTTGTAGGACATCATACCCTTTGCTGATTTTCTCCCTAGTTTACCAGCTACTTCTTGTCTTCTCCCTGACCTCCACACTTTAGTATGCCTGGGGCTTACTTTATGGAACTCAGTACTCTCTCAGTCATCTCATTCAATCTCATTACTTTTAACACTATCTCTATCCTATAATTCCCTATTCTCATAATATTATATGTCTAAAGTCAAACTCCTCACACTCATAATCCACCCAAACCTGATTGTCCCAGTACTACTCCCCATCCTAGAAATTGGAAACTCTCTTCATCTGGTGGCTTTAGCCAAAAATGTTTAATTCATCTCGATCCTCTTTTTCTCCTACCTTCTTGTCTCAGAAACCGAGTCTTTGCAATGGCCAGAAATGCTCTCTCTGACCTGGTTTACAATGTGCTGTGACTCACCATAGACTGCTTTTTTCCTTGCTTGAACAGTTCTAGCTATAATGCTCTTGGTTTGAACTTCTAAAAATGATTCTACCTCAGGGCCATTGCAAATATACCACCTCCCTATCTCCTGTAGACAATTTATAACTCTGTGCTTTATTTTTCTCCCTAGTATTTAGCACTCTCTGATATGCTCATGTTTTCATTATATACTAGAAGCCCAGTGCATGAAATTAGTGCACGGATGGGGTGTGCCTTAACCCAGCCTGCACCATCTCTAATCTGGGACCCCACTCACAATCGAGGACTGCTGGATCCCAACTGTTCACCTGCCTGCCGTCCTGATTGCCCCTAATCACTTTTGCCTGCCAGACTGATCAGCCCCTAACCACTCCCCTGCCAGCCTTATTGCTCCTAATTGCCCTCTCCTGCAGGCCTGATCTCCCCCAACTGCTCTCCCCTGCAGGCCTGGGTCCCCCACCACCACCACCACCAACTGCCCTTCCCTGCAGACTTGATCACCCCCAACTTCCCTCCACTCTTGGCCTGTTCATCCCTAATTGCCCTCCCCTGAAGGCTTGGTCCCTCCTAATTGCCCTCCCCTACTGGTCTAATCACCCACAACTGCCATTCCCTGCTGGCCATCTTGTGGTGGCCACCTTGTGTCCACATGGGGGCAGCCATCTTTGACCACATGTGGGTAGCCATCTTGTGTGTTGGAGTGATAGTCAATTTGCATATTACTCTTTTACAGTGGTACCTCGAGATACGAGTTTAATTCGTTCCGTAACCTTGAGGCATGGGAAACTATGAGACGCTGAAGTGACGGTAAACTGGTGGGTCGTGTGCAGCCAGCTGATCTACGCGATTACTCCTATCTCAAATGTTGCTCGTATTTCAAAGCAAAAATCGCTCCCTCGATGGCTCGTATCTCAAAAATCTCTCATATGTTAGGGCACTCGTATCTCAAGGTACCACTATATTAGATAGATTTGTCTCCCACCACCCACTAGAAGAGCCATTAAACAGAAATTTATACATATATATATTTTTTTTCAGTGCAGTATCACCAACATTGGAATAGTTCATGGCTTACAGTAAGTTTTTAATACATATTTTTTGAACTTAAAATGCACTAACATTCTTTAAAGAATGTAAAGATAAGCAGACATACAAATTAAAGAAAGAGGGAATCAAAAGGTTTTCTTATAGAGACATTCTTTCTTGTCTGACTCTGAAATGCTAGTAAATATAATTAGTCACAAGATCGTGTATGTGTTTATTTCTTTGTATCTATTTATTAAAGTATAAACTGTCAGTTCTTAAAGTTTTTGTTATGGCACCTGAAGTGAAAAATTGGCTGCATTGCGTATTTTCCATCTTGTGAATTGAGTTTGGGACAAATCCCTAATGATTACACTAAATATGTTCTATCAGAATGACAGCTTACAGTCTAGTCTCCATCCTTTTATTTCCTATTCACTAGTCCCAATCTAACAGCTTTATAAGCTATGAAATGTTCCCATTTTTCCTAGGTAAAATAGATTATCAATCACATATCTGCTTAGGATGGTATCTCCTTAAATACACACACATACACAACATGCTAATAAAGCCCTCACTGTAAGAGGAAGGGGCATCATGATACCTGACAGTAGTTCTGTCACTCTGAAGTATAAAGGTGCCCATTAAAATAACCTACTCATCTCTGAGTACAGTCTGTAGATTTAAATAGGATATACAGCCCAAGAGATTTGTAGATAATTTTTGCTTAATGAATTAATTTACTCATTAAGTTAATTTTTACTCAATTCTTCAACAAATTTTTATTATGCACCTACTATGTACCATGCACTGCCATATATACATGATGATAAATAAAACTATAGATGGCCAATATCATTGCAAGGCTTAAACTCTATTAAATAAAAATCAAACAGGATCAGAAAGATAGAAATCAGGTGGTGATTAAAATTGTGATGTACCTAAAATGTGGTGATGTGATAGACATTGGAGAACTACTGACTATAGAGTGGACAGTAAGGACTGATGAGGATGACATTTAATGACAAGAAAAGACATAAATTTTGAGAAGTTAACCAGAAAGGATATTGGGAAAGATTATTCCTGACAAAAAGATCATTTAGTTCTTCTACAAAGACTTTTAGGCAAGAATAAATACCGTTATACCTTACAATCATGTACACTTGATGGCTAACACACAAAATGCTTATTCCATAAAAATAAACATCCCTGAATCTATACCAATAAAATAGAAATATGTAAATTGACTGTACCTCTGCTATGACCACTAAGGAACCTGAGGGAATATGCAAATTAGCAGGATAAAGATGGCAGTTGCCCCGCCCCCTAGCTGCTCCAAGTGCAAAGCAGCCAGGTGGTACAGGATGCCTGCTATGAAGGGGAGGGTGGGAGACAGAGGGAGCTATAGGAGCAGCGCTCAGCCGGAGCAAAGCAAAGATTCTGGCCAGACCAAAGAAAGCGAAGACTGCAGACTCTGGCCAGGGCAAAGGCAGAAGGTGGTGGCCAGAGCGAAGGCCTGGGTTCCAGGTGCCAGAGGAAAACTGGTGCAGGCAGCCAGGTGAAGGAATGCCTATGGCATGAATCTTGGTGTAATGGGCCTCTAGTATTTAAAAATAGGCGACTGTTATAGAAATTTGGACAATACAGGAAACCACAAAGGAGTTAAACAATATCCACATATCCTGCCACCAAAAGATAACATTCTTTTTATGTATATGTAATATGTTTTTTATAATTATTTCCTTATCATGTGAGAATACTACATCATATATATTCTCAAGATGAAAACTCTCATACACCAGACTTCAAGTTTGGTATTCATGATTACAATAGATTTATCTAGTAATTCTGGAATTCTGGCAGGAAGTCTATTGTCTCTCATCATGTAGTAATGGCATTATTTTCTATTGTGACTTAATTTTATTTTTGCCTATATTAACACTTAGCAAGAACTAATTTTGGGAGGTTAAAAAGTAATTAGGCAGGTTACTATCGCTAGCTCTCCATCAGAGGCGACAGTGTCCCACTCAGACTCAGCTTTCTTTTCTTGTCTTTTCTCCATCCTTCACCCCACCTCTCAGGCTCACCGAATCTGGCTGTGCCAGCTCAGCACAGGCATGGCATGGGCTCCTTTCCCTGCTCTGGGTCCTTGTTATGGGTGTTCTTCCAGGCCGGTACCCAGGCTTTGCCCCTGCGGGGAGGCAGGGCAACCCCCAAGGCTGCAAGCACCTTTAATGGGCACACAGGGGAATTGGCAGGCGTGCTAGGACAGGCGGCTGTCGTGGGGTGGGGAGGGGGGGGAACGGGGCGGGCGCGGAGGGCTGCTCACCCATCCCAGCCCTGCCTAGACAGATGCTCTTTCCTTGGTGCAAAGACTGGCTGGAATTCTTCAAGAGCATCTTTAAATAAACAAAGCAAAGAGAAAAGCAAACTCCCAGATACAAATCATATCAAATAGGTCTCTCCACAAACACAGGGTAGAGCTAAGCCTTTGGTCCCAATACAGGCACCTCCTCAAAACTCCTCCCAAGCCTGTGCACCTCCCATGCCCCCGCCCCATGAGCACAACTGCCTGGGCTCTGCCCTGGGACCCTCACTCCCCACCCCACTTCCCTGGACCTCCAATCCCAAGCTGCAGGCTCCATCTTGGGGTTGGGCATGCCAGGCCCGTCCACACACCTGGGCAAGAAAACTGGCTGCCTTGGGAACCCTCTATTTTTCTAGAGGTGTCCGTTAGGCAAAGCTTGAGGGATTCTTTTCCAGACCCTCAGGCCTCTCTGAGGGTTACTTTACCCCAGCAGGGGAGCAGTGACCTTGTGGGGGTGGCCCCAGGACCCTGTGTGACTGGGACAAAGTAGAAAAAGCACACATGGGCAGGCTAGGGCCTCCGCTTCCCCACTCCTTGTCATATGAGGGTCTGTCTGACTCAAAGTCCCTCAAAAAAAGAAAAAAAATAAATAAAAAATAATTAGGCAGAAATGTACATCCCAAACAGAGCTAATATCTTAGGTATACATTTGCCTTCCTAAAATCCCTATCATTGGACCTAAGTCTGCAAAGGTATAAAGATGGGGCAAAGTAAGCATTAAAGGATTCCTGTATGTCCCAAATATTATATCAAGGTTGATGGTAGCTATTGAGCTACATAAGGAACGTTTATATTTATGAATGGACTTTGTGAAATTAAAGAATATTCTGGATAAATCCTGCCTCTAATTATGGTCCAAATGAATAAACATGTTATATTGGTTCTATTGTTTTATGTAGTTGACAAATGGGAAGAATTACTGGCTAAGATCAGAGAGACCTGGGGTTAGTACCAGATTTCCCAGGCTGAATGACAATTTTTTCCCATTTTTTTATTAATGTATTACATGTGTACATATCTTCCCAATACATGCCCTCAGCCCCAGTGTCTTGCGTTCATTGGTTATGCTTATATGTATGCATACAAGTCCTTCGGTTGATCTCTTATCTACCCCTACTCTCCTTAACCTTCCTGGTGTATTTTGACAGTCTGTTGGATGCTTTGCTGCCTCTTATTTATCTTTTTGTTCATCAGGTTATAACGTACTTTATTATGCATAAATGTGTGAGATCAAGTGGTATTTTTCTTTTATTGACTGGCTTATTTCACTTAGCATAATGCTCTACAGTTCCATCGAAGTTGCTGCAAATGGTAAATATTCCTTCTATTTTATGGCAGCATAGTATTCCATTGTTTAGATGTGCCATAGTTTTCTGATCCACTTATCTGCTGATGGCCACCTATGCTGTTTCCAAATTGTAGCTATTGTAAATTCTGCAGTTATGAACATAATGGAGATTAAATCCTTTCTGATTGGTGTTTCTAATTTCTTAGGATATATTCCTAAGAGTGGGATTGCTGGGTCAAAAGGGAGTTCAATTTTTAGTTGTTTGAGGAAACTCCATACTGTTCTCCACAGTGGCTGCACCAGTCTGTATTCCCACCGACAGTATATGAGGGCTCCTTTTTCTCCGCATCCTCGCCAACACTTGTTGTTTGTTGATTTGTTGATGATTGTCATTCTGACAGGTGTGAGATGGTACCACATTGTCGTTTTGAGCTGCATCTCTTGAATAATTAGGGACTTTGAGCATGTTTTCATGTGTCTCTTGGCCTTCCTTCTGTTGTCTTTCGAAAAGATTCTATTTAGGTCCATTGCCCATTTTTTTATTGGATCATTATCTTCCTTTTATTAAGTTGTGTAAGTTGGCTGTAGATTTTGGAGATTAAACCTTTATCAGTGATAACATTTGCAAAAATGTTCTCCCATACAGTGGGCTTTCTTGTTGTTTTTTGATGGTTTCTTTTGTTTTGCAAAAGCTTTTTATTTTGGTGTAGTCCCATTTATTTATTTTCTCTTTACCTTCCATTGCCCTAGGAGCAGTATCAGTGAAGAAGTTCCTTTGGCATATGTCTGAGATTGTGCTGCCTGTGGATTCCTTTAGTATTTTTATGGTTTCCCTTCTTATGTTTAAGTCTTGTATCCATTTGGAGTTTATTTTTGTGTATGGTGTAAGTTGGTGGTCTAGTTACATTTTTTTGCATGTATCTGTCCAATTTTCCCAGCACCATTTATTGAAGAGACTGTCTTGACTCCATTGTATGTTCATGCCTTCTTTGTAAAATATTAGTTGATCATAGTGGTTTGGATTGATTTCTGGGTTCTCTATTCTATTCCATTTAGCTATATGTCTGTTCTTGTGCCAGTACTAGGCTGTTTTGAGAACAGTGGCTTTGTAATACAGCTTGGAATCTGGTATTGAGATCCCACCTACTTTATTCTTCTTTCTCAGGATTGCTGTGGCTATTCAGGGTTTTTTCTCATTCCAGATGAATATTTGGAGAGTTCTTTCTACATCTTTGAAATATGCCTTTGGTATTTTAATGGGGAGTGCATTGAATCTGTGGATTGCTTTGGGTAGCATGGACATTTTAATGATGTTGATTCTCCCAATCCATGAACATGGTATGTTCCTCCATCAGTTTACATCTTCCTCTATCTCTTTTTTCAGTATCCTATAGTTTTCCACATATAGGTCTTTTACTTCCTTAGTTAAGTTTATTCCTAGGTATCTTAATTATTTTGGTGCAATGGTAAATGGGATTCCTTTTATAGTTTCTCTGTAAGTTCACTAGAAATGCCATATATTTCTTGGCATTAATTTTGTATCCTGATACATTGCCAAGTTCATTTATTAAGTCTATAGTTTTTTGACGGAATCTTTCGGATTTCTTATGTACAATATCATGTCATCTGCAATAAGGACAGCTTTACTATTTCTTTTCCAATTTAATGCCTATTATTTCTTCTTCTTGTCTAATTGCAATGGCTAATACTTCCAGTACTATGTAGAAAACTAGTGGTGAGAATGGGCATCCCTGTCTTGTTCCTGTTCTTGGGGGAAATTGTTTTAATTTTTGCCCATTGAGTATGCTGTTAGCTGTGGGTTTATCATATATAGCTTTTATTATGTTGAGGTATGAACCTTCTATTCCCACCTTGTTGAGATTTTTTATCAAGAAAGGGTGTTGGATTTTGTCAAATGCTTTTTCTGCATCAATTGATATGACTTTGTGATTTTTATCTCTCAATTTGTTTATGGGATATATCACATTTATTAATTTGCAGATATTGTACCATGCTTGCATTCCTGGGATAAATCCTCCTTGGTCATGGTGTATGATCTTCCTGATGTACTGCTAGATCTGATTTACTAGAATGTTGTTGAGGATTTTTGCATCTATGTTCATGAGGGATATTGGCCTAAATTCTCTTTCATTGTGGTGTCTTTATCTGGTTTTGGTATTAGGGTGATGCTGGCTTCATAGAAGGTGTTTGGAAGCATTTCTTCTTTTTGAATTTGCTGGAATAGTCTGAGGAGGATAGGTTTTAATTCTTCCTTGAATGAATGGTAAAACTTGCCTGTGAAGCCATCTGCCCCCCAGTAGTTGTTTCCTGGAAGCTTTTTTGAGGACTGCTTCAATTTGTTCCATAGCTATTGGCCTATTAAGGTATTCGGATTCTTACTGATTGAGTTTTGGAAGGTTATATTTTTCTAGAAATATGTCCATTTCCTCCAGGTTGTCCAGTTTATTGGAATAGAGTTGTTCATAGTATTTTTTAACAATTCATTTTATTTCAGTGGGTCTGTTGTTATTTCACCTCTCATTTTTTATTTTGAAATGAGCCTGGCTAGAGGTTCATCAATCTTGTTTATCCTTTCAACGAATCAGCTCTTGGTTTTGTTGATCTTTTGTATTGTTTATTTGGTCTCTATGTCGTTTATCTCTGCTCTGATCTTTATTATTTCCTTCCTTCTGCTTACACTGGACCTTTCTTGCTGCTCTATTTCTAACTCTTTGAGTTGTAGGGTTAGGTAATTTATTACCATTGTTTCTTCCTTCCTTCCTT
>JAAGEH010000125.1:1242514-1324234 GCA_011751065.1 Lasiurus cinereus | reverse complement strand
GGAAGCATAGTTTTAGAACACTGAGGGTTGAATAAACTTTGTAGCTAATCCTCAGGAGAATAAACAAGATGACTTTTTGTGTACCTCCCACTTCATTGTTCCTTGACACAGTTCTTCACTGAGAACTTACTCCTTCTGTCAGCTATTAAGTCCTAGAATGCCTACTGAAGTAATGCAGTTCAAGCTTTTGGGAATGTTTATTATCTAGTTTTAAAATTGCTGAAAAATGACTTTTCTTAGCATATTGCATAGAAGTTTCTGGATTTTGATATAGCAATGGGCTGGAAAAATTAAATACATATACCAATTTCCTAACAATAGGATTATGATCGTAGGCAAATAACAGGACCTATCAATGCCCAAATGACACGAGATCCTTGAAAACAATGAGTTAGTAAAGGTCTCCACATGATATACATCTGATAAAAGAAGAACAAACTGCTGGAAAAATACTCTTTGAGTTTGAAAACTATAACTATTAATTTCTAGATGTGGAATCTTGGGCTAATGATATCAATCATTTTCTTTAGTTTTTTTCATCTTTAAAACTGACGGTAACAAATGGTTCGTATAAGACTTTTGTGAGGATCAAATGACAGTACTCAATGTCATTTTACTTCATCTGGTCTATTTATTAAAAGCCCCTATGATTATGAGGCTTATCTCTTTCTCTGCTTGCTTTGGAACTACAAAAAGTAAAAACAGCTAGGATAATAATGACATTTTGGCCTCAAAATGTGTTTTATAATGATGGTTTTGTTTTTTGTCTGCTTTCAATTAAAGAGAAGCTAAGAGATCTACCATCTATCGGCCATGTGTCTACATGTTAACTTATCCAATACTCAAATCAGCCTGATAAATGAGGCTTAGAGAACTTACTTAACATAATCAGTCAAACCATTTATCAGCAGTTGAATTCAGATTCAAACTTACTTCTCTCTGATTTAGAAAACTACTCTAGAGCACCATTTTCCATTCTGTATGTTAGAAAGATTTTAAAGATACTGGAGTTATTTAAAAAGATTCTTTAATCTATATGTGCAGTTAAGTACTATCTGTAAAACAAAGTGTTACTGTAGCTCATAAAAATATGAAATAGAACTTTAGCATGCTACTTAGAATAAACACAAATGCAATATTTTAATAAATCCACAATGTCCTGGTACTATAGAGTTTCTCAACCAACAGATCATAAAAATACAATTGAAATTTTGTCATTTAAGAACGACTTATAGCTCTATGACAGGTCTTTTTCTGTGACATGAGAAGAATACAACCAGAGGGGAAAAGCCTATGTTAATACCCGGAAGATGGTGAGTTGGTATTTTTTTATGAAAAGGTTTGTGTACTCAAGTAAATGTGGCAAATACCTACTCTATAACTACCTCTTAAAGATTCATCAGGCATATAGGCATTTACAGGCTCTAAGAAATCTTCTGGTAAGAAAACCCAGATATTCCCTGAGCTTTTTGATCAGAGAAGCCCTTTGTCCCATAACAGCCATTAGCCTCAGAGAGAACTAGTCATCTAAGCACATAATTCGGGAAACAATTTTCTTCATTATTCTGATCCATCAAGGGATCAGCCAGTTCCCCTTTGATACTTCATGTGATTAAGTGAATAAATATTCTTTTTATTATTTGAAATATAAGGGAGTAGTTAAGATATTTCACAAAAGGAAAAAACACAGTTCCTTAAATGGGTTTATAAACCCCAGAAGCCACAAAAGCAAGACCCCTGCTCTCTGTAATGACAGCTTATGTATATCCAGGCAGCAACACTCAGCATCTATCTAACTGCCCTTTCCCAGTATGTTCAGTTGTGTGCTGTGAAGTGGACCCAGGAGGGGAAAAGACTCTGGGGTTTGCTAGTAGGTCATGCAGTTAGAGTCAATTGCAAAGCTGCTGATTGGCAAGTGATGCCTTTGCAGATTGGGGAAAAGCAGACAAAACAAAACAACCACTCCTGGGAAACTCTACAGCTTTGTACAGTCACCAGCAGGTCAGCTACAAGCTTCCCACCATGGGACCTCTCTCCATAACTGCCAGACTCTGCAAGCTCTACAGATGATCCATTAAACAGTGACAGGGAGCCTCTGAGTCCTTGCCTGATACATTAGGAAGGGAGATCAAGGATGCCTGTCTCCAGAGGGTGATCAGTATGATACCTTCAAATCCCTCTTAAGAAAATATGATATCCAGACATATGGTCTGATTCTGGGACTCCCCTAGAATATGAAAAGCTGACAGAAAGCTATATACTGATAATCTCTGATCTTATCCACAAATCATCACATATTTGCTCACTGGATATAACATTCTGGTGACTATATTAAGTCTTTTAGGAGATGGAAAAATGAGAAACATAATGCTCCCTCCATTGTCCCTCAATGAGGTTACAAATTAATTTTTTAACACAGATGCACTTTGGAAAGATGTAGTACTATATATAGCAATTTATAATTAGCATCAGGTGAATGGAATAGGTTGCACTTGCTGAAGGATGGCAATCTAAATGAGGAGAATTGCTTGGAGCAAAAATCAGAAAATGAAATTCACCAGCCAGTGAAAAAGGGAGGAGAGTTTGGCTGAAGAGAAGTTTGAGAGGGAGGTTCAGTATGAAAACAAAGAATCTTGGATGTGAGGCTAAAGAGTACAATTTAGGCATTTGTATATTTTGGGAAAAGGGAAAATCAGCTATCTAGCCTCACATATCTGTAATGCTCCAACCTCTTCACCTAAAACCCTAATCTCATGGCTTCACTCACACCCAACTATTTACTATTACTCACATGCATCGTGTTCTCTCTGGCTTTATCTGTCCAGACCATTCTCACTATTTGAAATGCCTTTCCAACTTTGTAGCCTGCTGAATTCGCCAGATATTTTATATAATTCAAATATTCCAGCGAACCTGTCATTGAATAACATCAATGTAATATGTAACAGCAAAGCTCTAAGTACCAGAGAACTTAGCCCATCTATGTGACCATTAGACATCAGCTTCCTCTCAATGCCTTTTCAGAGATATCTGAGGGATTTGCAAGAGACATGTTTATATGCAATTTATTTGGTCTGTTGCTCACAGGACAACTGTTTTGGTGTGTGTGTGTGGGGGGGGGGTATTGGAATCATTGCCCACTGTTGCATTAAGCTATCACTTGCAATTGTTCAGTAGTGGCCATGCTAAGTTTACAAAAGGTCGGATCTCTGCAGTGCATCACGAATTAGGAATAATGGGTTGAGGAAGGAGTGATATAGAATGACAGGCAATTTTGTTGATTCTGTATTAAACTTTCTCATTCAGTCTTTTTTAAAATTCCTAACTAAAAATTATTAAATTATTGTCAATAATTCTCTAACTTTCATACCTGAAAAGTTCATTCAGACATGGCTGGGTCCCATAGCCTACATGATGTCATTAGAACTGAATCTTGCTCACTCATTCCATGTCTTGGCTTTTGTTTTGTGTGCTTCAGGGTAATGCATAGGTAGAGCTGACATCACTGGCTGCATAAGAGTGCCTTCACCACAGGCACTCCAGAAATGTGCCTAGATGGTCACTGTTTTACTTGCTTTGTGTTACCAAGAATAGTAGAGATTGAATGTATCGGTTCAATACGTCTATATCATGTTCCACCCAAGCATCTAGGGGTAGATGAATAATTTGGCTGAACACTAGGATACAGTTGCTTCTCAATTAAAAAAAGAAAAGGAAAACTGGGAACTGTTATCAAAAAATTAGTAAATTGATGTTAGGAGTCAGAAATAATAGCTGTTCACTACTGCTTCAAAGCAACACCCTTGTGCCCAGGGTCTTTCCAAGTCTTGTCTTACAATCTCCTTCTTCTGTAAACCCTAAATGCCCTTTCCAAATAAATAAATCAGAAGAAACCCAACAGTCTTAGAGAGAGAAGGGAACACAAATGTCTTGTCACATGATTTCTCATCCACCAAGAACATAACACTCTCCCAAGAGCATGCTCACTCCCCTTCCCCATTTCACTTCTACTTTAGACAATAAACAAATATGCCAAGGAGAACCATCATGGAAATGTATGTTCACTAGATTTACTGTCTGAAAATCAACTTCGTTTGCCTTTTCTAAAAAATTAGCTATGTTTAAATTGCAACTCAATAAGGGTCTCTTCTTAGAGTCTTCTTAAATAGAGTTGGTCATAGTTGAAGTCCTTTCTTGCCAGGGACTTAAAATTCCTATTTATTTCTTTATGCTTTGCTATCCCAAATTTCTTCCTCCTTTCAGGCATGAGGGCTTCAATATTCTATGCCATTTTTCACTGAATCACAATACTGAATTCAGTATCTTTCATCAATGAGTCTCCTATATCCAGAATTATGACTAATAGAAAACAAGTCCTCATAAATATTTGTTGAAAAAATATTTAATAACTAATGAAATAATAAATTATGAAAGAGTTGGTTTAAAAACGTTAAACCATTGGCAGGATACAGGTAGTTCAAAAAAGAGAGCAATAAAAGGAAAAGGTTAATTTTAAGCCAACTATGTTTTTTTCATCCCAAAAGCCATTACTAAAATTTTCATGAAGTTCAAGGCATATTCCAATTGTAAGGCAACCCACAAGGCAAGTTGATTAACATGTTCTGTGATCTCTGGGAATTACAAAACTATTATAGACAAAACGGGCAAGAAACACAGTAAACAAGTAAATACAGGAACCGATGCTTTAAATTTGGATTGTTCACAAGCACAGGGTAAAATATATAATAATATAGACTCACAGGTAGTAAAAATAAAGGTTAAGGTGTAGAATTAGAGGAAGAAATGTAGGAAGTAGAAATTGGATTTCTAAACAAGGTAGATTTTGGCAAAAATCAAAAGCATAATTCACCCCAAACTTCTGATTCATTTAAATCAAGCAAAATGATTCAAAACTTTTCCATTGAACAAAACCTTAAGCAAAGTGATGGACATATTTGTTGTTTTAAACTTTTACCACTGATATTTCCACTCCTCTCTCCCTCAAGAAACTCAGTGTTATTCAAATGAGAAGAATAGGTTTTCTGTCTGTCTCTAAGGTTCCTTTGAAAACTGAAATGTCTCTTCAAATTCACAGAAAGAAAAGTGGAAGAGAGGGATGGTCTGAAGTTTATAAAACTAACAGAAAAGCCTGCATGGAAGAAATTGTCCAAGATAGAACTACTGAGATATCCAAAGGCATCAAGGTTTCAGTGGTCTATCATGGCATTATTAGGCCTCTAAGAGTTGCAAGGGGTCCTGGGGACCTGGCAGTGAAAAGGAATCACATTATGTCTTCCACCCCAGCCTTTCCTCCCAGATGTGGTCAGTTTTTGTACAAATACATATCAACTTTCTCAATATAGAGTTGTTGATGATTTATTAATCATGAAGTACTTTGCTAGCACTGGAGATTTGGAGATGAAGAAAACAACTCCTGCTAATGGCAATGCATTTTATGTTAGAATTCTTATGCTGCAGAGAATAATTATAAACTCTGGACAAAATAGAAAATATAAATCTCTGAAATGACTAAAGAGTAAACAAAAAGATGCAGAAGTTGAAGGATTCATAAAGAAGTGAAGACCACTGAGAGAGATCCACCTGTGTAGGGTTTCCTCCCTGCAAGAATCCCCAGTGCTCACAGTGACAACAGCTTAATCGTAAGCCAAAAATAGTCTTGATTTACTTGGGATACCAGAGCATAGAGTTTCTGCTGCCAAAGTAGCTGGACATTGAAAGGAAGAAAGCCTGCAAAGTAAGAAATATAGTTGAGAAGAGCCCATAATTCAAGTATGATCTCCCCTCAAAATCTTGATTGACCTTTAAATTGTTCACATGTGGGAGATACTCCAAAATGCTCAATGGGAAACAGCAGATGGAAGGCAGAATAAACTACACATATTTCAGTTGCTGCCCAGTATAGAATTTGAATTCTGCCAAATTATATTGTTTTGGTACACACCACTTAAATTTTGTTACCTAACAACAAAAACAAAACAAAACAAAACAAAACAAAAAGAACTAAACTTAGTTCAAGGTGATTATCTATTAAATTAAATTCTGGAAAGGAAACACACACACACACTCACACACACACACACACACACACACACACACACACACACACACACATGACCCATTTATGGAAAGATAATCCAGTCTTCACAACATTTTCAGTATCTAGAATATATTTAAAAAACTACTAAGGCTGTAAAGAAGCAAAAAGTCTGATACATTGGAGGGGGGCTGGTATTCAAGAAAATGAACTCTACGATGAGCCAGACTCTAGAATTAGCAGAAAAGAACATTAAAATGCTATTATTAGAAGTATGCTCAGGGTTTTAAAAGTATCAAGGGCAAGTATGAAATCACATTTTAGTAAAAAATGGAAATTATAAAAAAATAAAATAGTCTAGAATGGAAAATATATGTTATGTTTACATTTAAAATAATTTAGATAGGCTTAGAAGCATTTTTGAGATTAGAAAAACAGAATAGTGAATTTTAACAAAGATAAAGTAAGGTGTCACAGGGAGAAAAGAATGAGAAAAATGAAGAAGGAATCTGTGACCTTTATGACAATATTAAGTGGTCTAATATATGTCGAATATCCCAAAAAAGACACACATGATGAGAGTAGGTAGAGGAAAAGTTTTGAAGTAATGGGAAAAAATTAGTGAAAAAAACATCAACTTGAAAACCAAGAAGCTTATCAAATTTCAAGCCTAATAAATACAAAGAATGGCACACTTTAATGTATCAGTGAAATTTGAGAACCAAAAACAAAGAGAGAATTCTTGAAAGTTTCCAGAGAAAAGTTATTACATACAGGGAAGCACAATTTGAATGTTAGCTGACCTCATCAGAAAGAGTGAAAGCTAGAAGACAATGAAACAGAATATTTTAAATCTAAAGCCATCAACCCAGTAGCCTGTGTGCAGAAGAGAAAAAAAAAAACAGTTAAAAATAAGAATAAAATAAAGAGTTTTAGAAAAACTAAACTCACCAGCTAACCAGAAGTCCAAAAAATGCTTCTTCACGATGAAGGGGAATAATACAAAATGAAACATATATAGGGAAGAAAAAGTAAAGAGAAAAGCATCAGAAATGATAAATAGGTAGCAATATAAAAGAATATAACAAATATACCTTTAGAAATCAAGTGGCTACTGAATTTTAAAAAATTAAACATTTTATTATGATACTAGAGTCCTAGTGCATGAAATTCGTGCAAGGATGGGGGTTGGGTGGTGTCCCTCAGCCTGACCTGCACCCTCTCACAATCTGGGACCCCTTGGGGGATGTTCAACTGAAGGTTTTCGGACATCTCTCTCGCAAGCTGGCTCCTAACCACTTGCCTACCTGCCTGATCACCCCTAACCATTCTGTCTGCCTGCCTTATCACCCCTAACCACTCTGCCTGCCTGCCTGATCACTCCTAACCCCTCTTCCTTGCTTGCGTGATCACCCCTAATCACTTGCCTGCCTGCCTGATCGCCCCTATCTGCCTCTGCTTCAGCCCCCACAGCTGCAACTTTGTCCAGAAGGAGGTCTGGAATAATGTCTGGTCATTTGGCTATCCAGTCTATTTAGGATATTATGCTTTCATTATTATATATACATAATGTATGTAAATGGGAGCATGTTAAAACAATAGCACATAAGATGAGGAAATAGGAGTTAAAATATTTATGAGACCCAGCACATTATTAAATCTAGGTAGATGCTGGCATGTTACAATACTTGTTGGGATCACAGCTGAGTTTGCTTTGGTTCACGTCCCTGTATTGCAGCCTGAAAACTGCCTCCAAGTATAGGCTTGGTGAGTCATGCTTCCCTTCTCTCAGGAGTCACAGTGTTATACTTCTTTTGTCTACTTTCTGAAAACCATTGCTTCATGTAATTTGGGTTATGTTTCACTTATTTATGGTGAACAGACAACTCTCATAATAATGACCTCTTCATGGATTCGATGGAAGTCTAATGAAAATTATTCTAAAGGAAATACACATAATTCATAAGCAGTTAAGAGAAGGTTGTTGACACTGCCTACTGAATCTGGTTAACTACTTGTTATTCCAGCACATCAGCTAGGCATTCTTCTTATAATCCCTATGGCACTAACCATACTGCCTTTCCATTTCCACTAGACTCTACCTGCTACCCAGTCATAAGCCAACACCACATGTTTTAGGTTGTTACCACAGTACCCTATTAGAAGGTTCTAATTTCTATTTCAGTTTTATGTTGTTGTAAACTAACTAAACCTAAAATATATTAGCCTAACTTTATTTACTCATTAGAGGGAGGCCCCAGTGCACAAAATTCGTGCACGGGGGAGGAGGTGTCCCTCTGCCCAGCCTGCACCCTCTCCAATCTGGGACTACCAGGATCAGGTCTAAATGGGCACTCAGATATCCCTCTGACAATCCAGGACTGCTGGCTCCCAACTGCTCGCCTGCCTGCCTTCCTGATTGTCTCTAACCATTTCTGCTGGTCAGCCTGATCATCCCCTAACCACTCCCCTGCCAGCCTGATTGATGCCTAACTGCTCCCCTGCCAGCCTGTTTGCCTCTAACTGCCCTCCCTCACAGGCTTGGTTCTCCCTCCTCCAACTGCCATCCCCTGCAGGCCTGGTCTCCCCCAACTGCTCTCCTCTGCAGGCCTGGGTCCCCCCAAACTGCCCTAACCTGCAGGCCCAGTCACCCCCACATTCCCTCCTCTGCCAGCCTGGTCACCCTTAACTGCTTTCCCCTGCAGGCTTGATTGCCCCAACTGCCCTCCCTTGCAGGCCTGGTACCTCCCAACTGCCTTCCCCTGCTGGCCATCTTGTGGTAGCCATCTTGTGTCCACATGGGGGCAGGATCTTTGACCACATAGGGGCAGCCAAAGTGAGAGTCAATTTGCATATTACTCTATTAGATAGGATGATTTGTAGGTCAGGAATTCAGACAGGGAACAGCAGGCATAGATTGTCTCTGATCCATGTGATACGGATATAGGGGTAGAGGGGATAAGGAGAATTCCACCAACATCACTCCACTGATTAGTAGCTCAACTAATGGCATTATCACTCCATTCATTTTAGTAGAGCTAGATCTGAACTTAATTTTCTGGATTTATAAAGACAAATGTTCCCTTTATTATACTCATTCCTACTGCTCTCCAGTACCTATCTCAACACAGCTCCATTTCTCATTCGTACTAATTCACTGGAGTTGCTCAGAGGTGAATTAATTAATAAATAAGTATTCTTATTGAAAAGATGTTAATATTGAGATAGAAACTGATGTTTACTTTCAATATTGCTATGTTTATTTCAGAGTTCACATGATCACTGTCCTATCCGGTTGTTTTGTTTTCTCTTTTTTTCACCTTCAGGCCTCACCTGAGGATATGGTTAGAGAGAGGAAGGAAGAGAAAGAGAGAGACAGAGAGACAGAGAGAAAGAGAAAGAGAGAGAGACAGAGAGAGAGAGAGAGAGAGAGAGAGATGAAAAACATCCACTGGTTTCCTCCCATACACACCCTGAACAGGATCAAACCCAAAACCCAGGCATGTGCCCTAACTGGGATCAAACCTGCAACCCCTTGTTGTACAAGAGGATGTTCCAATCAACTGAGCCACCTGGCCAGGACTGGTTGAATTTTTAACAGATAGGCATAATACCAGAATATAAAATATTCAAGAAAAATAGGTGTTCAATATCTTCTACCACTTCTCATAGTGCCCCTCAAATGATAAAAAAGCAATGTATATGCCTCTTCCTGAATATTTGCGTTGATAAAGTAATTCCTTGTGATTTATCATATCTATATTTTAAGATTCAACTCACATGCTACTTGTTTCATTAAAAATTTATTGATCACCTCTGTAGAACTATCCTTCCTCTAATGTCTTAGATCTTATAGACTATTAACTTCCTTTTATTATTTCATTGGTTATATTAATCTCAGTACATTTTAAGATTCTCCAATGTTAAGAAATCATGTGGAATATAAAAATAAATATGTGAATACATGGAATTCAGTGGTTTACTGTCAGATGAACTAAGCCATTAGTTAATGATTGATCTTAGTTGTTATAAGAAAATAAACTCCTCAGGATTTTAGTGCCAAAATAATGTAATATTATTTCATAATAATAGAGCACCTATTCCATGTCAGGCTTTATGCATAGCATTCACATGAATCTTCTGAATGAATCCTTCAGAAAAAAAGGTGAAAAGGATTATATAGTACAAATTCCAGTTATAAAATTGTCATGAGGATGTAAAGTATAACACAGGAAATATAGTCAATAATGTTGTAGTATCTATGTATGGTGTCATATGGGTACTAGACTTATCTGAGTGATCACCTCGTAAGATATATATTTATATATATAAATGTCTAATCACTATGAAGCACACCTTAAACAAATCAAATATTGTATGTAAATGATTATTGGACAATAAATTAGTAAAAACAGAAAACTATGAGGTAATGTTTAATACTTACATTAAAAAAATTACAATATTGAAAATTGAAGCTTAAATTACATCCAAGGTCATTGAATAACAAGCCATTCAGTGGCAGAAGCAAAACAGAACATAATCTTCTGATTATAAAATATAGTACTTGCCTCTATAATCTACCAGTGGAACATTACTATTTCTTTATCATTAGAGAAAGTAAAAAAGCAAACAAACATATACCAATCATGCTTGCTGGGCTGTAGCAAAAGCCAAAATAAAATGCCACACACATATACTGGAAAGAATTGATGAGCAGCTGAAACTATGGGTGAAATCCACATAATAAAAACATGCCTCCCCTTTCTCTATAACTGAGAAGATACAGAAACTCTCATTAAGCGAGTTGATAAGTGGACAGAGATTTGAAGGGGCTGGGCATTTAGGCAGAAAGATAAATTGCAATTTCCTCTTCCTGTGATGCTCTCTAATCACTATCTACATCAGATTATTTCATGTCACACACACAGTTCAACTGTGTACATAATTGTGCAGTTCTTATTCTAAAATGATGATTCTGCAAATAATGATGAAAATAATTAGACAGTGTTATAAATATATTACATAAGTGGAATTGTTGTATTTTAATTAAACCCAATAATTAGACTCTACTTAGGCAGAAATTGTAGCATGTATTCATTAGTCCAAAAAATATCATCTGATAGGTATTACTTATCGCTAATAATGCAATCATGTTGCTTTGATTGTCTTGGGATTAATTTGTATTCACTGTATCATCTAGAGCCCTGCCCATTAATACTGTCTTTGCAGACACATACATTAAATAGATATATCCAGAAATTCAAAACTCGCTGCCCTTTTCCTTGGTATAAATAGTACATTTGAATTTCCTATCTCTCTTTGGGCCCATCTGTGAGTGTCTTATTTCCTTGGACCACCCCTATTACTAATCTCTATAGTAGTCAAGGTCCAATCATGGCGCAGGAAGCACACCAGTTATTTTGATGGACCTAATGTACGACAACAAATTAAAACTAAGGATGCAATTGTTTTCTAGGTAACCGAGAAGGCAAAATAAAAACACCAAAATATCATGGAGGTAACACCCGTAGGAAACAGCTGTCATTCTTCAAATTGGAGAAACAAAGAAGACAAAGCTCCCAGAAGGAGGCACCACTCAGTGTGTGCTGTTGCCTCAGTGCTCAGAGAATGATCCCCATGGGACTAAGACCCACATGAGGGTGGGACAATCACTGATACTGATGCCTGTGAGATATGCACAAGGAGGCTGAATCTGCTCATGTTGAAAACAAGTGTGAGCTGGGCCCAGGTACTGCTCTAGGAATGGGTGTGCATTGCTGATTGAAGCCTGAGTGATGCTGATTGGAGCATGTTTCAGGAGCAGGAGCAGACATGAAGCCTGCTGGAAGCCAACAATAAGAAGGAAGAAAGAATAAGTCCCTTCTTCCCCTCTTGCATCACCAGTAGTCAGAGCCTAACAGAGAGCCAGGTGGAAAGGCAGGAAGGAGGTTTCCAAACCTGTAGCTCCAGCATCATGAAGTCACATGTATGCAGTAGAATGACTCTGGAGTGTCTGTGGTTTAATAACTTGGACACTCCCCTTGATGTTTTTGGTTTCCACTTGATCCAAAAGACTTCAAGGCAGTAACATTTCTTACTGACTCCTGCTTCCTAGGTATTTAGCCTGGTGCCAAATTCAAAATATATATATTTTATTGATTTTTTACAGAGAGGAAGGGAGAGAGGAATAGAGAGCTAGAAACATCGATGAGAGAGAAACGTTTATCAGTTGCCTCCTGCACACCTCCCACCGGGGGTGTGCCTGCAACCAAGGTACATGCCCTTGACCAGGATCGAACCTGGGACCTTTTAGTCCTCAGGCTGATGCTCTATCCACTGAGCAATACAAGCTTCGGTGGCACTCAATTTTTTCTCCCATTCAAAAAAGTGAAAAAAAGTCTGTGTGCGTGTAAAAAGACAGAAGGGGACAAACAGAGAGCGAGGGAGTTCCTACACTGTGCTTAGTACTCCCTACCAGTGATGAAAAGGGTGCAAAACAAATGCCCTGCTTTCAGGGAGCTTATGTTCAGTAGCCATTCAATACTGCCCATTCTCCTCTCCTCTAAAGTGATTTCCTTATAGGCCACATTCTCCTCTCTCTCTCTGACTCTCAGTAATGTCTCTCAGTTCCTTCACTGGCTCCTATTTCTGCCTGCACCCAGACATAAATATTTCCCAAGTTTCAGTTGTCATGTCTCTGCTCCCACCCATGGATATCTCATCAAATCTCACATGTTGAACTGTACCCCAAATTGTCCCAACTCAAACCCTTCACCAGTTGCCTGCTATATAATTCCATTTGGATATCCATCAAAAACTTCACACTCAACATCCTATATAATAAAAGGCTAATATGCAAGTTGTCTCCTCAATGGGGAGTTTCACCATGGGGCAGACTGGCTAGCCAACCTCCCGAGTCCCCTTCACCCAACTGCTGGCCTGCCCAAATTGTTCACAATCAGATCGGCTGGCCAAACCCCATCCATGCATGAATTTGTGCACCAGGCCTCTAGTATGTACTAACAGCTTATCTCTTCTTCCCATGAGTGCCCTCATACACAGCAAGGGAAAATTTGGGGGTAAAACCATTTCTGTTTATGTATATGGAGTGAGTATATGAGTGCTTACAATAAACACTAGAGGCCTGTTGCATGATATTCATGAAAGAATAGGCCTTCTTTCCCCTGGCTTCACTCTCAGCTGCCCGGGAGCTGGCAAGTCCTCACTTCTGTCCCATATACCACTCCTGTAGCTCCCTCCACTGCCCTCCCTCCCCTTCATAGCAGGTGTCCCCACCCTCCTAGCCACTCTGTGCCTACATATGCAAATTAATCTGCCATCTTTGTTGGGTTAATTTGCATACTCACTTTGATTGGCTGGGCTCATAGCAGAGGTATGGTCAATTTACATGTTTGTCTATTATTAGTTAAGATATGTATCTGTTCATGTATATGTATACAAAAGTGGGCAAAAGTAGTAAGTACATGAAATACAGAGTTAATAAAGCTTCTCTAATAATCAAAACCTGTACTTCTTTTTCCATGCAAACAACTGTAGACCTACTTTTTCCCCACCCCTCTATATGTATTTGTTCACATATGACTTTGAATATATATATATATACATGTGTGACGAGACATTATACAAAATAATGTTTTACAAGTATGGTAAAAAAATATTTTAAACCAATGGAATATATGAGCACAAAAGTGTGTCTTATAGAAAAAATAAAAATCAGACCAGATCACTCAAAGCCTATACAATTTTGTAACCAGATCAATACTCCAAATAATCATGTATAATCTTATTGATAGCTCAGATAGTCTTGACAAGACAAGCTACTTTGAAGAATTTTAAAGGTACACACAAACAGGAGTCTTGGAAGGTGGCTTGCAGGTGCTGAACCACAGTGGAGAGAGGTGAGCTTGGCATGAGCAGGGCTGCTGGCATGAAAGCTGGAGTAGGTGGAATGCGTCTTTGCTGACGCCATGCAAGGTTGGGGCTGCACCTCTGTAAGGAGGGGGACTGGGTGCATATATCTATTTTTAAATATTCCTATCTTCCTTAAAGCCCTTCAACTGAAAAGCTTTGGTCTTAGCAGAGCTGAACCATTCCTGTGCAGTGGACATGAACCATTCATCTTATATAAAAACTGCTGTTTGAAATTTTAACCCTGCTATTTTGGCTTCTGTAAACGCTTGCTTGCTTAAATAATAAGGAAAATAAGACTACTCCCATTCCAGAGAGGCTGTGGACTATGCCCCAGAGAGAGTTGTCAATGCTGGCACCAGGCCAGGCCTTGAGAAATGGTCTCATGGCCCCTTCCCAGCACATAGGCCTTCTTTCACAGGAGGCACAGAAGTCTCATTCCATATTTGGGAGACAAAAGAGCTAGGAAAAGTATAAATAGAAAAGGTTTCCTCCATGTCGGAAGGCCCAGAATTTGAAAGGCACATTTTTCTCTGGCCCTGCCCTTAATAAAATGTAACTCCCTTTCGATAAGCATGGCTTTGTTTTTTTCCGGTCTTCTATAAAGGACAAGCTTAGAGTTTCTTTTCATTACTAGTGAAGTATTAAATTGTGGTCCTCAGTTATTCTGACTTTCACTGCCTGGGGCGGGGCAGGGGAAGGGAATCACTTATGAACAAACACTATTTATTCATTATAATACCATTTTAAAAAAAAGACTGTCCTCTTGTTCATATGGCTCAGTTTGCTCTGGCTTAAGCCTGCTGTCTCGGCATAAGTATTAATAGCATTATTTTTATTCTCAAAAGTATCTGAATTTAAACAATAAATTTTATGGTCACTCTAGTTATTTTGCTAGTTACCAATCTGTTGTTTCAGAACAGACTGAAAATGATGTAGAATAAGTTGTGACAAATGGCAAGAATGAACTGACAGAAATAATAGGGAAGACACACTTAGTAAGATGTTTTAGTGCTGATCCCCATGCAGAAGTGACATTTAAGCTAAAGTCTAAGTGTGGCCAGCAGACAAGGAGGCAGAGGAAATAGTTTATGCAAAGTCCTGTGGTTATAAACAGTCTGGCAGGTTTGAGGAAATGAAGATCATTCTATGTGCCTGGAACTTATAGTAGAGACAGGGAAGTTAGCTTGGACTTGTTGGGTCCTAGCATAGAGAGTGGAAGGCACAGGTAAATTTGGAAATCCAAGTGGCAGGACTTACTGATGGATTAAATAGTTGTGAGGGAGAGGGAGGAGACATGGACGACTCTCAAGTTTCTAATACAACCCCGGAAAATAAGAATCTGATGTCTAACTCTAGTTTAAAATTCTTAAAATTCTTTAGTGAGATCGCTTTTCTGGGCCCACATTATCTGTTGCAAAAAAAAGGACCCAGCCCAGCTGGTGTTGCTCAGTGCTTGAGCATTGAACCATAAACCAGGAGGTCACAGTTTGATTCCTTGTCAGGGCACATACCCGGTTTAGGGACTTGATCCCCAGTAGGGGGTGTACAAAGGCAGCTGGTTAATGATTCTCTATCATTGATGTTTCTTACTCTCCCTCTCTCTTCCTTTCTCTGAAATCAATAAAAGTATATTTAAAAAGAAAAAAAATGGACCTAGAACAGTCAAAGCATCCTGCCACCTTTGACATTTTTATATTCTAAATTCTATTTCTGTTGCTGCATATGCATATTGGGGTGCATCCTTTCACACACATTTGTCTTATAAAAAATTAAACATTTCTCTCAGTAAGTAAACGGTATTACCCTTCTGCACATTTTCTCAGTGAAATTCCTTTGGGTTTCTCCCTATGGTACAGCATTTCTCCTTCTTCCCCTTTAATTCTCATTCTGCTCCTTTTCCCCTTAAGACTTGGGAATGAAGACTGGCATAGATATTCCAAAATCAATTGTTTTTCAACACTCTTCTTCACACACACACACACACACACACACACAGTAAGCATTAGCAAGCAAAGGGAAACCTTGTCATAAGGTCATCTCCTACTGCATCCTAGCTGGTGAATCTCCCTGGTATAACTGATTAAACACATTCAATTTACTTTGCAGAGACAAATGCTGCTTCTACTGGCATTCACAGACTCCGAGGGCGCTTCCAACATTTAAAGAAGTGTTTCCATTTATTTAACAGAGTTTTATTTTCTACAAAAGATCATGTTTCTCTTTGTTTTTGTTACTATAGAGTAATCTTTCCAGCTATCTAGAGAAATTACAAAATAAAACCAAAGTGAATGTATTTGCATGTATGTGCGTGCATGCACATACACACACATAAACAAACTATACACACACACACACACACACACACAAATATCACTGTTACTCTCAAGGCTAGATATTAAAGCCCATATACACACTGTGCACATAAAGGTGCTATTGGCCTGACAGTATAGACATCTTAAGTTTCCAGTCTTCCAGATTTCCTCAAAGATTTGCCCACATTATAATGGTAGAGTGAACTGATTCTTCCACAGTGTGATCAGAAGAAAACTTGCATTGTAAAAAGATCAGATTCCTGAGTCCTATGCAAGAACCATTGAATCAAAATTGTGTGTATGTGTGTGTGTGTGCGTGTGTGTGTGTGTGTGTGTGTGTGTGTGTCCCCATAGGCTTGCTTAAGGTTTGACATGCACAGGACTCATTTGGGGATCTTTTTTAAAATGCAGATTGTAATCCACAATGTCTGGGGTAGGCCATGAGAGGATGCCTTTCTCCAAGCCATGCTGCTGGCCCACACACCACCCTTGAAGGACAAAGTACAAAAATTTGTGCACCATTGCACGATCTAGTATTGATATGATACCTTTGCCAGACTTCTGCCAGTTTAATTTCAAAGCTAATGGGCTCATTGCTGAAGGTCTGAGAAATAATACAGAGTGGAGAATGCTTTCCTTACTAGGTAGGGCCCGTTAGATAGAGTTCAGAAAACACTATGATCATTTTCACAATCTGAAAATGCCTATTCAATTTATCTTCTTCAGACATCAAGATAAAGAGGCTCAACAAGGCATCCTCTATCTGTGGGCTATTTGATGGCCAATTTATGTCCTGCACAGTTTTCATTGGGCATTGCTTTTACTACCTTTCATCCTATCATAGCAAAGAGGAACAAACTGTCAATATGTTTCTGTAGATACTGATAAAAAAACAACAACGCACGGCTTCTCAACACTGATGCTCAGCTTCTCAGCATTGATTACCCCATCACAAAGTAAAACTCGCTCTTTAAACAGATGTCTACATGGCTAGGGATGGCAAAAGATATCTGCAATTTTCACATTTGTTCTTTTCTTAAATTGAATTTATTGGGGTGACATTGTTTCGCAAAACCATACAAGTTTCAAGTGTACAATTCAATAAAACATCATCTCTACACTGCATGGTGTACCCACTACTCCAAGCAAAGTCCCTTTCCATCCCTATTTTACCTCCCTTTGCCCACCTCCACATAGTTCCCACCTCCTTCCCCTGACACTGTTGTCTGTGTGTTATGTATACTAATATATGTTTTTTGGTCAACCCCTTCACCTTCTTTCATCCAGTCCCCAACTCCCTTCCCCTCTGACAGCTGTCAGTCTGTTCCATGTATCTATGACTCTGTTTGTCAGTTTATTTTGTTCATTAGATTCCACATATAAATGAAGTCATATGGTATTTGCATTGTCTTTCTCTGCCTGGCTTATTTAACTTAGAATAATATTCATGCTGTTGCAAAAGATAAGATCCCCTTTTTCATGGCCACTTAGTGTTCCATTGTAAAACATCTCTTTTGTCCACTCATCTACTGATGGGTATTTGGGTTGTTTCCAGATCTGGACTATGGTAAATAATGCTTCAATGAACATGTGGTGCATATATTCTTCAAGTTAGTGTTTTGGGTTTCTTAGTATATATTCCCAGAATATAACTCATATGCAATTCCATTGCTGTGCTATTTAATATTTGGAATTGCTAGGTCCTACTCTTGTACTGTTTTTAATGGAAATAATTTCATCTGAATGAGCTCACAAAATCCCACACGTATTGATCTTTTGCATTACACTGCAGATGTCAGAAAGCAAAATACGGACTAATATTTATTGAATTCTAAGGATAGGTACAGCATTTGCATCTGTATCTTGTGTAACCTTCACATTAATACTCAAATGGTTAATTATGACCATTTGCAAATATAAAGAAACTAGTCCAAGAGATAAATGGAACCAGCAATAGGACTAGGAATGGAAAATGGAGTTCAATCCAGGCAGAGCTAACTATTTTCCAAACTTATGTTATTTCTTTCAAAAACGTGGCTTTCTTAGATGCTAGAATTAAGTAAGGTGAGATGATATTGATCACATGTAAGGGATTTACAGTAAGTATTTATATAGGAGTAATTTGAGCAAAATGCTCTTAAAAGATTCTTTCAAACCCTAATGTTCTATTGTATTATAAATACATGAATTAAGTTTTTTATACCTTAATAAATGGCCAATACTGTATTCCACTGAATCATATACAATGTACATAAGTGGTCAAAATCTAAACCAGATAAATAATTCAAGTTAGAAGGAGGAAGAAAAAAATTATTTCATCCTATAACATTAAAAAAAATCATAAGTGCAGCACAAAGCAGAGTTTCTGTTTAATAGTAATCTATTTGAAGAAGACAAATAAAATACCTGGGTTTGATTAATCACGGATTCAAAATTATTCAATAATAAAATGTTTTCTTAGAATCATAATAAAATATCATGTCCCATTTCAAAGAAAAGTGTTGCTAAATTTGAGATTGGTTAATACTATAAAATGAGTTTAACTAGAGCAAGCTCTGACTGCCTTTCAACCATAGAAATCTCAGAAATTATAATGATGTAGTCAGCTCTTGAACAATAAGAAAGCATATTTTAAAAATCTAAATCAGTTGATCAGGTTTAAAATAACGCAAACCAAAGACTGCAAGCCCAATGCTGACAGAAAAAAGACAGGTAAGACAAGTAAATAGCTGAGTGGAGATGGGATATGTGGAAGTATAATATATTCATGGAAAGGAAACCTAAACAGTACACCAAATAATCCGTGCATTGAAAGCAATTAGCGAAAGTCAATTTGTGAAAATACAATGAACAGAATAACCACTTTTTCAAAGACCTGTCATGTAACCAATTTACTGAGGAACCATTTACCAAATTTCTGATCCACCAGAAATTTGCTTCTATTACCAACTTCTAAGGATTAAAGCAATTTATATTGCTTATGTTTCAAAATCAGCCTTTGAAATATTTTTGTAAAATATGAAGAAGTGATTTTCTTTTGAATTTAGATTTTAAATGTTATACATTGTCAAAAATGTCCCAGATTTTACAAATGGTAAGTAGGGTAGATTTCTTTTTTTTTAACACACTTTAGTATAGTCCATTGCATTTCACACTTCTCTTATTCATGGGTTTGCTTTCTTGAGTGGGACAGAAAGGGAAAGTGTTAACTACAAATGTATAGGTAATTGGGGCTCAAAATTTATGTGTCCAACTATGAGAATTGCAGCAGTTCTCTCATAGGGTTATTGTAAGAATTGAATTGGGCAAGTTCTATTAAAATTCCTAGTACTTAAAAAGAGGGTAATAAATGTATGTTTAGGACTCCATTAATTTATCTGCCAATGGTCGAATACTATGTAAGGTATTCTTATCTAATATTTTAAAAAAGCAAGGAGAAAATTTTTCAGTACTAACTGCATTCAAATATCTTTGATATTTCTACTTTGCTCATCATTGACAAGCCTGGTAATGCCAAGAATAAATATGCACAATAAATATAAAAAAGAAAGCAAAAATATACTGGTAAACAACATTCTAGAAAGTTTTAAAAATATTAAACATGGCAGAATTTGATTATTTAACAAATATCCTAATAGGTGGATAGAAGGTTTGATAGATATAAAGAAATAAGAATAGAAGAAATAAGAGTACTGAGAAAATATAAAATACACCAAATAAAAGAGTTAAAAGTAAAAGGAACAAAAATTAATTGAGTGGATTATACATTGAAATGTTTAATAACCTTATATAAAACTCTGGAAAAAATAAAGAAAAATATGCTAAAGATATCACTAATAGGGAAATGTTTTCTAAAACATTCATAAAAAGCATAAATACAAAGAAAATTATTGATGAATTTGTCTACATAAATTAAATACTTCTTGTGAGAACAAAGGACAGAATTTACCAAGCCCCCAAATGAGCATTAAGTCTGGGAGAAGATATTTGTAATCCATATAACAAACAATTAATGACTGCCATGTTTAAAGAACTCTTACCAATTAATTTTAAAAGACTGATGATTTAATAGAAAAATGAGCAGACAATGAATGAACAATTCTTAGATGAAGAATCTTCCTGTTTGGGCAATACTTTTGTTTACAAAGAATATTAATCTCAGTGGTAATTAGAAAAATGCAAACATTTTTAAAAGTAACATTTATCCTCCATTATTGGGGAAAATGTAAGGAAACTCATACCACCAAGGGCTGAATAACATGAAGGAATAGTGATCATGTAGGTTATATACTTTTTCACAAACTATTGAGAGACTATCTTGCCTATCTAGTCTCTTATGTTAGCTGAGCTATAAAAACTTCCAAAATTCCATGCAGACATATGTAAAAAGATATTGTTTGCAACAATATTTATCATAGTAGAAATTTAAACAATATTAACATCCATCTAAGAGGAAAAGCTAACCAAATACCCCAATTGTGTCATATCTATGCAATCAACTACCCTGTAGCAACAACCATGAAGGAACTCAATCTACATGCATCTGCTTAAATGATTCACATGCACAATGTTAAATTTTTAAAAAAGAAATTGTCATAATGATATTTACACCATGCCACCAGTTCTTGAACAGAGAAAATGAAACAGTATTACATTTTGGTCTCTGAAAGGCCTCTACGGAGAAAGATCTAAGACCTAGACAAGAAGGAAAGTTCAACTTCAGCACAGTAATTGCCAGTAAAGGTGTAAAAAAGAATTTAAATCAGTTTGTTCCATGTACAAATACTTCATTTCTTCAAAATATCATTATAATGTTTAATAAACTATTAATATTTTTAAACTAAGATTGACCCATTGGTGTCATTCTATACTTCTCCAGATATTTTTTCATATATAAACAAAATAGAGAAGGGAAAAGGAAATGAGAGGAAAAAAGGTAAATGTAACAATATAAAAGAAAGCAAGTAGTTAAGAGAAGTAGAATTATGACTAGGAAATAAGAAATAGAAATGAGAAAAAACATAAAGGGGGAAAGAAAAAAATAAAAGAACATAAAAAAATTAGGTGAGAATGCTGATTTAATTTCTTCTCTTTCTTGCATTGTTTTCTTTCATTTGCCCTCACTCTCTTTCATAGGATTTAGAAGAAACAGAGTAAAAATCAAGCTCTTTTACAATCTAGCTTATACACAAACATATTCACGTGCCACTCTCTGAAACAACAATCCTCTGAGGAACTGCTACACAAGTATCTGCTATAGATAAGGACTGAAGCCAAGTTGGATTTAGAAAATTGGACAGCAATTCAAAAGAGTAATTTTATTTATCTTCAATATAACAATAAAAACACTGGTTTGTGTTTTATGTATCCAGTTTTAATTCCATTGTTTTATGACTTTATGCTTTTTATATCTTATAAAAGTATCAGTCTGTAAGAGATTTTTAAATAAGGAAAATAAGAGTTTCAACAGAAATTGAGAAGCAGTGCTCTTGGGGATCAGAAAAACAGAAGGAACTATTCATTCACTTTGTGGTGCATGCATGCGTGCATGCGTGTGTGTGTGTGTGTGTGTGTGTGTGTGTGTTTCTATGTGTGTTCTTGGGCATGCACACCCACCTTTGAGTTCAGGAAGGGGCTGTTGTTTCTCAGTGTTCATTCTTAGATCAAGGACAAAACCCAAGCGACCCAATGAACAGAAAAAAAATCCCCAAGCCCTAAACTTTATGATCTCAACAGAAATTACCTTGGTATTTAACTCAAAAATAACCTTTATTAATGAGAAAGAGAGAACAAAGTTATCCTCAAAAAGAAATAACCAACAAACATGAAAAGCTACCCTGAGGTCTCCCTCAGAGACAAAACCTATTTGGGACACTGGCACTGTCTGTGTGGGATTTCTCTCCCCCAATGCATCCTGATTTGTTACTGGCACAAGAAAGCTCTTGTTTCAGATCTTCAGATAATGCCCTTCTGATTCTGGCTTTAGCACCCACTTCTTTAATGAGAATGACCAGGCAGGACAAAATAGCAAGGGTGGTTAACAGGACAAGTGTCCGCACCAGATAGAACTGTCTTCATTACCGGCTTTGGCTACTTTAGGCATTATTTTGGAAGAGTTTTAGAATCATCTGTGCTTCAGTTTCCTAACTAATACAATACAAAATGAAGATAATGAGTACCTACATTGTAAGACTGCAATGGAGAAAGACAAGCTCATACATGAAAAGTGCTCTTCTTAGTGACTGAAATAATCACTGGTTATTATTTCTACTCCTATTACCAATACTACTAATAATAGAAGCCATGCCCATGTCCTTTCTTCAGGGTCTTTTTCAGGAAGGGGATAATCTAACTATACATTTACATGAAATTAAGTATAAATTTTTAGCAATTAAAAGTTATGTGACATGTGCAATAAAAGCAACAATTAAGTCAACATAGAAAAGCTGTCTTCTAGAATTATACCAACTATCTCACTGAAGAATGAATAGACATTCTAAGCAGCTCTAAAAAGTGAGAATAGGAGTCAATGGATGAACCTTATAGGGTGGAAGATTTTTAGTCCCCCCACCAAAAAAAAAATGGCATTCTTAAATACTAGAACTCTAAAGCAAATAAATGTATTGACATGCAAGGAAATATGTATAAATGTATATATATTTATGAAAAATGTACATATGTACATAAAGAGAGAGCAATTCCATATCCAGGCTATATGGAATATGGAATGTTTTTATACAGTATATTGTATCAGTTCATTCATCACTTTATCAAATTCATGTACTAGGGATGTATTCTTATACATATAAGGATAGTACAACTCAGAAAATTTAAGTAACTTAAGATTCTGAGCTTGAATAGAGGCCAAGCTTGGACTTGAACCTAAGTAAATCTCAACTTACTTAATACTATGCTGCTTGTGTTGACAAAGGGCCTTCTTTTAATATTTTTAGATGTCTTTATCATTCTGAGGATGATTGTGCTCTCCCCCCAGTGGCAATGTCTGCAGACATTTTTGGGAGTCATCATTCGAGGTTCAAGGATGCTATTGGCACCTACTACGTAAGCCTGGGGATACTGCTCAATATCCTACATTACTCAGGGCAGCCCTCAGTGGTGCTAAGTTTGAAAACTCTTACTAATTTACTAAAATTCTTTGATTCTTTAAGACCAGCTTCTTCTACCAGGCTTAGTAGTATGCTGTTGTCAAATTTAAGAATATGTACACTGTGTTTATATCTATATTATCTCTAGCTTTTCCCTCTTATACTTTTCCATTTAGTTTCTCTTTTTAAAGGCCTTTTTTAAGCATTGCCTTCCTGCAATAACTTGTCAAAGTGGTGTTCAAAATGTTAAAATATTGACCAGTTTTCTTGTCGTTAAAATGCAACAGTTAACCAGTTTTGAGAGATTTATTTTGTATCTTGATATTTTCTACTCAGAAAATAAACCTAAATTCCTGGTCCTTTGAGGGGATTATTTACTTCTCTTTGCATAGTTGCTCTGAGAAAATTAATTTTCCATGTAAATGTGTGTTACATAAGTCACTGGGAACTCCAGGCATCATGCTTTTCTGTAGCACCACCTCTTAGAGATTGTCAGCACTGTGGTTCTGTCACTGTGGGAGCAGGTGCATTCCTGCATTTCCATTCCTCTGTGCTCCATTAGGAAAAGACAATTCACTACAGATTTCCACCCCCTCCACTGAGAGCCAAGCTGCAACCTGCATGGGACTCTTAGACCAAAATAAGAATGATTTGGAAGGCATCATCAGAACTTCCAAATGGGCAAAAACATGCCTTTAAAACAAACCCGTGGCTTGGCTCAATGCCCAAGATGTGGTAGGCACAATCTTATTTAGACACTTTCATCATGATTGTATTATCATAATTATAGCATAAAATATGGGGAAATGGCTAATGACTTTTAAGTGATAATTCTGTTAACAACTAAATATGAGGTCTTTCTCATTTTTGAAAAAGTTGAGCAATTATAAAATTTTGAGTTTTTTCAATCCAATAGAAATGCAAAGGTAGACATTTATATAAACATCATAGAATAAAGAAAAAAAGCCTAGGAAAAAAACAAAAGAAATACTTTTTAAAATGTAATCTTAATTCTTTTTAAAATGTACAGTTTCTGAATATAGTAAGTGTTAAACGACTATTTGTTGAATAAATCTAATTCATCAAACTATGAATTGCAAAATTCTACCAAACTATATCTAGTCACTGTAATGTCTATTCGTGCCTTAGCAAAGATTCATTTTATAAAAATATTAAATGTTAAAATGTAATATAAATAATAATTATAAATATCTTACAATTTTTTGTGCCAAGCACAGTGCTAAATGCTCTATATGAAGAATCACATTTAATGTACACAAAAATTATAAGGTAGGTTACAATATTAATATGACCATTTTACAGATGATAAAATGTGTTTGCTCAAAAATGTTCAATCTGCCCTAACAGGTTAGGCTCAGTGGATAAAGCATCGGCCTGCAGACTGAAGGGTTCTATTCCATTCAAGGGCAAATATCTTGGTTGGGGGCACATCCCCAGTAGGTGTGCAGGAGGCAGCTGATCGTTTTTTCTCTCTCATCAATGTTCTAACTCTCTATTCCTCTCCCCTCCTCTCTGTAAAAAATCAATAAAATGTATATTTTTAAAAAATGTTAAATCCATTGTGAATTCGTTCACAACTAGGATATGAACCCAGATCTACCTGTATCTACTATGTAATAGTCTAAATGGGTAAATTTACTCTCAATTTCAATATGTACTTACTGAGTAAACTGGTATGATACAGGGGTAACTGTCATGATTTAATCTTTCAGGAGTCACTTTAGTTAAATACCAACTCCAAAAAACCAAAATTTTCCCTAGAGGTGTCAACTTGTCCTTAGAACCACACACAGCACCAGGGAGGATTCTATCTGAGGCATCCCATCTCTCCACTGCTTACGTGTCTTCTTCCTGGGGATTTTGAACCTGTTTTTGTACTTACCTATGACAGGGCTGGATTACCCTCGTGTCTCTCGGGATTTGCTTGCTTGTAGATTTTACTGTCTAGCTTAGGCCCTCAGTTCTTCAGAAGCTGAACAGTATCCCAAATAACAGATCAAGGTTATTTGGGCTTCACACTCATGAAGGTTTTCAACTTTACAATGTTGACATTATCTCCAAAATTGGAGACATACTTTCAAGTCCCATACACTTGCAGAAGTGAATGATGTGTTCACCATACATCTTTAAACTTGAGTTCTGTTACTTGACCCCACCACTCTACTAGCAATAATTTTTAATAATTACGTAATTATCCTGTGAATTGCATAGTCATCATCATGTATTCTACTTTATGTTAAAAAAATTTATGTTAAATATAAATATTTAAATTATGTCAGCTTAGATAGCAAGATTTGACATTAAATAATAAAAGGAAGTGATAGGAGCTTCTTGTGAATAGTGAAGGGACTGGTGCACCTCTCCTTGAGTTTTACTCCTACAAGCACAGAATGCTGGGCATGCTCCCCAAGGAGAGTGTAATACATTTAAGTGGAGAAAGAAGGAAAAGAGGAAAACTAGTGGCAGGTCATACTTCTCTCTCTTATTAGAAGTTCTTTAGGAATAGGCACTCTGTATTTCATATAACCATAATATTTAACAATGTACATTTCTCCTTTTCTTTTTTCATTTGGCAGCTCCAAAACATGGCAGCAAGATTTTTTAAATATAACTTTACAGGATAAATTTTATTTTATTGTTGTAATTATTCCAAGCTATCCTCACCTCCAACCCCACAGTAGTACAGAAACAATACATTAGATGACCAGGGCAAAGACATCAACAAGGTATCAATGAAAGAGAAGCAGAAAACTATTGCAACCAGTTCTAAGATCTCAGGATTCCAGCTCTGTGGGATAATTAGTGGAGAGGTAAACACCCAGTTTATACTTCTATGGCTGACGAGAAAACCATTGTGTTGGCATTGGGAAGACTAACTTATATACTGGCAAATGATTTCTGCTTCTCAAAGGAAGATTAAACTTCATTCAGCCTCTGCAGTTGAAGACAGAAAGGAGTCATTCCTTCAGGAAAGGTTTTCATATCGACACTTACTGTGAGAGCAGGTTGTGGTGGATATCTGTAAAATTCACTTATAAAAAGCCTACTTTCCTGGGATAAATAAAACACTTGCTAATAAGACTGTGACCTTCATAACATTAGTTATTAACTGTTGCTGTGAAATATCTTTTGGAGGGTTATTTCTTAGGTGGGAAGAACTTACTAACTAATAATGTTTACTTACAGTGTCAGGGTGTCCATGTTTTTATCTAAGGGCTATCCATTTTATCCGGGAGCTTTAAATGCCTCTCCTTCATGGCACTGCGGTAAGGGGGATTCTAATGTAAGATGTCAGAATACTCAGATTAGAAAAAGGTGAAGCCATCCTGGAAAATTAATAAAGCAAGCGCACTGCATTTTTCAGAGCTTCATTCACTCAGTTAAACATTCACTGACAAAAACACAGAGGACAAACTGAATTTTGAACACAAACAACAAGTTGAGAAATTTTTTAAAAACCTATTGCAAGTCTTGAAAATAATCCTGACACAAAAATAAACAAAGTCCTGCACAATATAAAAGAAAGTGCCCATGGAGTCCTCAGAAGCTATTCAACTAAACTGAAAAAATACTGGTAGAGAATAATGGAATAAAATTAGGCACTCTCCTATGGACTTTTATGTCTCTTTTTGCCCACTTACTAGTAAAAAAGGAACAGTTATTTTTATTAAAGCTTCATAATATATAATTTTAAGGTTTGTTGAGTATATTTGTGCTGATAGTGGTATATAACAAATTAGATTGGGTTTTCTTCCAAAAGTGCACTTTCATAGCATCTAGTTCAAGGGTCAGCAAACCTCTTCTATAAAATATCTGGCAGTACTTTTCAACAAATAGAGCAATTAGACATCCATAGATATAAAACAGAAAGGAACTAGACAAAACTCTCACCTTGTACAAAAATTAACTCAAAACAGATCGAAGACTCGAATGTAAAAGGTAAAAATATGCAATTTTTAGCAAGAAATCATAAGAAAAATGTGGGGGGCTTAGGGCTAGATGAAGAGAGCTTTGACTTGACAGCAAAAGGCTGTTCCACAGAAGAAACAGACAGCATTCTAAACCTTGGCTCTGAGAAACCCCCTGTTAAGAGGATGAAAAGACAAGCTGCAGAGGGTGAGAAAATATTTTCAAACAACATATCTGACAATGCAACAATATCTAGAAAACAAAGAACTGTCAAAACTCAAGAGCAAGAACAACAATTGAATTAAAATATGCAAAATATATTAAATAATTATTTCACCAAAGAGAATATACTGATGTAAAAAAAAACACACATGAAAAGAAATCAAACATATTTCACCAATACAGAAATGCAAATTTAAATCATAATGAGATAGCACTATTACCTGAGTGGCTAAAATAAAACCTAGCAACAAAAAAATGCTGTCAAGAATGCAGAAAAGTGAAAAGTGAAATCATTCATGCATTGCTTATGGTCATACAGAATTGTTCAACAACTCTGAAAGACAGTTTGGCAGTTTCTTAAAAAAAGAATCATGCAACAGCCTTATGACGCAGCAATTGCACATTTATCCCAGATAAATAAAGACATATATCACAGAAAAACCCTTACACAAAGGTCCAAAGCAGCTCTATCTATAACACTCAAAAGTTGGGGATAACCCAGATGTACTTCAATGGGAAAATGGTTAAACAAACTGCAGTATATATACTACAATGGTGTACTCTGCAATAAAAAAGAAATAAAATGTTGATACATATGATATACTTGCTGACTCTCCAGGGAATTTTACTAGGTGAAATAAGCCAATTCTCAAATGTTTACATTCTGTAAGTTTCCATATATGTATGACATTCTTAAAATGATAAAATTATATAAATGGAGAGGAGATTAGCAGTTAACAGAGGTAAAGACAGAGGTGGGAACTGAGAAAGTAGAGTTGGCTAATAAAGGACAACATGAGAGGTGTTTTTGGTGATGGAACTTTTCTTTGTTGTTCTTATTGCCCCTGTTGTGGTTGTGACATTGTACGATGGTGTTGAAAGATACTATGAGTGGAGAAAGATGCTATGGTAGGGAGGCTACCTGAGATATTTTGTATTGTTACTTATAACAACATGAAAATTATCTCAAACTAAAAAGTTTAATTTAAAGCAAAAAAGGCTATAAATATTTTTGACCTTGTATGTCTCTGTTATAACCACTGACCTCTGTCCATGCAGTGTGAAAGCAACATAGACAATAAGCAAATGAATGAACATGGCTGTGTTTCAATAAAACTGTATTCACCAAAACAGATAGTAGTCTGGATTTGGCTCAGGCCCTGTTGTTTGCAGACCCCTTTCCTTAATTAAACAACCCCTAGAAAGAAAATTATATGTAAACTTTTAGAAGTATCACATACCTGGTACTAACCCAAAGATAAGTTGCAATGGATGAGAAAGGTCAGAAACCAAAAAATAAATTTAAAGTAATTAATCCTGAATTTTTAATGCTATAACAGGAAGATTTATATCACAACAAATTCTTGATAGTTCTCCCCTTTACTTTGTATTCACATTGCAGTGCTATATCACTCCTCTATTTTCAAATTCTTGAAAAATTCCTAATCTCCAGGCCTCCTGCTTTTAACTCCTCCTTATCTCTTCCTCCCACTTTTAATAATCTTTCACCCACTCGAAACAAATAGATTGAAAAAACTTACTTTGTTAAGTCCTACCCTTTTCTATTACCTATCTGATCCTGTTTTCTACCCACAATCCTCAATTTTCCATTACACTCAAAGGACAAATCAGTCTGAAAAGGGCCATCAGTGAAGAATGGGTATCAGGAAGGAAATGCACTAGCAAAGCAAGAAGTCCCAATAATTACAAAGACAGAGGGGAAAACAGCAAAAATCCATACACTTATCATATTTGTCATGCTATTTATGAGCTTGCCTGAATAAGGTAGAATTATTTCAAGGTTCTTCAAGTAGAGGTAATCAGCTCAGAGACTGCAGCTTTCCCAGGTCTGTGCTACACAGCGCCATATACTAAGACAAATTCTTCTGAATCACTAGGACTGAGAAGATAATTAATTACACATTCAGTTTGTTCAGAATAGGATAAGAAATTTTTGTATTGTTTTGAATAAAATTTTCCTTCTGCGGATCCAAAAAATATCCAGCCACAAAGCACATTTTATGTTTATTATGAGTGATGACTCCTTAAATTCTTTTCTACCTATTACAAGTCCAACTCTTACCCTAGACCCTTGGGCACTGAATATTTTCATTCATCTTGAAACCAAATGCCCTAAACCAATGAAAGAGAAATGAGGCAATCAAATAATGCCTGTCAGAAAACGAAATATGGCACATCATATTTTTTCTCCTTACTGCATATTATGAGGGTTAATGGCAGAGATGAATATCTCTAGTCAGAGTCACTTATATAGGAATTAACATTTGAAAGTAATTGCAATAGATCATAATTGGTTGATCATGTGTTCGCTACTCCTTAGGCCTTTTTCATACTTTAACTACATGATACATGCCAGGCTTTCAGAGGGCCAATTTATGAAAAAAGAAATGTAATTTGTACCTTATAAAATATTAAGTTAAAAGATGTTATCATCTACTTCACCTCCTCCTAGACCAGCTACTATCTTCCCTGGTAGAAATCATCGACCACCATGATAAAGATAATTGACACTGAGATACAAATTATGGAGTTGGTATAACTTGTTTGAACCATTTCACAAATTGTTTTCTAGAAAAACCAGTCATACTATATTAATCTTAAGTCATCACAATTCTCCATATGGTATCAGTGGTTTATCAGTATATTATATCCCATTTGGAGTTTATTTTGAAATTACAAAATCCTCAATGTGGGGGGAAGAGATTGATTGGGATTGTACACCATTCTAGAAGTTTTTTTTTAAATGTTTCTCTTCAATTCTCTATAGGTTTGATTTTTGCTGCCACAAAGTTTTTCTGTTACCTATGGATTCTGTCCAGCCCAGATAGGAGAGTTCACTAGTGAAGTAACACTTCAGTAACATGAAATTCACATTGAAAATCACTGATTCTCCTTGGGAAGACAATCTAACTTTCCCAAAGCCTAATTCACATTTATGTGCCCTGCAATAAAATTCTTGGAGTTCCAACTCAAATTGTTTAGTTCTTTCAATTCACATTCACATCCGTAAGTTGAGGAAGCAAAAAGGACTGATGTTTTATTCTGTACCTCATAGACCCAGAATTCCTTATTCCCTTTCCCCTTAGGGATTCATCCACAGAAGCCAAAAAGATTTTTTTTCTCTACATTTAAAACACAATAGTGCTGATCATGAGATAAGGTATGTGGTGAAATAGCTGTAAATGATAAGGGCTACAAAAATATCAAGAAGATGGTAAGACTAACCCCCAAGGGATTTATGGCTTAGAACACACACACACACACACACACACACGCACGCAAGCACGCACGCACGCACACACACAAAATCCAGCTTGATCTAACATTGCAATTGACTAATTTCACCTTGCAGTATCCCAGCCTCATTATATGCTCATTGTAATATATAAGCATGCTAAACAACAAACCCCTTGCCATCAAGAATGGAAATAGAATGCCCATATTAAGATTAAAAAAATGGCCCTTGGGGTTCTTCAGAGACTATTCCTCCCCCTTACTGAATGTCCAACCCTAGATTAAACGAGCCTCAGTAAAGGAAGTAAATCTCACTAGGCAGGGGCTGATATGTCTGTGGATAGCCACTCTCTGTCATACTGCTACACTAATAATAAACTCACTTTAAACTCACCACTGGCTTGCATTTGAATTCTTTCCTATGTGAGGCCAAGAATTCCCTGCATCAATCATTCCCATTTTCATGAATAATGGTTCACCTTTCTAAAGAAGGCTATCTTAAGTAATTCATACACAATCTATCCTTCTAAGAAAAATTTCTCCAAGTAATTCCAAGGTAATATTTCTGGCACTGTTCTTGATTAGGGCAGATAGAGAGAGATATTCACAATTTAATCTCTATAAGGGCAATTAGCTACAATGCCCATGCATTATTGGAAAGAAATGAAGTTCCCTAACACCAAAAAGTGTGTCTAATAAGTCTCTTGTGCCTTATTTGGTGTTTTATTCATTCACAACACACACACTCACACACACACACACACATAGTCCACTTAATTTCACAAATTTTAAAATCTGAGTTCACTAATTGTTTTTGACCCTTGTACAACTGTCTCTCCACGAAAGCCAAAAAAGAGCTCCTCCCCCAGAACACTTATATGTATTATGTTGTGAGACATGGCTGTCTTCTCCATCAGATTTCCAGGCAGTGGCTGTGTCATTTTGTTAGCATAGTTAGCTAGTAATCAATATGAAGATAGCTGATTATTATCATAAGGAAGAAAGCAAAAGGGAACTAAATAATCCTAATAAACTAGAAAGCAAAAACAGGTCATAGCAGAATTCCATCTATTTTACTGGTAAACAGACTCATTCACACACTTGAAAAAAACTGCTGCCAAGGAGAACACCCGCCTTCTCTCCCGGGAGGAAACAAAAGGACATGGCCTAGCCTGGAAACTATAGAAAAGGTAATCAGATTAGACAGAGGACATGAAACCCCAATAGAATTTTCTGGGATGAGGGCCCAACCCAGGCACAGAAAAACTTAAAAATTTGGATTAGATAATTTGAGTGATTCTTTGTCCTATACCTGAATCAAGTAGATATATGGATGATTAATAGAAACCTCAAGGAAGTGCTTTAGAGCCTTACCACTCTCTACATCCTTGAGGGTGTATTAATTTCCCTCAATTTACAATAAAACCTAGCCCTGATGTTCAAACTTCTCCACATGTGTGCCTTTGAAATTATTTTCTTACATCAACACACACACACAAATACTTATCACTTTCACTGGCAAAAATTTCATCTTTTTAGCCATAGTCCTTGACCCATATCTTAGAACATTTAGAATGTTTAGTCACTGTTAGCAAAATTCATTCATTTCTTGGTGGATGGGAAGGAAGAAGGGAGAGAAGAAATGAAGGAGAGACAAAGAAACAGAGTGAGGATGACAGGAAAGGAAGAAGAAAAGAAGACGGAAGAGAAAGGATGACGGGCTGAAGGGAGGAAGGAAGGAAATAAATCATGATTTATATCTTTGGGTCAAGTCATTATAGCCTCTAGATATCTTCTGATCAAAACTAAAAGAAATCCTAAGAGGTAATAGTGATTATAGCATTATAATACCGTTATAATAACCTGGTTATTATTTAACAGTAAAGGAGCAAAAAGGAGATTAAATAATATAGACATGCCATTTAGACATTTTTCCAGGAAGATACAATAAACATTCTCCAAGTCTATTCCCCACAGATCGCTGAGGGAAGAGACTAGACAATAGACACATGCCCAGTAAGGTCTGGGATACATGGGAAGAAGCTATCAGTCAGTCACACCTGGGAGGGAGTCAGTGGCCAGAATATGCATGGCCAATCTGAGGAGGTTAAAAGGATAATTCCAATGTAACCCTGATATTTGGGGGGCTAGCAATCTGAATCTGTGCCAGCAATCTAATGTACATTCTCGATAACCTATAATTAAATAATTGCCCCTTTCTCCACAAACTGGTCTTGCAAGACCTGCTACCTAAATGCTCTTATTTTACAAAGGCCATAAATCATGACACAGCCCCCAGAGGGGTGTTATCAGTGCTGGAACAAGGCCAGGCCCTTAAGTATGGTCTCATGATCCCCAACACCTGGGGCTTTGTGCAAAGCCCATTAAAGGTCCTGAAGTATAATCCATATATGGGGGACAAAGACACCAAAAGGGATAAAAGAGGGGCTTCCACCATATTGGTTTGCTCAGAATTTGAAAGGCAACCTCCTCTGAGTCTGCTGATGTAATAAAGCTGTATAACACCATTTCTCTAAGTGTTGCTTAATTTTTCTCAGTCTTCAGTAACACTGCAAGGGCACAAAACCTGAGATACTCAACTCCCGAAGAAAGTTTGCTCTCGTGCACTCTTGCTCTCTTGGAACTCCTGTTGTTGTGGGTGTGCTCCCTAAACTTTCCCACATGGCCCCATGATAGATCCTCCTTTCCCCCAACTGGTGGGCGGAGTATGACGTAACCTGCACCTGCAGCCCAGACATACCTGAGTACTGAACCAGGCATCTTATATGGACTATACATTGAACCACAAATCAGCACCTGCCAAATACCCTAAGCCCTTGTCCCTAAGTATCTGAGTGACTAAATATGTACCTTATATAGACTATACATTAAGCCACCAATCAGTGTGTGCCGAGTACACCAAGCCCCCATTCCTTCCCATTCCTCCCTTCAAAAGGTATGTTCACCTCTTCAGGTGTTGCAGTTTTCCCCTTGCAAGGCAGCCTGGTAGATTCTTCTCCACTAATGAAGCCTGTAGTCTTGGTTTTCACCTTCTGTCTGATCTTTCAGCCCAAAGCCATGTAGATCCGCACAATGGCCTAATGGACTTTGACTAGCTTAATGCTACACCAGGCTCAGCTCTACCATAGAAAGAAAACTCTGGAGACTAGCTTTGCTGTTAGCTCTGCTAAAGCCCCCAGCTGCACTCATTCAGGATTGGATTACGGAAAATGGGATTTTGGAACCCAGGGAATGTAACTCCATGAAAAGAAAGCTTTTTACCACATCTCATCCTCCCACAGGGGCCTTCTGAAATGCTTATTTCAGTGGTGTCCCAAGAACTCCACTCCAACTAGCAATGGAGAAATTCAATTTTCCAGTAACAATTATTTGCAAAAGACTTTGCTAGAAAATTATGTATTGATTTGTTAGTGTGGACAACAAACTGAGTAAGATGGATACTTATAGCACACTATGGTTGAGGGAAGGGATGACCAATAGGCTACAATCCTAACACAAGAAAGGCCACTGGATTCCAGAAACAAGAATAAATGTGAAAGTGGTAGGCGAAGTGTTAAAATATAAAAACAACCACAACAAATCTCTGATAACTCTTTGTATTTGTCACAGTTTCTAGTGAAACAGAACCAACAGATCTATATATACACAAAGGTATCTCCCTTTCTGAAAGTGTGTGATCCAAAGCCACTTCACTTTTGCTAAAGACATACATTAATGCCTTTCATGCTACCAAAAGGAATTCAAAGAGAATTTTTGCTTTTACAGGAATAGCTGCTACCATACTAATGTAGGTCTTTCATAATGTGAAGTAGCACTGTAATGCAAACTTTCAGAGAGTGGGGGATATGCTTTATGCCATTTAGTCTTATGATGAGTTACATTGGAACAGGAATGTGTTCTGATCCTGGGGGAAACACACACACACACACACACACACACACACACACACACACACACACACACACTGAGTTAGTATAGGAATTGGTTCACATAGTTATGGAGCCAGGAAGTCTCACAATCTGCTGTCTGCAAGCTGGAGAACCAGGGAAGCCCATGGTATGATTTACTGCGAGGCCAGCTGGAGGCCCGAGAACTATAGGGCTGCTGGTACAAGTCTCAGAGTCTCAAGGACTAATAACCAAAAACTCCCATGACCAAGGGAACAAAAAGATGGATTTTCCAGTTCAAGAAGAAAGAGAGAATCTACCCATCCTTTGCTTTCTGTCTTATTCACCGCCCCCCTCCAAAGGTTTCGATGAAGCCTGCCCGGATTGAAAGGAGTTTTTAGGGGTAAAATAGGCAGTTTTAGGGAGTTTTAGAAATAAAGATGGTCCATGGGGGAGGAATACAAGCCTGCGGAGGGAGGGGGGCAGTTTGAGAGCTGCCAAAAGACAAACATTCACCCAAGAACTAAAGGAAAAGGAGAGAAGAAGACATTCATTCACAGAAGGTAAGGGGAGAGCCACAGGGAGTAGAAAAACAAAAGGCAGAAAGAGAAAAACAGATTTTCACAGGGAATAGAGCAGTGATTGGCAAACTGCTGCTCAGGAGACACATGAGGCTCTTTGGCCCTTGAGTGTGGCTCTTCCACAAAATACCATGTGCAGGCGCACACATACAGTGCAATTGAAACTTCTGGCCCATATGCAGAAGTCAGTTTTCGACTCTCAAAAGAAATTTCAATCATTGTACTGTTGACATTTGACTTGTTGACTAAAGAGTTTGCTGACCACTGGAACAGATAATTATATGTCAGAAGGGGGAGAAAGGATGGGTTTCTCATATGGGGTCTGAGTTTTGAAGCTGCTATCCAATCAGAGGGGATATCAGGACACAAAGAACTGCAACCTTTATAAACCTTAGTGAGTCACTGTCTTAGAATCCTCTCCCAGTGTGAGAGTCTGTGCTTGTTTCCCAATAAATTTCCACCTTTTCCTATATCACTTTTTGTCTGTGACTTCATTATTTGAATCTACCTGGACAAGGACCCAGGAAAGAAACCACCTTTGCATCTTACTCAGAGAAAAACCATGCTTTTCAGTTTGGTTTGTGCATTTCAACATGATGACAACAGGTATCTTTACTCAGTCTATGAATCAATACTACTATCTTCCTGAAACTTTCACACACCTAGCCAAACAATATGTGCTACCAGCTATCTGGACATTCCCAGTCAAGTGACATATAAAATCAATCATCATACTTTTTCTCATAGGAGCTAGTTTATGAATTTAACTGACTTTTCATCACAGTATTCATTACACAATGCATCCATCTTGTGTACTTCTGTTAGGCAGAAAGAAGTGAAGGGAGACAAGATTTAGGAATAAGATCAGACTTGAAATCAAAGGACCAGGCTTTGGAACTGCTTCCTCCACTTCCTGAATGCCTGTTAACTTATCTGAATGCATAAAATGTGCATAATCATAACACACCTCCCAGGGTTGTTGTGAATATTGCATGAAATAATTTACCTGAAAGTTCCTAATGAATGTTAAAGTTGTGGCCAGACCCAAAGCGGTGTTTTTGTTGACCAGAGATAATTGAGACTAAAACCACTTTTGAGATATAATTGTGAGGTTTCTCACTGAGATCTCATATGTATAATTTGAAAAATTATAGTGAATGGTTAGTTCTGAAACAAAGGAGCTATTTGACTTTCAAGAATTGTTGATGAAATTTGAAACCCCATGGGCACAAGAATTGCTTTGGGGGAGGAAATGGAGAAAAGATCTATCTGCTGACAAGAACAAATATGTTTTAACTCTGAAATCCCCCATTGTGAGAAAAAACAAACAAACATAAAATTTTCTTTGCACATATAATGCATTGATTATGAACCATACACCATTGTATATCTCAGTTTCTGGAAGAAAAGAGAGTACCTTATAGAATTACCACTATTTGTCTTTCCTTACAAAATAGATGGTTCAAAGAAATATATCAATTGAGACTCTGGGAATTAAAAGATGAGCTTCACACAGGCTTTCCAGAAGTGAAACTATTTGTGTAACTGGTATTCCTTCATTCTTAAGTTAGTCATTCTTAATTTACAAGTGCAGGATAACCGATAACATCAATATTCACTATGACTCAGATATTACTACACAACTGTGAGAAAATTATTTTAGCCTGTAAGCCTGTTTCATCACCTGTAAAATAATAACAATTATATTTACTTAATCGTCTTATGAAGGCAAAAGGAAATGGGGCAGTCAAAGCACTAGCCACATTGCCTGACAGAGTAGTTCTTAGTGAGCCTCCGCTATAAAAACAAATAAAACAAACATTAAGCATTTGAGTACACAGCCCTATGTCCAGGTAAATTTAATATTCAACTCCATAATACACTTCTATTTGTTTGATTATAAAAGTAAATAATACAGTTCTAAAATATTCAAGGAAAACTAACATTTCAGAAAGGATTGTGATTGTCCCATGGATCAATCTGTGTGCTCAATCCTGAAAGACATGAAAATTCGGATGGATATAAAATTTTGGCAAAAATTAGTTTTCTCCTGATAAAAAATAGCATTTCACAAAAGAACGTATTAAGTAAATAATCAGACTATAGTCAATCAGGTTTTTTTTCCCAATGTAATCTACTCCAACCAAGAATAAATTAGCACAGACAACCTGGGCTTACTCCCAGAAATAACCATGAAATAACAACTGACATTGGCTCAATAGGCAAATACAGAAACATGGCAATTTTGAACTTTCTATCTTCTAAATCAATCATAATTACCGTCTCATGTTATTCCTCCTCCAATGGTAAGTCATAGGAATGTAGATTGGGAATGACTTTTAATAAATACTTGTCTACTCTACCTAAGTCCTGACAGAGCTTTATGTTTTCCAACCTAGATTCAGACTGGCTTGTGGAAGATGGTAAGGGCCCCTTTGAAGCATTATCATTGTTCCGCAATGGGAGGTTGAGGCTACTGATATACCAGCCCTCTCTACCTGAGCATAAACAAAATGGACATCGCCTCGGAAATAAGTGACACTTTATAGTATCACATAGAGCTTTGTTATAATTATTTCACCCTTCTTTCTATTTCTGGGGCTTCTCTATTCTTCTACACCACATCACTGCCTCAAGTTCATGGGGTTTCCATTCTTAGGACAAGCCCTCCAAAATAGCTAACATGACTAGAAAAGGAAATGCTTCCCATTATGTGAAGAACTTGGGAATCAAATAGCGGTGGAGTAAAACAGATGGTGCCACTTACTAGATATGAACATGATTCTTAACTTCTCTGTGTCTTGTATCCCTCACATAGTCATAAAACTGCAATGATAAAATTAGATAACTATTCCAGAGTATCCAGCATTATGTCTAGAATATAATGATGTGCCCAAAGAGCAATAGATTTCTTTCTTCTTTTTCATGTGAGTTCACAACCCAGTACTGTTAGAAATATTCTCAGGTTAGATTATAAAGAGGTAGGTCACCACAAATTGAAGATCAATGATTCTGCATAACCAAATTTCTGTGTACAAAAAAAAAAAAAAACTCAACACATTTACTGGCATTGTGTTTTATGTATTTAATCACATTTAATCATGTCAGGATACTGTAGGGCAAATAACAGCATTCTTCCTTTGATAAGAATTCTTCCTCTAGAAGTCAAGATTCAGAAGGGCTAATAATTAAGCTATTGTCTCACAAAACATAAGTGAAAAAGTTAGAATGCAGACTTAGTTATCTCTCTCTCTCTAGCTCCTGCCCGAGGTTGGAATGAATTCTTGCGTTACTGACTTTGAAATGGACTCCAACCAATGTTCCTTTAAGTAGAGACCTTGAAATCACCTCTTTTACTTGTTAAAAATACAGAACCAACTCTACCACTAGTTAAAAATTCAGATTTAGGGCTTACCTCTAGCTTACTAAAGCAGTTTTGAGGCCTAAAATTTTGTATTTTTAATGAACTTTCCAGACTATTCTTCTGCTAAATGTCAAAGCCGTTGTTATTATAGGCTTTTGCACCTGACTATTCCTAACCTCTGTTCTATGGAGTCTAGTACAGATTGGTCAGTTAATGGACAAATGTCCATCAGATTTACATATTTAAAAATGAAACTCTGAGTCCAAAAACTCTTTAAGTGCAATAAGCAGAATAGCAGTGTTAATAATATTTTCAGGTTTATCCATATATGACAGTAATTTGTTCTTTTTCTACTCATTGGAAGATTTAAATGAATATTGAAACGTAGAATACATACAAAAATACATAGTCCATTAAAACATTGAGGCAAATTATACTTTCTATACATTATATTAAGAAACTAATCTTCAAATACAAGAGAAAATGTTCTTGTTAATAACGGAAGGGATAGCCTGGACAGTGTGGCTCAGTGGTTGAGCACTAACCTATGAACCAGGAGGTCACAGTTCAGTTCCTGGTTGAGGGCATATTTTGTGTTGTGGGCTCCATATCCAGTATGGGCTGCACAAAAGGCAGGTGATAGATGATTACCTCTCATCATGATGTTTCTATCTCTCTCTTCCTCTCCCTTCTTCTCTGAAATCAATATAAATAAAAAATAAAAAAGGGATGGCAGAGCTATATTTTGTTTATTTTAAAAAATTTCCCAGAGCTCTTCTCTAAGTAAGTCAGTAAGTATTGTCAGTATTTTATATTTAGTAAAATTAAAGCTTTCAAATATGGAACAAAGATGTCATGCAGACTCTAAAATATTGCCCTGAACCAGCCACAGGCAGTTCAGGGTTTCAGGTGCTAGAAACATACTGGGGCATATATTTTAGAGTCTTTACTACCAAAAGGACAACTTGAGGAAACAAATAGATCTATTTATCCTGAAGCCTGCCTGGTCCATCCAGCGAGATGTGATTTGCTGAATGATGGGACTTATTTCTATAAACTAACAAAATCCAGGAAGGGGTCATTAGGGAGTTGGAGATTGCTGAGTTTCTATTTCAGATCTTGAGCCACATACAACAAATGCTGAAAGGAAAGACGCAGAGATCAAGAATCATTGACTGGTGACTTTGTAAAGGCACTCTCAGAACTCAGGGATAAAAATGGAAAAGTCTTCTTTCACCATCCCCGCTCTCCCCTCCCCCCCCTCACCCCCCTGCTTGTCCCAAGGGTCTGCTTGACCAGAGTTGAAAGATAAGTCAGAGAACTAGCTGCTTTAGAGGACTCATTCAGTTCATTACATGATCCTGGCCTATAGATCTTTAGACCTATGGATCCTCAGCTTGCAAATGATAACCAAGCTTACTATCCTCTGTCTCCTGGGTATGGAGTTGACTGACAGTTACTGCTAAAGGCAGGCAAAATGTGCTACAGAAAAGGAAAAATATTTTCAGAAATAAAACAGACTGCAGTGAACATTGGAAGAATATCACCCTGTTTCTGAAGTGAATGACAGTTGGCCTCAGACAACTTACTGTGTACAATGGACCAGTATGTCATCCCCTATGGAAACAGTGTCTTATTCAGATCATTACATAATCAGTACCTAGAATTCACCTACCCAGGTAATTTATAATAGTTTTAATAATTACCAGAACTGCAGGTAATTTTTATCTATCTATCTATCTACTTACCCATTTTTTCTAAGCATCATCTTAAGAAAATTATCAGAGAACCACTGAAAGAATTTTACATTAAACTTGTATACCTCCTACCTACATCCTATCACTAATATCTTATTACTTTACCATCGATCCATTCTTCTATTTATCCATCAATCCATCTTATTTTTGGTGATTTCAAAAGAAATTTCAGAGATCAATAAATTTTGCCATAAACAATATACATTTATATAGTTAATTTTATTTTCTTCTTTTGACATAAAATTTAGAGGCAATAAAATGCATAAATCTTAATATATTTGTTGCATTTTGACGCATGCATATATCTCTATAACACAAGATCCTATCAAGATGTTGAACATAACCACCATCCAAGAAAGATTTTTCAGATCTCTTCCCCGATTTCACCCATGCTACTCCAGAGGCAACCACTTTTCTAACCATTTCCCATCATACACTAGTTTTCCCATTCTTGATCTTTATATAGATGGAATCATACAGAAGGTAAGGTTTCTTCCAGTTAATAATATTTTCAGGTTTATCCATATGTGACAGTATATTGTTCCTTTTTATGGCTAAGTAGTGTTTTATCATATGTAAATACTACAGTTTGCTTACCTATTTACCTGTTATTTGATACTTTGGCTGTTCCAATTTTTTTTTTTTAAATAAAGCACTCACAGATATTTTAACAAAAGGGGAGCAAGGTACATAGGAAAGTCTATCCCCCGTAGAAAGAGCTATTTTAACATGGACATTGTATATAATTGTTAAAATACAATGATGAAAAGCAGACTGATTATCTTGAGTTTTATTCTTGTTTTTAAATTCTCTACATGCGCGGAAACCAGTTTGGCTTATTCCGGTCAAAGACATGTACATTGGTTGCAGGCACATCCCAGTAGGGGGCGTTCAGGAGGCGGCTGATCGATGTCTCTCATCGATGTTTCTAACTTTCTATCCCTCTCCCTTCCTCTCTGTGAAAAATCAATAAATATATTTTTTTTTAAATTCTCTACATGCAATGCATCCATTTACATTCTGCACTTAGCATATCCAGTCTTAAAACGCCACGTACTGACATCACATCCTCCTGGTTCATGCTACTAGTCCATGTTCTGGTGCAGTGTCTGGCACACCACTGCTCAATAAGTATTTATCAATGTACTAAGTAAATAATCTGCCCTTGGCAGTGACCAGTGACGGAGAAGACTAGCAGAAATCAAGTAACCTTCACTGTTTCTAAAGCCTCTCTCAGTAAATACTGTACTGCTGTGCTAAAATAAATATACCAAAACAGGAGTAAACACTTTTACTGTCATGGAAATATTTCTCCTGGAGGTTTGGATTTTAGTCTGTTAGGCAAACCATGTCTTATGTCATGAAATCTGACCCTAGTTTGGGGTATATGACGTTTACCACTCTTTATTAAAGTTTAAAATGTATCCATCTCAAATGAGTCCTTCCTAACCATTTCACTCCAGCTCTAAAAATAGCCAATATATATTTCATGTGGTCTTCAAAGGACTTTGTGCCTGTGTGAATAAATGACTTAAATTTAAAAAATGCACTTTGAAATACGGCACTTACCTATTTTCAGGGCTGTTTTTACACGTGAGAAAGTCAATTTAAAATGTCACCACATTTATGAACAGACCAAAAATTGTGTTCCTGAAATTATATTGAATCATAAATGTGTATAAATAAACAACTACCAATTTATTTGCAGTTATTAGTCTGCTATATTTGGAATCCTAATGTATTGCATTATTCTGACCTCTCCCTTGTGTTTTTTCAAAAAATAAATTATTTTATGGTCATGTTTTATTGAGGGAAATGACTAGTAAATGCTCCTGAAACACAGAACTTCTATTTATTTGGAATAAGTACAAAATTACTTATGACGGTTTAAAGACAAAATTCAGCATTTAATTTGTTATAATATGAAAAACATGATTATAGAATCTGGATTCCAACAAAATGTCCCAATCTCACCATTTCCTATTTGTGTGAACTTGGGAAACTTACTGAACTTCTCTATACTTTAGTCTCTTTTTAAAATGGAATAATATACATTGAATTGAACCAAACTCATGGGATGGTTATAAGGATCAAGTGAGTTTCTGCACATACCATCCTTAGTCCAATGTGATAGGCAATTCATATGCCAAAGCCTCCCTTCTTTTCTCCTTCCCTCCCTTTCTTCCTTTAATTCTTTCTTTTTTGTTAATCCTCACCTGAGGATATTTTTTCCCATTAATTTTTAGAGAGATTTTTAAGAAGGGGGAGAGACAGAGAGAGAAACATCCGATGTGAAAGAGACATATCGATTGGTTGACTCCTGCACACACCCCAGCCAGGGCTGGCATTGAGCCTGCAACTGAGGTACTTGCCCTTGACTGAAATAGAACCCAGGACCCCTCAGTCCACGGGCCAATGCTCTATCCATTGAGCAAAACCGGCCAGGGTGTCTGTCTCTTTCAATGTTCAATGTCCAACAGGCTTTCAGTGTTCACAAACAAAATCTGAATTATATGAAAATTTTACAGACAAGACCACCAAGACACTGTAAGACTGATGCAGTATAATGATTCTCTGGATCTCAGACAATGTCTCTAACTTCACACCCTATTCCTTTGCCATTACACTATAGCTTAAAATTGCATTTGATAATAAACAGAGTCAAGCTCCTTTGTCTATTGAACTATTGCAAATGCAACAGAATTTTACCATATCTAATAATATATTTATATAAACATAAATATTTCATATAAAAATTTGATAGAAATTCACCTACCTCAAGTTTCACTTAAAAATTGGAGAAGTAAAGGTATTCAGAATAGCTTATCATTTCCAGTAAGCTAAGAAAACTGACTTCCCCAAAGAGAAATGTGTGAAAATTGATTGAATGTTTAAAACTTAAGACCTAACCATTATCTATCCAGGCACCTGCATTTCACTAGCTTTGATTTCACAGGCAAGATAAATTTTCCAAAATGTACTGATGTATCTCAAAAGAAGAGAAAAATCCTCAAATTTATTGAAATGGTTGTGTTATGCTATTTAATTTTTGTATCACCACTTTGCCCTCTTTAAAAATCATATTTAGATGGAGGACTACAAAGTATAGCACTAAGATTCAATCATATGTGCTTCAATGAGTCAAATGCAATGGTCAAAGGAGGAAGGTAAAAATAAATATGAATCCCCAGGAGGGAAAGAGAAGCAGTGAGGCAGAGAATTCCTGAATCATAAATCTTTACCCTGCCTGACAAGCAGGGAGAATGTAAGCTAATGAGGTGTAAAAGGTACAAATCCATTTCTGGATTACTATCCATCTTCAGATTCATGGATCAGAAATGCCCCAAATAAGCAGACCCAATGGTTAGATATCTGGGGCTCCAAACATCTTCCCTACCACCTTCCCCTCAATCACTGGCTACATCTTCTTAAGTAAAACATAATTCATATCTAGGTTAGGAAGAGCTTTGTGAGTCAGGTACAAGATTATTACTTTTGCAGCATTTGAAATTACTAAAAGGAAGAGAAAAAAATAAAAAATTTTAAACATCATCTAAATTTAGGTTTACGATTTAGAAACCATGTGATATTCTTCTTTAATGATTTTTTTAAAGCTTACCACTTAGGCAACATCTGTTTATGCGCCATGTTTTTTCCAAGTAGGTTTATTTATTTATTCTTTCTTTGTTTATTTACTTACTCCAGGATAAGACAGATTTTTATCAAAGTAGGATTTAGTTGAAATTGAAATATGAGTCCAGTAATGGCCTCATGTGTCCACATTATTAAAAAATGCTGGCATAAGACCTAAGCCTTGGGGTCATGTTTCCTTTCTTTTCCTCACTGTTCATCTTTGTTCCAGGGTTCAAGAGTGAAATGTACATAGGTGACTTCATGGGTATGCAACCTAGGAAGTCACACTCAGAAGGACCTCACTCTTGATTTAATGCCCTGTTGCAGCCATCTTGAAATTACTAATAATGTGATTTTTGCATTACTGTTTTGTGATGAGGTTCCATGGTTTAATGGAGTGTGCATGAGGACAGAGGAGATACGCATGATATTCATGTCTGCTGCTTGCTAGTCCTTGACATCCTGTTTGTATATAGCAGTGTTGATGACCCATATACATGAAATTCTGTGTTCCCACCATACATGGGATTTCAGCAAGACTCAAAGGTAGTACAAGGTGAGCATTTTCCTCTTATGAATGCAGGGTAAGCAGGGTACTAACATCTCTGGTCAAATTAGAGCATATTTCTGGTCAAATTAGAGCATGCTTTGAAGAGAGAAAGAAAACACTATTCTTAAAAACATGAAAAAATTGCCTATCAGATATTTTCTTTTGTTACTTCCCTGTATCAGCCAACCACTTAAATGAAAATGACGACACAGAAGCAAAGGAAAACACAAGACATCCCATGGTTTATTTTTCTTTCGCTCCTCCTTACTTACCTAAGCCAAAGAGTGTTGGTAGAACAGTCGTCGATCAAGAAGAGAAGTAAAAAAGTTGAGTTAGTTCTGTGCAGTGCTTCTACTTCTCTATTAAGAATGAAATACACATGCCTATGTGAGCTAGAAAATAGGAATTGTGTAATTTTGATGTTTCTACCTATAGGTTAAATGCTCCTATATTTTTATTTAAAACTAGCACGTTCCAATATAAATATGAATGGTAAAAGTCATGTTAATTATATAAAAATTTAATTATTATTTACATGGAACAATTCAAATATCAAAAACTGTGACAAAATAAAATCACAAAAGAAGGGGGGGAAAGTTTTATATTTTAGTAACTTCTTTTAAAAATGTTTTTATTGATTTTTAAAGAGAAGGGATGGGAGAAGGATGGAGAGATAAAAGCATCTATCAGCTGCCCCCTGCACTAACACACATCTCCCCCACAATTGGGGATGGAGCCTGCAACCTGGCCATGTCTCCTGACTGGGAATTGAACCTTGATTCATGGGTTGACACTGAGCCAACTTAGTAGGACTTTAGTGTCTTTAGTGGCACATTTACCTGCTTTTAAAAATAAGACCTGCATTTTAATTTCAGACGAATCCCTATCCATTACATAGTTGGCCCAAAACACAGGGACATGTTCTTCATTGTCAGGAAAACATTATTCTCAGAAATAATTGGAAGTTTCTTGTGCAATATTCCCAAGAGGAATATATTCACTATAAAGTAGAAGATTTTGGTAGAAAAAAACTCATATTATCTTTTTCCTCCTTCAAAGCTACATATATAAGTCAGTTGGCATTATTTTGCCCCCATCATATTCCAAGTTTGTTATACATTACAAACTTAGCCTCGCTTTAAATATTCACTCAAAATCAAGAATAATGAAGCCTGGTACATTTGACTTCAGGGAGCTGGGGTGAGTTTCAAATAGTGTCAGAACACAGATCCCTGATCCACATTTCTCCCCTTTGCCAAGCAGGACAGTGTTCCTGGTATCAGGTTGAATGGACTACCTAGGTAGTTTAACTTGTAGCCACCAATATTTGAGATACTTGGGAATGTGGATTTTAGCAGATTTCCATTAGTGTAAGTATTCTATTCAGGCACAAGTATCATATTCAATCAGCCTGTCTTTTCTAAACTATAGTTTAAAGATGTCCATTATAGAACCTGGGGCATACCTGCCTTCTAACTTAAAATGATTCAGAAAAATATAAAATAGTATAAATATTAAATAGTGAAATGTAAATTAACAGTTGGAATGGGTTATAAATCAGCTAGCAAGCAAAACTCATAGGCCCACGTCTTTTTAAGAGTGAATGAATGCTGTGTGGTATCTGTTCAAATATTTGCTAAGTGGCTCATCTGGGAACGATATGGTGGGCACTCCAAACGGAAAGTAATGGGAGTGATTCAAAAAGTATGAAAAGATTTAGGAATGAATATCCCTCTATAAGTCAGCTTTACTCTTATCCAAGATGACAACTAAATTTCCCTGTTTGTTTTCAATGAAATTAAAATCACATTAGAACTAGAATAATTATATATAAAATAAGCAAAGAACACTTTTGCTAAGCTTTATATGTCTGACCAGATATTAAAAACAGTAAGTTTTTGAGAAAAAAAGAAATTATTAAAAGTTAGAGCTTGAATCCTTTGAGTGGCTATCAATATACTAGGACCGTGATCAGCAAATTGCTGCTCGAGAGTCACTTGCAGTTCTTTGGCCCCTTGAGTGTGGGTCTTCCACAAAATACCACAGACTGGGCAAGTCTATTTTGAAGAAGTTTAAGTTTAAAAAATTTGGCTCTCAAAAGAAATTTCAATTGTTGTACTGTTGATATTTGGCTCTATTGACTAATGAGCTTGCTGACCACTGTTAACTAGGATATCAATGTTGGCTATTTCATAAACTGAAATGCATAGGCAATATCCTAAAAAAAAAAAAAACATGCTTGTCTGAAACTAAATAACCTAAGCAAACTTCATCTAACATCTACTTCAACCCGCTAAGAAGAATTTTGTTTGGAAGAAGGGTTGAGTCACCTGATATAAGAAATGACATGGAAAGGCCTGCAGAAGGAAATAATAGGTTCAGAATGCAAACAGAGTACATAAGGTATAAGAAGATTTAGGAAGCTGATAAAAAGAGGGAGCCAGATGACTACAACAAAGAAAAGCAAAGGAATAAAGAGAAGTAAGCAATTGCTGTAAGAAGTACAACTGGAGAAGGATTGGGTTTTTTTTAGAAAAGTATTTTTAGAAAGAACTTCTGTGTGCTAGATGATGCAATTTCTCATTGGTTATCTTGTCCAGAATGCCTTTGTGAATATTCACATTTTTTTCAAGGCCTTATGAATTCCCACTTGAATTTCTTTTTGGACGTGACACATTATGTTAAGGTGGCTTGCCATATCTATGTTGAACTAAGTAAATTGTCAATAGAGAAAAAAAGAGTAAAGAAATTGAGGGTAGACCATCTTAAGAGGGTAACCATGAGGTAAGACTCTATTTTTTATTTATTTTTCTAATTTATAGAAATTTAGAAAATACTCAAGAGGAGAGAACTGCTGAAAGCATCAGTTTGCTCTGAAAAAAGGCATTTCAGTGCAGTTTGGAAGACTTCTGACAATAAATAATTCAAGCAAAGTAATGTAAAAGATAAGCAAAGAGGCTTGGGGGTCAAGTTGAATCATAGGACTTCCACTTGCTGATATTTATTTAATGTCATTTGAAAGATGAATAATCATCCATACCTGTTTGTTTAGGGGATAAAATGAAAACTAAATGCATATTATTGGCTTAGAATAGTGTTTAACACTAGCCCGATAAATCTTAATTGCTATTTTTTTTCCCCAGAAAACACTGAGGACAGATATTTTTTAGAATTCAAAGGTTCATGCCAAAACCAGTTTGGCTCTGTGGATAGAGCACCGGTCTGGGGACTGAAAGGTCCCAGGTTTGATTCCGGTCAAGGGCATGTATCTTGATTGTGGGCATATCCCCAGTAGGGGCGTGTGCATGAGGTGGTTTATCGATGTCTCTCTCTCATTGATGTTTCTGGCTCTCTATCCCTCTCCTATCCTCTCTGTAAAAAATCAATAAAATATATTTTTTTAAAAAAAGAATTCAAAGGTCCAGATTTCAAAAATTTATTATAGTTACCAATTGGGGTGAGGGGAGTGTCTTAGGCAACAATCCATGTTGAATGTTAGTATTTCTGCAGTAGAAGGATTATCCTATCTAATAAAAGGCTAATATGCAAAGAGACCAAACTAAAGAACAACAGGAACAACCAAACAGTCGATATGGCATGTGCTGACCACCAGGGGGCATTTGAGAAATATGGTGGGTGGCAGGATGGTAGAGCAGGTGAGCGCCAGACCAAGGCGGGACACAGGTTGCTGTCATCAGGGTGAGCCTCTAGTGGTTACTGAAAATTCTTTGCTCCCCAGCACCAAGGTCCTGCCTGGTGTTTGCACCTGCTGACAGGACAGGCCCCACTAGCTCTGGTGCTGGCCCCAACTGCTCTGCCCTGGGTGGGGCTGCCAGCAGACAGGGGACCAGGGGCTGTGGAGGGAGGGGCAAGGTGGGGGCATGGAGGATGAATGGAGACATGCCCCTGTGCCTACTGCAGCCTTGAGGCTCACAGTTCCTTTCAAAGTGCACGAATTTGTGCACTGGGCCCCTAGTGTGTGTGTGTGTGTGTGTGTGTGTGTGTGTGTGTATGTGTGTGTGTGTGTGTGTGTGTCTTTATACATATAAAGATGATTGTTTCTCAATAGATTCGATCAGTTTTAATTGATAAATAAGTTATAAAAACAAAACAAAAAATTAGTTTTAAGATCCTTTTACAATTTTAGAATTCTGATAAAGGATTTTAGACCTGCACCATTATTAGTACCATGTCTGTGACAAAATGATTCATTTAATCCTAAGTTTCCTGCCATTTTATCTGAATTTTTTCATATAACGGCATTATCATGTCAGTAAAGGATGGGAGCCATAAAGAGAGACAGGCTAAATTTTGCTTTCTATCTTATTTAAGAAATTAGCAAGACAAGGCAATTTTAAAAAATGATATAGATATTCAAATATGTAAATAAAGTAGGAACTTTTAATATCATGAAATGTTTAACTCTATTAAATTTAAAAAGCAATCTTATATTATATAAAATGAGTGAGTACAAGAAAAATGCAAAATATGACTATCACTTGATTATTGAGGAAATATGTATTCTCTATTGACATTTTCCTATGTTTTCTTACAATAAATGTTATTGATTATACACAAGGGTGTGCTTACAGTTGTGAGAATGCAAAACACAGTTTATTCTTGTGTCATTATTTATTTATTTATGTGTATTTTCCCATATGAATAATTGTAAACCTACCTTTGTCAATGACTGGATATATATTTCTAATTATATTTATGTTAAGGTATATAAAATGAACTGGGAAACTAGAAAGGAGGTGAGTATAAGTATTTTTTGACAGCACTGTGAGAAGATACATAGTACACTGTTAATTCTTTAGCTAAATTGATAAATATTAAATGCCCACGGTGTCATGGCAGGAACACCATATGTAGTGCATTAAAGATGGTTTTAAATCCTTTTATATTCTTCCCATGGAGAGATGGAGGGGATCTCGTCTCCCATGGGTGTGAACCATGCAAAGAGACTCCCAAACTTAGGTTAGAAGAAACCTGGCAGCTTCTGCTTTGATTTCCTTAAACAACTTGCTTTGCAGAAGTTCTAGCTTGTGCTGTGCTATGCCCATTACCCAGGAGGAAGTCAGTTAGAGCTGCACCGACCAGCAGCCAGCCATTCCCTGCAGTTGTGGAACTGAGTCAACCTGAAAGCTCTAGTCCAATCACTTGAAGGCAAGTTTAGGCAACATCTGACTGGAGCCACATGAGAAAACATTTTGCTTTCCAGGACTTTCTAGGTTCCTGGCCCTCTAAGTATGAGAAAAAGAAAACAGTTATTTTAATCCACCAAGTTCTGGGCCAATTTGTTATATAGTCATCAATATCCTAGAACACAGCACTTTGTAAACTTGAAATGGGCAGGTACAAAGTTCTGGCTAAAGTAACATCCTTCAGTTTCTACCTCCAATACAAATAGGCAAAAGAATATGGCGGAATAATCAGGAGGATTTTTCATGAAGAGATATTATATGATTCTAAATGACAAGAATCTTCATAATCAAATTTTTAAAAGAAAAACTACACATAAATAAAACTACACATAATACATGTTAGAATCATTAAGGGAGTTTTTTTATCAATCAGCATATCTGAGGTTTTGTAATTCACCAAGATGTACATCTCTCTTTGTGACTTATTGTTTGGTTAGTTTGAGAAAAATAATCCAAATGCAACACAGAAAATTCCTCCCAGGCTGCTTATTAATGACTACCCAATTTCCTAACTGTAATCACAGGTTAAGTTAAAATTGTTTTTCCTTTGTGGTGTTCTTGTAAAATCAGAGAAGGCCATCCTTGATAATAGTCTACTTTGTAAGAACCAGTAAAATACTAATCTCAGCAACAGTTTTGTTTTTATAAAGTCTATCACAATTTACTTTTCGAGAACAGAAGAGAGTGGGCACTTGGTACAAACTGCCTGTTTGTACATGGATGTGTTCAATTCCCCAACTTGTAGGGTGCTTAGATACCATGGGGATAAGCATGAATTCTCTTTATCTATTTCAGCAAGCAGAACTTTTACCTTATTTATAGGGATAATGTTTTCAGGCTTCACTGAAAAAGGCAACAACAAAAATTTGAAGAGCAACTGCAGCTAACTGAAAAGGTAGCAGTGAAGGCTTTTCTGACTTGCAGGTTTCCTTCACAAATTTATAACCAGAATATTCGTAGGGCTAACTATTCATGTAATTTGCAGTTTGATTTGAGCTCCCTTTGCATTTTGGAATGGATTTATTCTATCAAATTCGGCTATTATCTACTTCCCCTGACTGGGATTGGAATGACTTTGAAAATTCATCGCAGTTCAAACTCTGTAAGGAGATGTGATGACTAAAGATAATTAGGTATCCTGGATGGAATCCTGGATGAAGACTTGGGAGAGGGGTGGACTGAACTCTTCTGTGTGACAGGGAGCACAAGCCTGGGCTCTGCCTTGTACTTTTTTGTTGTTGCAGATCAGACAGATTGTACCACAGACTGAGGAAAGTAGTTTGTATGCTGGAAAAGGGTCATGCCTTTTCTTCTACTAAGACTTCAGTGTCAGGTTTTTTTTTTCTGTTAATTCTTGGTCAAAAGTTAGTATGGGTTTAAGGTTTGTTGTTGCTTTGGTTATGCTCAGCATCCCACAGGCTTAACCACATCTAGAGATGTCCTGTGTTTAGGGTAGGGGCTGGTTTTCCCAACAGTTTTAATTAATGCCTCTTTGATTTTCACTTTTAGGCCTTCCCTTCTCCTCAGTGAGAGTTTATATCTTCCAACTATGCCCCCAGTATTCCTCAGTTGCTTGTTACTGATGCTGCTTGGCCTATGGCAGGGAGCAGGGAGAATCCTGAGCATCTGGTTTACCTTCACTCTGGGGAAGGCGCTGTGTTCTTGGAATCATGGCATGGCCTGTTCAGGGCTCCAGTCCTGCCTAGACTGTAGTTCCTCCTGCATGTATTCCTGACCTTTCCCCCTGAGAATAGAAGTGTGGTTGTTTTTTTAAATATTGCTTTCAATTTCCTTTCCCAAGTACTCAGAGTGACAATTTCTATTTTCCTTTTCCCTCAGATTAAAGAGATGACTGGGGTAGTCCTCAAAAATGCAAGATCTCATCTCAATGAATGGAAAAGCATGCCAAGGCCACTCTGGGGCAGTGGTCAGTAAATTCATTAGGCAACAGAGCGGCAAATCACGGCTCGTGAGCCACAGTTTGCCAACCACTGCTCTAGGGGAAGGTGATGGAATGAATGAAGCTCGAGTGGAGATGATTTAGAAGAGCCCAGCAAAGCTGGAATGCAGGGTCCAGGAAAGAGAGTGGCTGGTGGAAGTGAGGCTGAAAAGGGGGCCTGAGATAATATTATGGAGAGCTTCAAACCAGACTACACAGTTCGTATTCTTAATGTATATCACATTACACCAAACTGTGCCCAGGAGACCCTTTTACAGTACACAGATCTAATCTAGAAACCAATAGGCAAATACAAGGGTGTCTGAGCATTAAAAGAAAGTAGAGCAAAAAGAGAATATTTCCAATCTATTTAAAGACTGTGAATGTTCTACTTACAGCCAATTACATGAGCTCTGCAACAGAAGTTCTTATCTAGTCAGATTCTGACTATATACCAATCAGCAGTGTTCATCTTCCTCCTCAGCAGACCACCCAGGCTGAACCTTTCATGCCTTGCATATGTCCAGTAGATACCTTAATAAGGCAATAACACTTTATGCAGAAGGTATTGCTGATACTTGTTCTTCGTGTAATCATGCATAACTCTCTGAATAAAGTAGAATAGTATTGTTCCAGGGCTCATTCAAGCATATAATAGAGTTCCAGTGAATTACAGAGGGCTCCTGCTTAAAAAACCATTTGGTTAGTTGTTTTATCAAAAAATTAGACTAATCTAGCCCAGGGAGGGCTCACTAGTTGAGTGTCGACCTATGAACCAAGAGGTCATAGTTCGATTCCAAGTCAGGGATGTGCCAGAGGCAGCCGATCAATGATTCTCTCTTATTGGTGATGTTTCCATCTGTCCCTCTTCCTTCTTTCTGAAATCAATAAAATATATATATATTTTTTAATTAGACCAAACTTTTTGAATACTTTGGGAGACAGATCTATGCATAGTGAAATGTATGGAATTGGATTTAAGCTTTCCTTAAGGCACTAGCAGTGTGTGTGAGTTCCTATGCCCTACATCACTGGTCAGGAAACTGTGGCTCACAAGCCACAAGCTGCTCGTAAGCCTTGGTTTGCCAATCTGTTGACTAATGAGTTTGCCAACCACTGCCCCACATCATTGTCTAAGGGATAATTCAAGGGGAAATAGAAGAACCACTCACACTTGCCTGCTGAAAAGCAAAAATTCTTTCCTGGAGGATCAATGGGATCATGACTTAGTAAACAGGACATGTCCTTCTAGTCCATCTGCTTTTGCAATAAGGCTTTTTAACATCTTCAAAAGCCATTGCTAAATAGAAATTACTGGATGGTAACATTTAACCAATAAAATCTATCTTTTATGAGGTTTATTTTAATAATAGTTTTTTAATTTTAGAGGAAGTTTATTAAAGCTGAGAACAGTGAAACAAGAAAGGGCTAGGGAAATCTGTCTAGGCTGGTCTGCTTCTGCTCATTAAGAAGTTATAGAAAAGGGAGCTTTGAGAACAGGTTCAGCGGGTTTATAAGCTTCTTCTTTTTTAAAAATTTTTTTTATTGATTTCAAAGAAGAAGGGAGAGGGAGTGATAGAAACATGAATGATGCAGAGAATCATTGATTGGCTGCCTCCTGCATGCCCCACACCAGGGAATGAGCCTGCAACTCGGCATATGCCCTGACAGGGAATCAAACTATGATCTCCTGGTTCATAGGTCGACACTCAACCCCTGAGGCATGCTGGCCAGGCTATAAGCTTATTTTTTCTTCAATTCACCTCAAGGATGATGATACCTTCCATTAATACTGGTAGTAATGACTACATGATGACAATAATAAATAGGAGTGAAATTGAGAAAGTGGGGAGAATTTTAAATAATTATATCTACTATATTGATTGCTTATCATGTGTTAGATCCTGTCCCTAATTAAGTTTAAATATTGCCATAAGAGCCTCTAAATAACTTTATATGTTAGGAAATATTCTTATTACCACTTTAATGAGCCTTGAAGATGAAAGAATTAAGTTGTTTTCTTAAAATCATACATTAAGTAGTGACAAAATCTGAATGCACACCTCTACCTGTCTGATGCTACAGCCCATAATTTTATCCACTGTGTTATTCTGCTTCCCTCTGGAAAAAGCAGCATGCCATGATGAAGTTTCTTAGCTGAGGCTACATCAGACTGAGATTATTGAGAATGATTACTTATGAGAGTATTTTACTCAATGTGAACAAGAAGGAAAATGCAATGCTCCTGGGAATGGGCTGAGTGCAGAAGATGGAGTAGAGTTCAAAAACTTCATCATCTACTTCCCAACCTGGCTGAAGATCTGCAGCCATTTCTTTCCTTCTGTGTATTAGGCATACTTTCCTTTTTTTTTTTTATACTTTATCTTGAAAATCAATGAAATGTTAAAGTGTGTGAGTATAAGCACAAGATAGAGAAGACAAGGTTACACCAAAAAGGCACCATCATTTAATTTATTTGACCAGGTTTCTTTTCCAAGAGGTAATTTTTGCTAATATTTAATACTTGATTCCAGAGAAATGAAGCTTTTCATTGATCATGCAGCATGGAGAAGACAGTGAGATTAAGGAAACACTCTTCACATGTATTAAATATTTTTTAAATACTTAGCAAGACTACAATACCTGTAATTCCATAGTGATTATCTCAAAAGATAAATCAAACTTGAAGTTAGAGAGATAATTAATGATCATTGTAAGGAGAAATAACAACTATAAAAATGTATTTACTCTCTATGCATAAATAAAATATTCATCTATCCATTTTACTGACCAAGGTAATTTGGTTGGCTGTTTGGCTCTTCTGATAATGCCCAAATATTTGTGCCAATGACTTCACATTTCTGAGTAAACAAAATTGGAATAGCTTTCAAAAGAAAAAAAAGTATCATTTCAAAATACCACATCTGTCATTATTATTATCATCACAGTAAGTTTTCTAATATGTATGCTATTAGAAACCTGTTGCACGAAATTTGGGCACAGGGGTGAAATGGGGGGAGAAGGTGTCCCTCTGCCCAGCCTGCACCCTCTCCAATCTGGGAACCCTCAAGGAATGTCCTACTGCCCATTTAGGCCCTATCCCGGTACAATCGGGCCTAAACAGGCAATTGGACATCCCTCTCACAATCCTGGACTGCTGGCTTCCAACTGCTTGCCTGCCTGCTTTCCTGATTGTCCCTAACCGCTTCTGTTTGCCAGCCTGATCACCCCCTAACCACTCCCCTGCCAACCTGACTGCCCCTAACTGCCCTACTCTGCCAGCCTCATCATTCCTAACTGCTCTCCCCTGCTGATCTGGTCCTCCCAAAACTGCCCTCCCCTGCAGGCCTGGGTCTCCCCAAATTGCCCTCCCCTGCAGGCCTGGTCTCCTCTAACTACCCTTCCCTGCAGTCCTGGTCACCCCTAACTGCCTTCCCCTGCCTGCCTAGTCACTCCTAACTGTCCTCCCTGCTAGTCTGGTCACTCCTCCCCTGCAGGCCTGGTCGACCTCCACTGCCCTCCCCTGCCAACCTGGTCATTCCTAAATGCCTTCCCCTGCCAGGTCATCGCCCCTAACTGCTTTCCCCTGCTGGTCTTGTCCCTCCCCCCAACTGTCCTTCCCTACAGGCCTGGGTCCCCACAAACTGCCCTCCCCTCCAGGCCTAGTCATCCCCCAACTGTCATCCCTTGCAGGCCTGGTCACCCCTAACTGCCCTCTCCTGCAGGCCAGGTAATCCCCAACTGCCTTCTCTTACAGGCCTGGTACCCCTCAACTGCTCTCCCCTGTAGGCCTGGGGCACCCCCAACTGCCCTCCCTTCCAAGCTTGATTGCCCCAAATTGCCCTCCCTTACAGACCCAATCCCTCCCATCCCCTGCTGGCTATCTTGTGGCAGCCAACTTGTGTCCACAGGGGGCAGCCACTTTTGACTACATGGGGGCAGCCATTTTGTGTGATGGAGTGATGGTCAAACTGCATATTATCCTTTTATTAGATAGGATAAAGGCCTGGTACCCAAGTGGGGGCTGGCTGGTTTGCCCTGAAGGGTGTCCTGGATCAGGGTGGGGCAGCCTGGGTGAGGGGTCTGTGGTGGTTTTCAGGCCATCCATGCCCCTGACAACCCAAACATAGGCCAGGGCCAGCTGGAAGCAGATATCTGGGTTTTATCTTTTATAATTAAAACTTTTTAGCCTTGAGTGGAGGCTAAAGCCAGCCAGGAAGCTTGGTTTCCTCCACTGCCAGAGGCAACCCAAGCCTCCTGCTCACTCCAATTCTGTGGCAGTCACCATCTTAGTTGGGTTAATTTGCATACTTTCTCTGATCGGTTGGTGGGTATAGTGGAGTGATGGTCAATTTGCATGTTTCTCTCTTATTAGTGTAGATTACCTATTTTAAAAAACAAACATATGAACTTTATTCAGATTTTTTCCATAATTAAATATTTTATTGTTATCAAATTTTATTTGTTTGCAGGGTTAGAAATGTAAGCCACATTCTTTTTTAAAAAAAAGGAAAGAGGGAGATAAATATAAAAAAGAAGGAAAGAAGAAAGAAGAGGAGGAGACTGACAAAAGGGAAGGAGGAACAGAGAAGAGAAAGATAAATCATTCACTATTGTAATTCAAGAATCATATGTGGATTATTGGAGTATTATCTGGTTACCTGCAAAGCTGTAACCAGGTACTCAAAACTAGTCTTGAGGAGTTCTCAATGATCTCTTCCCTCTCTCTCCTCTGCCTTCTGCCTTTCTGACAATTTGTCTTTCCATTCCTCTACCATCATATGCCCTGCTTCTCTTTCCCTAATTTGATTTACTGCTATGGTAGAAACCAGGTTTCCTATAAGCTCCAAGATTATATGGTTCTTTTAGCTTGGACCTCAGAAAGAGATAGATCTTATGGATTTGGGAAGGAGAAAAAAAAAGAGCATGCTGATCATTCCTGCTTCCACACTGTGACCAGTGAAGACAGAGTCTCAGGAGATTTGTCCCTTGGTCATGTGATTAATTTGGATAGGGAGAATCTTGAGAGAAGCACCTCTAAAATCATCTGGGGAAAGAAGATTCCAGAGCAGAAGAAAACAATCTTAGCCATCAGTTATGCTGCTGTAACTAAATGAGGGTCTCCCTTCTAATCATTTATTTCTTCTCGGGGTTATTAGAGCCATTTAAGGTGTTGCACAAAAGTTTACATTTCATTAATAATTCTATGAGCTATTTATTGCTAATTACTTAATAACCAGGAATTATAATAAATGCTAAGAATATACACATTTGAAATAACAGCCCTTGCCCTCAAGAGGCTCATATTCTTTACACATTTACCAAATTATTATGTGTAATCTTGGACAAATACAATGTTACATGTCAATTATATCTTAATAAAATTAGAAAAAAAAATAAAAAGAGGAAGTAGGTTTTTATAAAAGGGAAGACAAACATTATAAATTTTGTATATTTTACAGTATAAGGGCCATCAATTCCATAAAAGTTTGGGGATAATAAAAAACACCACTATATAAATATATTAAGGTACATACTTGCCACATTTTAATATAGCAAATAAAAAAATACTGTAAACAATGATAAAAATTTATTTTAAAAAATACTATGGAAGTATAGTATAGCTAGCAAATTGTTCTCCCACTGTAATTCAGAAATTTGCACAGTGAATAGATATTTGACCTGTGTCGGCACTTTTAGGAACCAAGAGGAATCATATCATGAATCCTCAGAGAGTTTCATACAGATATACTTTGCTTAAAAAATTACAAAATCCATATAATTTATAATAAAAATAATAAACTTATGTATAAATATATACATATATACACATATATATATGATTGACCCAGCCTGGACATCTCTTAGAAACAAAGACAATCCTATCAGAAAACTCTCATCATGAGGAAATAGAAGATAAGGCAAGAGTGCCTCTTAAATTATGGAAATGTACAGCAAAGGAAGCTAAATCTGTACATTTCTAAATTTGTCTCAACATCCTCATCTATGGGAATCTTTTTTTTTTTAATTAAAAGGCTTTCTCTTTCCAAGTTAAATTGAGCAATGAGGGTTATTTATATTGGGTTTTGTGAGTCAGGTACTTTTACCTTCTGTCTTAAAGGACAAAAGGCTTTGTGAGGAAAAAAACTAACTTGTTTATATAAATACTCAGTATTTTAGAACTTATTTCAAATGAGAGAGAATGCTGGAAAGATGGGATGAGGAGCCACCCAAGCATCTTCCATGCGTACACACAGCAATGTAAATCTGTAAGACTGGTAGATTTCAGAAAACTGAGGAGAAATAGTCTCTGATGAAGATTTGTGGGTTTTGTCGTTGTTGTTGGTGGTGGTGGTGTTGGTGTTTTTGCTGGTGTCAAGGACAAGTTCATCAAAATAAATATAAGAGCAACTTGCTGAAAACAAAACAAGGCAAGTCATTGGCAACAAACTAAAAGCCACTGGATATTTGTAAAGGAAACAGCCATCTGCTCACCATAATGGAAGTGTGTTTACTAAACACAATGACAAAAAGAAGACTCCATCTTTGAAATAAATGTAGTACATTATGCCATCTGACAGTGTTCTCCATGTACATTATATTTTGTGCATGAAAATTATACAGGGAACTATTGCATATCTGTGTTTCTGTGTTCTTATAAACAATGATGGGGAATGATTTCTTGATGACTTGGCCTCTCATGAATTTAATCAGTTTAAACCAACTATGGCCTGATTTTTCAAAGTTTCAAAGGCCACCCTTCAGCTCCAGTTGTTATATAAAATATTTATGTAAAATGGACCATAGAATCCTTCAAGTAAAAATAATTTGCCCTACTGTTGTGAGACAAAAAAAACTGAAGAAAATTCTACCACAGCATTGCAGTTGCCTGGTGAAAAGGAAACAACTTATTCATCAGTACCACTGATCTCAGATCAACACTCTATTTCTATTGGAAAACAGAAATAGAATTTGCTTGTAGAGAAGGTCACATGGAATCAGATACAAGCAAAACTCCAAACAAGTATGTAGCTTTAGCCAATCAAATAGTAATATGGGAACAAAATAGACCTCTAACACCCTAGCCAATTTGGCTCAGTGGATAGTGTTGGCCTGCAGACTGAAGGGTTCCAAGTTTGATTCCGGTCAAGAGCACATGCTGGGGTAGTGGGCTCGATCCCCAGTTGGGGGTGAGCCAATCAATGATTCTCTCTTATCATTGATGTTTCTATCTTTCCCTCTTCCTTCCTCTCTGAAACCAATAAACATATATTTTTAAAAAAACTTAGTTTTTAATTCCCTATGGGTTTCTTAAAGCATGGAACCTTCTGAAATGTGCTGCCATATCATTTTGTAGCCTCCAGACAGAATGTTGAACCTTCTGGCATTTTCCTCTGTTTAACCACAGCAACTCTATTCTTATATGTGTGTTACATGAGGCTTCCATGAATTTTTCATCTGAAGAAGGTTTGTATAGTTTGTATAGCTCTAAAATGTTTGAAACCAACTGACCATTCTCTCACGAAGCACAGAATGAAGGACTTGTCAGAAGTTACAAAGCAATCATCGATAGAGCTGAGATCAAATCCATGTCTCCTGATTCAAATGTGCGTGTGTGTGTGTGTGTGTGTGTGTGTGTGTGTGTGTATACAGGGTGGGTCAAAAGTAGTTTGCAGTTGTGAGTATGTGAAACACCGAGTTTATTCTTGTAGTATTGTGTTGTTTTTAACCAGCTATAGACCTATTTTTGCCTACCCCTCCTATGTGTTGGACTGATTGTTTGTTATTATTCCTCAAGTTAAGCCAATAGTTTTCAAACTTGGCTTGAAGTAGAATTTTAAAAAAAAATCACTTGGTAAGCCTTTAAAAATGTCTAGGCCCAAGACATAACCAAGTACTATCATTCTGAATATGTAGGGATAAGAGTCAGGCATAGGGATAGGACTATGGCTTTTTTGTTTAGCCAAGATGATCCCAACATGTAACCGAGCTGGAGAACCAGTGGCTATGATCAAAAAAAAATTTTTTGAGAGATGATCAGTTGCTTCCAATACATGCCACCACCAAAAATAGAACCACCAATCTAGGTATGTGCCCTGCTCGGGGAATCAAACCAACAAACTTCCAATGTACTGGGATAATGCTCCAACCAACTGAGCCACACTGGCCAGAGCCATGACGAATATTTTCCATTCTACATTTCTTAATAAACAAGTCCTGAGCTTGATTTCCTGCTCTGACATGTGTCAGCTTTCAAAAGATAAGCACAATGTGAAGTCTTGAGAGTTATTTTCTCCTCTTTAACCTGATGAAATTGGAGAAGATCAGATGTTCAAACTGTGCTCTTGGGAACCCCTATGATTTCTGAAAACATTTTGCAGGGTATGAAAAGGGCAGAAAAAGCAGAAATAGATAAGGTTCAGGGAACTTTTATCTTTTTCCATAAAATATTCTCACCTAAACCTTTGTTTTAAGACAGAATGCCACTGATCTTTAAGGTTTTAAAATTTCAGAGCTAGAAAACTTCTATATTTTTTTTCTAAATTTAACATCTAGGAACTGCAGAATTCTATAAAGAACTAATCACCAAAATGTCCATATTACTCAAAGCAATGTATAAATTCAATGCAATTTTTCTTAAAATACCAATGACATAGATCACAGATTTAGAACAAATATTTTAAAAGTTTACATAGAACCAAAAATGTCCCCCAAAAGCCTCAGCAAGATTGAAAAGGACGAACAAAGTTGGAGGTATCACAGTATCTGATATCAAATTGTACTACAAATTGTCATCAAAAAGCCTGGTACTACCCAAGTGACTCGTTTGGTTGGAATATTGTCCCATACAGCCAAAGGTTGTGGGTTCAATTCCTGGTCAGGACACATATCTAGATTTTGGGTAAGATCTCTGATCAGGGCAGAGCATATTTCTTCTCCCTCCCCGCCCGGCCCCTCCCCTGCCCGGCGCGGTCTCTCTCTCTCTCTCTCTCTCTCTCTCTCTCTCTCTCTCTCTCTCTCTCTCTCTTCACCTTACTCTAAATTCAGTAGACATAGCACAGACTGGTACTGGCAAAAGAACAGACATATAGATTGATGGAACAGAGAGCCCAGAAATAAACCCAAGCCTATATGAATAATTAATATTTGACAAAGGGGGTAGAGCATTCAATAGAGGAAAGACAGCCTCTTCAATAAATGGTATTGGGAAAATTGGACAGGTTCATGCAAAAACACAAAAATGAAACTAGACCACCAACTTACACCAGAATAAACTCAAAATGGATAAAAGATTAAATGTAAGTTGAAAACCCATAAAAATCCTAGAAGACTTAGGTAGTAAAATTTCAGATACCTCTCATAGCAATATGTTTGCCACTATGTCTCCTAGGGGGAAGGGAAACAAAGGAAAAAAATAATGAATGGACTACATCTAACTAAAAAGCTTCTGCACAGACAAAGAAAGCATCAACAAAATTAAAAGGAAATCCTCTGTATGGGCGAACATATTTGCCAATGATAAGGGGTTAATTTCCAGAATATATAAAGAACTCATATAACTGAACAAAAGGAAGAGAAATAATCCAAGTTAAAAATACAAAGAAATTGAATAGATACTTCTCCAAAGAGGATATACAGATGGCCAATAAATATATGAAAAAAAAAATTCAACATCATTAATCATCAGAGAGATGCAAATTAAAACAACAATGAGATATTACTTCACGCCTACCAGAATGGCTACCAAGAGTAAATCAGCAAACAGTAAGTGTTGGCGAGGATATGGAGAAAAGGGAACCCTTGTGCCATTGGTGAGAATGCAGACTAGTGCAACCACTGTGGAAAACAGTATGGGGTTCCCTCATAAAAATTAAAAATGGAACTGCCTTTTGACCCAGGTATCACATTTCTGGGACTATATCCAGAAACCCAAAATACCAATCAGAAAGAATAGATAGCATTGTTATTTACAATAGTCAAGATCTGGAATCAGCCCATGTGCCCATTGCTAGACAAGTAGATTAAAAAAAAAGCTGTGATGCCTTTACATAATACAATACTATACAGCCATAAAAAAGGAGGAAATCTTACCTTTTGTGACAGCGTGATAAACCTGAAAATTATTATGCTACATGAAATAAGCCAGTCAGAGAAAGATAAACACCAATGGCCTCACTTATATGTGGAATTTAATGAACAAAATAAAGAAGGTAGAGGGGATTAACCAAAGAACATATATGGATGACGCACAGATACAGACAACAGTGTGGGGATGGCTAGAGGGAAGGAGAAGTTAAAGGGGGTTAGAGGGATTGGGACATCTGAAATAGTGTCAACAACAAAAATAAAATAAAAAATATATATATATTAAAAAAAGAACTAATCAATTTACTCATTTGAAGGTTAGAATTACTTAACTGGTGTTAGCAGACACCTAATTCTCACTATTGTCACCATATATGGAAAGAAAGGGATAGCCACAGAAACAACATTAACTCTAATCACCCTGGTTTATCAAGTGTCTAAGCTAAGCATTCTTGCTTCTAGATGCCTAATAGCTACTAGAGAGAACATCTATCCCTATTTTCCCATTTTAGTACACAAAGTCTTCTGTACCCAGAAATCCACCAGTCCTAGGGGAACTGGAATGGTTGATAACCCTGTGACTGGCTGACAGATAGAAGTGGCGCCACTCTATTTTAAAACTTCACCATATACTCTCTGGGTATGCCCAATTCATGGAATAGAGGAGCTTGGATAGATGAGTCATAATAACCTAGAAATTAGCTACTTCATTTCATTTGAAGATCTCCAGAGGGTCTGGTCTGCAGGTACCACTGATAACCTATATCTAAAGAAGAATAATGTAATAATCCATTATGTTTGGATAGCAGTTAATACATAAAGACATTTCCAAAAATTTTGTCTCATTTCACGGACCCTTTCATATTTTGCATTACAAAAGATTAAAATTTTATCTATTTTTTTATTCGTTCTTCATTAAGTTGGCACAATTTCCATTTCCTCCAATCAGTGTACTCTTAAGTGTTTTTTTTTTCTTGTATTTCTCTAACGTGTCAAGCCTATCTTTCTTTTTTTTTAATTTTTTATTAAATTTTTATATATATCTCCCCATTGTCCCCCCTTCCTCCCAGGCATACCCCAACCCCCCAGTGTCTATGTTCATTGGTTATGCTTATATGCATGCATACAAGTCCTTTGATTGATCTCTTATCTACCTCACCTAATGAGTGAGATCATGTGGTGCTTCTCCTTCATTGACTGGCTTATTTCACTAAGCATAAGGCTCTCCAGTTCCAATCAGGTTGCTGCAAATGGTAAGAGTTCCTTCTTTTTAATGGCAGCATAGAATTCCATTGTGTAGATGTACCACGGTTTTCTGATCCACTCATCTGCTGATGGTCACCTAGGCTGTTTCCAAATTGTGGCTATTGTAAATTGTGCTGCTATGAACATAGGGGTGCATAAATCCTTTCTGATTGGTGTTTGTAATTTCTTAGGATAAATTCCTAAGAGTGGGATTGCTGGGTCAAATGGGAGATCCATTTTTAGTTTTTTGAGGAAACTCCATACTGTACTCCACAGTGGCTGCACCAGTCTGCATTCCCACCAACAGTGCACAGGGGTTCCTTTTTCTCCACATCCTGGCCAACACTTGTCATTTGATTTGTTGATGATTGCCATTCTGACAGGTGTAAGATGGTGTCGCATTGTCGTTTTGATTTGCATCTCTCGGATAATTAGTGACTTTGAACATGTTTTCATGTGTCTCTTGGCCTTCTGTCGTCTTTTGAAAAGGTTCTGTTTAGGTCGGTTGCCCATTTTTTTATTGGATCCTTCATCTTCCTTTTATTAATTTGTATAAGTAGGCTGTAGATGTTGGAGATTAAACCTTTATCAGTGATAGCATTTGCAAATATGTTCTCCCATGCATTGATCTTTCTTGTTGTTTTGTTGATGGTTTCTTTTGCTGTGCAAAAGCTTTTTATTTTGATGTAGTCCCATTTGTTTTTTTTTTTCTTTAGCTTCCATTGCCTTTGGAGAAGTATCAGTGAAGAAGTTCTTTCGGCATATATCTAAGATTGTGCTGCCTGTGGATTCCTCTAGTATTTTTATGGTTTCCCTTCTAATGTTTAAGTCCTGTATCCATTTTGAGTTTATTTTTGTATTTGGTGTAAGTTGGTGGTCCAGTTTCAATTTTTTCCATGTATCTGTCCAATTTTCCCAACACCAATTATTGAAGAGGCTATCTTGGCTCAATTGAATGTTCATGCCTCCTTTGTCAAATATTAATTGAGCATAGTGGTTTGGGTGGATATCTGGGTTCTCTATTCTATTCCATTGATCTATATGTCTCTTCTTTTGCCAGTACCAGGCTGTTTTGAGAACAGTTGCTTTGTAGTATAGCTTGAAGTCTGGTATTGAAATCCCACCTACTTTATTCATTTTTCTCAGAATTGCTGTAGCTATCCGTGGTCTTTTGTTGTTCCAGACATATCTATGAAGAATTCTTTGTAGGTCTGTGAAATATGACGTTGGTATTTTAATGTATAGTGCGTTGAATCTGTAGATTGCTTTGGGTAGTATGGACATTTTAATGATGTTGTTTCTCCCAATCCCTGAGCATGGTATGCTCTTCCATCTGTTAACATCTTCCTCTATCTCTTTTTTCAGTGTCCTGTAGTTTTCTGCATAAAGGTCTTTTAGCTCTTTAGTTAGGTTTATTCCTAGGTATCTTAATTTTTTTGGTGTGATGGTAAATGGGATTGCTTTTTTAGTTTCTCTTTTTATAATTTCATTGTTAGTGAATAGAAATGCCACAGATTTCTTAGCATTAATTTTGTATCCTGCTACATTTCCGAATTCATTAATTAAGTCAATTAGTTTTAGAATGGAGTCCTTTGGGTTTTTTATGTACAATATCATGTCATCTGCAAATAAGGACAACTTTACTTCTTCTTTTCCAATTTGGATGCCTTTTATTTCTTCTTCTTGTCTAATTGCAATGGCTAATACTTCCAGTACTATGACGAACAGGAGAGGTGAGAGTGGGCTTCCCTGTCTTGTTCCTGTTCTTAGGGGAAATGGATTTAGTTTTTGCCCATTGAGTATGATGTTAGCTGTGGGTTTATCATATATGGCTTTTATGATGTTGAGGTATGATCCTTCTATTCCCACTTAGCTGAGAGTTTTTATCAAGAAACGTTGTTGGATTTTGTCAAATGCTTTTTCTGCATCAATTGATATGACTATGTGATTTTTATCTCTCAATTTGTTTATGTGATGTATCACATTTATTGATTTGGAGATATTGAACCATCCCTGCATTCCTGGGACGAATCCTGCTTGGTCATGGTGTATGATCTTTCTGATGTACTGCTGGATCCGGTTTGCTAGAATTTTTTTGAGGATTTTGGCATCTATGTTCATGAGAGATATTGGCCTATAATTCTCTTTTATTGTGTTGTCTTTATCTGGTTTTGGTATTAGGGTGATGCTGGCTTCATAGAAGGTGTTTGGTAGTATTCCTTCTTCTTGAATGTTTTTGAATCGTCTGAGGAGGATAGGTTTTAATTCTTCCTTGAATGTTTGGTAAAACTCTCCTGTGTAGCCATCTGGTCCCGGGCTTTTATTTGCTGGAAGCTTTTTGATTACTGCTTCAATTTCTTCCATAGTTATTGGACTATTGAGATGTTTGGCTTCCGCCTCATTGAGTTTTGGGAGGTTATATTTTTCTAGGAAAATGTCCATTTCTTGCAGGTTGTCCAATTTGTTGGAATAGAGTTGTTCATAGTATTTTTTAACAATCCTTTGTATTTCCACAGGGTCTGTTGTTATTTCTCCTCTTTCATTTCTGATTTTGTTTATTTGGGTCTTCTCTCTTTGCTTCTTGGTGAGCCTGGCTAGGGGTCCATCAATCTTGTTTATCCTTTCAAAGAACCAGCTCTTTGTTTTGTTGATTTTTTTAATTGTTTCTTTGGTCTCCAGGTTGTTTATCTCTGCTCTGATCTTCGCTATTTCCTTCCGAGTACACTGTGCTTTTCTTGTTGCTCTCGTTCTAGCTCTTTGAGTTGTAGGTTTAGGCGATTTATTACCATTGTTTCCTGTTTTTTGCAGTAGGCTTGTAGAGCTATGAACTTCCCTCTTAAGACTGCTTTCACTGTGTCCCATAAATTTTGTATTGTTGTGTTGTCATTGTCATTTGTTGCCATGATGTTTTTGATTTCTTCCTTGATCTCTCTCGTTACCCAGTTGTTGTTTAATATCATGCTGTTTAATCTCCATGTGTTGGATTTCTTTCTATTGTTTTTATTATAGTTGATTTCCAGTTTTATGCCACCGTGGTCTGAGAAAATGCTTGATATGATTTCTATCTTCTTGAATTTGAAGAGACTTTTCTTATGACCCAACATATGATCTATCTTTGAAAATGACCCATGTGCACTGGAGAAGAATGTATATTCTGTGGCTTTGGGGTGAAATGTTCTGAAGATGTCAATTAATTCCATCTGGTCTAGTGAGTCATTTAGGATTGATGTTTCTTTGCTGATTTTTTGTTTAGAGGATTTGGCCAATGGTGACAGTGGCGTATTAAAGTCTCCTACTATGGTTGTATTGCTGTCAATCTCTCCCTTAATATCCTCCAAGAGTTTTTTTTTTTTTAATGTATTTAGCTGCTCCTATATTGGGTGCATATATGTTTACCAGAGTTATTTCTTCTTGTTGGATTGTTGCCTTTAATATTATGAAGTGGCCTTCTTTATCTCTTGTTATGTCCTTCACTTTGAGATCTAATTTGTCAGATATAAGTATTGCAACCCCAGCTTTTTTTTCATTTCCATTTGCCTGAAATACCATGTTCCATCCCTTCACCATCAATCTGTGTGCATCTCTTTTCCTGAGGTGGGTTTCTTGCAGACAGCAGATATATGGATCATGTTTTCTTATCCAATCGGTTACCCTATGTCTTTTGATTGGAGCATTTAATTCATTTACATTTAAAGTTATTATTGATAAGTACTTATCTGTTGCCATTTTTAGTCCGTACCCCCGAGTTCCTTCTTCGCTTCCTCTTTTTTTTTATTACAGCAGACCTTTTAACATTTCTTGCATTGCTGGTTTGGTGGTAATATATTCCCTTAGTCCTTTTTTGTCTGTGAAGCTTTTGATTTCACCTTCAATTTTGATTGAGAGTCTTGCAGGGTACAGTATTCTTGGATTCAGACCCTTCCTTTGCATGACTTTGTATATTTCATTCCATTCCCTTCTGGCCTGATGAGTTTCTGTTGAGAAGTCAGTAGCTAGTCTTATGGGGGTTCCTTTGTAGGTAACTTTCTGTTTCTCTCTGGCTGCTTTTAAGATTCTTACTTGGTCGTCGGTGTTTGCCAATTTAATTATAATGTGCCTCGGTGTCGGTTTGTTGGGGTTCCTTTTGCTTGGGACTCTGTGAGCTTCCTGGATTTGTGTGGGGTTTTTTTTTTCTATATTGGGGAAATTTCCTGTCATTATTTCTCCAAACACGTTCTCTAATCCTTGTTCAGTTTCCACTCTTTCTGGAACCCCAATTATGCGGATGTTATTTTGTTTCATGTTATCCCAAAGTTCCCTTAGACTCTCCTCTTGCTTTTTAACTTTTTTTTCTAGAAGCTGCTGTACATTGGTATTTTTTCCTACCGTGTCTTCTAGCTCACTGTTGTGGTCCTCTGCTTCTTCTAGTCTACTTTTGATGCTTTCTATTGAGTTCTTTATAGCAGTGATGTCATTTTTCATTTCTTCTTGTTTATTCTGCACCTCCTCTAGGTTATTCTGCATTTCTTCTTGCTGCTTCTTCACCTCCTCTAGGTTCTTCTTCATTTCCTCTTGGCTCTTACTCATATTGTCAAATTTGTCTTCCATTTTTTTCAACCACACTATGATAATTTCTCTGAACTCTTTCTCTGGTAGGCTTATTTGTGGTTCTATTTCGTTTACTTCCTTTTCTGGTGAAACCTGCCTTTCTGTCTTATGTGGGCTGTTTCTTTTTCTGCCCATGGTCTTTCTTCTCTGTGTGTCTGGTTATGTAGTTCTCTCTCCTACATTGATTGAAAGGCACAAACCACAATGCGACCAGGTACAGCACACAAGGCACTTTCCGTGTCCTCTGTGGATGTCTGATTCCGCCACGTGTCTGCGCCGATTGGAGAGCAGAGTTCTGGGTCCCTGGGTCCCTGGCTGCTCGATGGGTGCCCAGCCGCCAGCCGCAGACTGCCTCAGACATCCACCTCCCACTGCAAGATGGCTCGGGCTCCGCGTTCGCGCTGGTGGCTCTGGCCGACAAAAGCCCGTGGCAGTGGGGCTGCCTGGCCGGGAGAGCCCCTTCCAGCAGTTCCCAAGTCTATCTTTCTTTCTTACCTTTATTTTTTGTAATGTGCTTCTACATTTGGATATTTCTGCTGTGGCAGAAAGTCTTTATGTCCAGTGTTCTGAGGTTTTCTCCTTCCTTCTTCAGCACTACACAGTAATTGCTATCATTGACTGAGGACTTACTATGAACCAGGCACTGCACCAAGCAACTCTAAGTACATTATATTATTTGATCTTCACAAAAAATCTAGGGGCTTAATGATAAGCAAATAGTATCTTTGAGAGATCTGACTGAAGTTCATATAGAAAATAGCAAAACTAGGATTTGAATTCCCAACTATCCCTTCCCATAATCTTAATAATCATGCTGATTTGCTTTTGCAGACATATTCTTGCTGCCCTTTGCTCCTACTTCATTCTAAAATATTTGCTAGTTGCCTCCAAGAGATGAATCCTTCTTCAAAACCACATTATGGCAAACTTGGCAGGCATTATATTTTTCATATAAGAGATATGATGACAGAGTTGGAAATAGTCCTAAGATTAAAAAATGTGTTACTAGAGCCAAGACTCTGAGCTCATTTTACTATTTAATATGATTCCAAAATCAGAATTAGTTTACCTCTAGGAGATCTGGGAATGTGTTTTAAGAGTTTATGAGTTCTCCTTAACATATGTTCTTTTTTGTTTGTTTATTTTAATCCTCACCCCAGCAATTAAAGAGAAAGCGGGAGAGAGAAAAAGAGAGGATCAATGTGAGAAATATCATTCTTTTTGCCTGCCATATGTTTCCAGATTAGGGATCAAACCCACAACCCAAGTATGTGCCCTGACCAGGAATAGAATAGACAACATTTTGGTGCATAGGGCAATGCTCAACCAATTGTGTCACTCTGGCCAGGTGACATATGTTCTTATATTTTATTTCATCAATTCAGGATAAATAGAAATAGACATATAAGCAGGTTTGAAATTTTTCATCAGTACGGTTCAATAGGAATTTCTGTAAACACAGAAATATTAAATGTGGAAATATTCTATATCTGCATTGTTCCCACATAAAAAACTAGCCATATGTAATTTTCAAGCATTTAAAACATGGTTAACGTACAAAGAAACAAAAAATAATTGTTTAATCTTAATTAATTTATATTTAATTCCAATAGACACATGTCTAATTGGATAAGACAATGCATCATATAGGAAAATACAATATCTAGATCAGATGTCTGCAAACTATAGCCATGGGTCAATAATTTTAGGTAGGACATAGCCATGACCAGTTTTGTATATATTGTGTGTGGCTACTTCTGTGCCACCATGCCGAAGTTGAGTAATTGGGACAGAGATATACACCCCTCAAAGACTGAAATGTTTATTATGTAGCCCTTAATTGAAAACTAATTGCTGATCACTGGTCTAGATGGCTGCTTGAGGCCTATCTTTGCATTTATGTTACAGTGGTCTTTATGCCATCATTCTTTGAAAAATGAAAAACTTACAGGAAAATTGAACCAAAGCACATAATATAGACTTGACAAGAACTTAACCTGTACCATAGCAGTCAGTACCAGAGTCACATAGCAATAGATAAACTGAGTATTCTTAACTTTGTATAAACTAACTATTAATTATTAATAGAAAATGTGATGGGAAATACACAAAGAAAAATTTTCCTGTCTTTAATTCACTTATTAGGCTAGATATCAATTTAATTGGAATTTTAATAGTGCTGTATCATTTACCATATCTTCAAGTAAACAAAACCACTATATGAAATTATCACCTGAAAAGTGGCACTTGAGGATGGTCAAGTTTGGGTTAAAAATGAATATGAATATTCTGAACCTAGCTAACAAAACCTTAAAGTTATCAATAATGTTTACACAGCACATTATGCAAGTAAGCATTAGTACTGTTTCAAGGAAAAATACAGAAATAAATTAAGCTTCTATATTTGTTATTAACCCCAACATCAGCAATTCTGCTTTAGCCAAATAATTAGAGGTGGTCACTTGAATGTCATGTGATTTATGAATTTCATTCATTTTGTATATATGCTTCAAATTGGTAAGTGAAGAAAAAGATAAAGAAATACAAGAATGGAAAATAGCAAAGGGCATTGACAGGAACTTCAGGCCCCCTCAGAGTCAGAATTTCCTAATGAGGGCGCATCATGAAGACACTTCTCTGGAACTCCCCTCCCAAGCCTTTCCAATAGAAGTGCTGGCTGTAGAATGAATATGGAATCAAAAATGTTATAATAAAGTGTTTTGTATAAAATTCAATATCTTCCACTTGTAAAATCTTCTGAGATGTTCAGATGACAGAAGCAGTATCATAATAAATAAAGTGTTATTATGGTTAATAAAAGAGCATAAGTAGCTGTAGTAACCCACAAAGTCAGCTTTAGTTTTCAGATCAAAGCAAAACGCATCAGATATGGAGCCTTTTTTACAAGCTCCATTTTGTTGAAAGGATGAAAAATATCTTTAGACTTCTGTCACAGTTGTGATTTGCCCTTATGATTATAAGAAAGGTTAAAAGGAACCCATGTTTAAAAACCCTTTAAGAGGCAATAGACTTTAAACAATCTCTACTTTGTTTCATTGCTATAAATAAGTAACAAGCAATGTTGTCAAAAAAATTATCTGTACTGCTGAAACTGGTTTGGCTCAGTGGATAGAGCATTGGCCTATGGACTGAAGGGTCTCAGGTTCAATTCCAGTCAAAGGCATGTGCCTTGGTTGCAGGCACATCCCCAGTGGGGGGCATGCAAGAGGCAGCTGATCGATGTCTCTCTCTCATCAATGTTTCTAACTCTCTATCCCTCTCTCCCTTCTTCTCTGTAAAAAAATCAATAAAATACATTTAAAAAAATTATCTATACTTTTCTGCTTTCTAACTCCATCTTGGCAATATAATTTAGGATGATATTTGATCAATGATCATTAGAACATTATTGTACATTCACACCATACATTTTATAACAAGTGTGATCACTTGATTACATAACACCTAAAGCAAGATGACATATAATATCTTCCCTGACCAGGTAGCTCAATTGGTTAGAGTATTATCCTGATATGCCAAAGTTGTGGGTTTGATCCTGGATCAGGGCACATCGAGGAATCAACCAATGAATGCATAAATAAATGGAACAACAAAAATCAATGGGTCACTCTTTCCCTTCCTCTCTCTTTAAAATCAAAACTAACATCTGATTTACCTGTGGATCTGGTTCTGTTATCTATTTCTTCTCTCAGGTTTTAGACATTTCTTTATGTTTCCTACTACGCCTCATATATTTATACTAGAGGCCTGGTGCATGAAATTTGTACAGAGGTAGGGTCCATAGGCCTGGCCAACAATGGCATTACTTAAAATATAACTTTGTGCCATCTCTGGGAATTAGGGACTCAAAACTAACTTAGATTTGATTAAGAAAAAAACAAATATTTGGATTGTTTTGCTCTTCAAGTGTTCCAGAGTGAATTACTTGTTATATTTGATTTCACACTGCCTATTTTGTTGACTGGCTTCCCTGTATTATTTTTGTGCCTAGAATATCTTCATAATTTGTACATTTGGCTCTTCTCTCTAGTCATATAGGAACTTGGAGACTTAATGAAAGTAATCAGATACATATCCTCAGACGGAGGTGGAGCTTTCTCATTTCTCTGCATTACAGAAACATAGGGTGGTGATATGGTCCCCATGGGGCATGCTAGCCTTTGTGTTGGGAACAAACCTAGAAGGAAGTTATCCTCACACCTGGGCAATGATGCACCATCGCATGGGATTTCTCACTGACTGTATATTCTACAATAGCATCTTTGAGAAGGGTGCCTAGAATGACAGCCAGCCAGCCATGGCACACAGTCCTGACACACCACCTCTGTCCTGAGTAACCCATAATGCAGAGATGATGGAGCACAAGGTCAACTTAATGGTACAACATGAGAATAAAACAGGGGTCATCAAAAAAGGATACCTGAAAGTCTCCTGCACTAACAGTGCCTCACTAGCTACTTTTGAAAATAAGTAAACAATGGAATGATTATAAAAGGCCTAAACAAACTGGTTTTAGCAACAGAAAGGTCAATTGTTTACTCACTGAGATTTAATTTAAAGCTCAAAGGCTCATTCACCAGCTCTTGATTCACTGGAAAATTTGCTTTTTATTTTTTAACATACTTTTTATGAGAGAAAATAAAAAATATGGGCTACAAATATATATCTATATATAGCTACTAGAGGCCCTGTGCATGAAATTTGTGCATGGGGGTGTATGTCCTTTAGCCCTGCCTATACTCTCTCCAATCTGGGACCCCTCAAGGGATATCCAACTGCATGTTTAGGCCCGATCCCTCTCACAATCCAGGAAAGCTGGCTTCCAACCACTCGCCTGCCTGCCTGATCACCTTCTAATCATTGATCAATGCTTAACTACACCCTGATTGCCCCTAACTGCCCTCCCCTGCTGGCCTGGTCGCCTCCAACTGCCCTCCCCTGCTGGCTCCGTCACCCTTAACTGCCCTCCCTTGCCAGCCTGGTTGCCCCCAACTGCCTTCCCCTTCTGGCCTGGTTCCCCCCAATTGCCCTTCCCTGTAGGCCTGGTTGCCCCTAACTACCCTCCCCTACTATCCTGGTCACCCCTAACTTCCCTCCCCTGCAGGCCTTTTCCCCCCCAGTTGCCCTCCCCTGCAAGCCTGGGTCCCCCCACCAAACAGCTCTCCTCTGCCAGCCTGGTCACCCCTAACTTCCCTTCTCTGCTAGCCTAATCACCCACAACTGCCACATCTTATAGCAGCCATCTTGTGTGTTGGAGTGACGGTCTATTTGCATATTACCTCTTTATTATATAGGATTAGTTCAGCTATAATAGATGAACTAATATATACTGAAGAAGGATTAATCATAGACAAATAGACATTCCTTCTTAAATGTAACCATCTAATAGATGGTTAAAAATGTGGTATATAAATACAATGGAATACTATTCAGCCAGTCAAAATGAATAAGATCTTGCCATTTGCGCCAACATGAATAAACCTTGTTTAACCATTATGTTAAGTGAAATAAGTCACAGAAAGACAAATAAATTGTGGTCTCATTTATGCATGGAACCTAAAATGAAATTAAAAAACCAAGCTCACAGATACAGAGAGCAGATTGATGGCTACCAGAGGTTGGGGTGAGAGATGGGCAAAATGGGTAAAGGTGGTCAAATGGTACAAAATATATAGTTATAAAATATGTAAGTCACAAGACTATAATGTACAACATAGTAACAATAGTTATAATATTGTATTGCATATTTGAAAAGTTTCTAAGAGAGTAGATCTTAATTTTTAATCACAAGAAAAAATAATTTGTGCCAAGACCGGTTTGACACAGTGGGTAGAGCGTCAGCCTTCAGACTGAAGGGTCCCGGGTTAGATTCCGGTCAAGGACATGTACCTTGGTTGTGGGGAATTCCCCAGTGCGGGAGTGTACAGGAGGCAGCTGATTGATGTTTTCTCTCTCATCGATGTTTCTAGCTCTCTGTCCCCCTCTCTTCCTCTCTGTAAAAAATCAATAACATATTTTTTAAAAAGGAAAAGAAAAAATAATTTGTAATTATATGTGGTAATAGATGTTAACTAGAATTATACTGGTGACTACATATACAAATATTAAATTATTATGTTGTACACCTGAAACTAATATAATGCTATATGTTGATTATACCTAAAAATAAAGTCCTAAACTTCTGTGTCCAGAATAATCTCCTGATGAATAGTTTTAAAAATGTCACCCAAAATCTAACTCTAGTCAATACATTTGAAAATGTAAAACTGAGTTTTCACACCCAAATGAAGTTATCATTTTAAGTTTATCAATACAACTGTCACTTTTTACTCCAGTATTTTTATGGAATTTTTGTTTGTTTCCCCCCCCCCCCCCTCAATTTTCTTTCCTCTTTTTGCAACATTTTTAATTTGTTCTTTATTATTAGATTTAGTTTAGGTTTTTTACTATTAGTTCCTTCCATTCATACATGCATTTATGAATCCCTTCAGTCATTAAACAAACTTCTTAATCATCCTATATGTTACAAATTTATAACAAATTATTATATTGTTTTCACTTGGAGTCATTCCAAGGTATTCAAGATCCCATATGGAAAGAAATATTTCAAAGGAGACTCTACATTGAGTTATAGGGACATTAGGTAATTATGCCAAAGTAAATAAGAGGTCAAGTCTAGAAACAGCATCAATGGTAGTATGATTACTATCATTCTACGCAAAAATCTAGAAATTCAGGCTTCAGGAATCAGAGACCTTCTTTGAGGAAATGAATAACCAAGCTTCATGGATCTTGGTACTAAGAAGATGAGATCTAAGTTAGTGGTCTGAACAATATATGTATATAGGGTATCAGGAGCAAGACCTATTGTTTACAATGAGCCTCAAATCATATAAGGCATCCTGTCTGGAGATGAATTTATTTCATATGACAATCACCTGAACTAAGAAGTGTCACTGACATTAAGTTTAGGATGATAGGGTAGAGAACTGGAAAGCTGCTGATTTAAAGGCTCCACCTCCACAAATGAGTGATCAGTTGAGCTGTCTTTTAAGAATAGAAATCTATATTAGGATCTAAACAGAAGAGTTCGGCAGAATTCTGGAAAACATTAAGGTATTGAAGACAAGAATAAAATAATAAAAAAGAAGACATATGACCAGTCTGTTCCCTTGCTGTCTTTATCATATCGAGGGGCCCTTCATTAATGTGGGAGTTCAAAGGAAGAACAGGTAGCCAGTAGCAAATACCATCAGACAGACAGATCTAGGAATCCTTCAACTGATGTATTTGATCCTTTGACTCCAATGTTCAAATGCCCTGTGCTCACCGTGGGTCTCTTATAATATATACTTTGTGTGATCTGAGGATTGGACACTCAGATTCTGACAATTTACTCTCTTCATATCAAAGCATAGCAACACACTACAAACACATTTCTATTTAGTCAGAGAGAGAAGCTAAATAATAGTTGCACAGTACTGTCTTGTGATTAGTTATGCATGCCTTTATTTTCAATATGTTTTGCCTTCCATGGTAGAAATTTATTTTCTCTCAACAAAAGCTTGCTAGAATGGGTTATTAACAGACACCACAGACTCCTAGCCTTGATTTTATCCATGTCTTCAGTTTTGTGTTGTCTGGTTTTAGAATAATAAAAATGGAAAGAAAAAGGAGATAATAATCCATTATTTGTATCTCCTACTTCCCATATCTCTGAGACACTTCTCATTTTCTCTGATTGATGATAAACTCCATAGTCATGTGTTAGCCAACTATTGATATTAACTATCTTATAAAAAAAAAAACTAAAAAACACACTGATAACTTCCCACCTTTGTATCAACTTCTCTCTCAGCAATGTTTGTTTGTTTGTTTCCTGTTAGAGTAACTTATTCAGATTTCAAGGTATGGCCAACATGACCCCTTTAATATGCCCAGGGATATAACACACATGGTACACTATGTGCTATGTGTATCTTTAAGAAGCATACCTCTCATTGACTTACAATTCTTAAGGGCAGCCATTGGACTTGGAATTTTTGTGTTTCTCTTATGACCATAGAGAAATATGCTAATTAACCAGGACACCGTAATGGGTTGTCTGGACAGGAGGAGGTTACATGCACAGTGTCGGGGGCAGGGGCCTCTGTGCCTGTGCTGGGGGAGGGCCTGATCAGCAGTGGCCGTGGCTGCTTTAAGGGCCTGAAAGGGATGCAGGGCCGAACAGCTGCTGTGGGGCCTGAGGAGTGAGGCAGGGCCAAACAGGCAACTTGAGGGTGGGCAGCACTGTGTGATTTGGAATTGTGCACTGGGTTCCTAATCTACACTAATAAAAGAGAAACATGCTAATTAACCATCACTATGCTACACCAAGCCATGCCCACCAGCCAACCAGAGTGAGTATGTAAATTAATCCATCAAAGATGGTGGGTAAATTTGCATATGCAGGTGAGGTGGGTAGTGCCATGGCCCACCCCTGGGGGTCCAGGTACACTGGGGCTGAGGGAGGCCTGGCAGGCAGTGCCAGACACTGCTGGTAAGATACCAGTCTATCGGGGGCCCTGGGAGGTGGGGTGGAGGGGGCAGCACCAGACACCACTCACAGTTCCAGGTCCATCACAGGTCCCAGGAAAGGCAGAAGTCTGCCTAGCCATGCCTGCAAGGCCCTGGGAACATGGCTGCCTCAGGGAAGAGCGGCTGGGCATGCTTAGTCATTCCCGTGGGACACCGGGAACATCACAGGCAGGGCCTCTGGCCACAGATTCACAGCTTCGCAGAGACTACTGTACCAGGAAGCCTGGTGGCCATGTGGCTGGACCACAGGGTGCCCTTTCAAGATGTGACACAGAGAGGAGGTGCAAGAGTAAATCCAGAGAATGGGATGTGAGGGTTCAAGACTCACTTACTTTGGGGTTTTTCCTTCTTGGTTTTGGTTCATTTCTTTTGGGCCTAGAGACCAAGCACTGCAGGAGAGAGGGATGGATGAAGGCCGAATGTGGAAGAAGAGGCATGAGGCCTGACTGGGGGCTGCCTGAGGGGCGGCTTCAGGGTGAGTGCCACAGCTTTGGCCAAGTGGCTGGCCAGGAGGCAGGTGTTCCAAGGGCTACTGATCAGCGCCTCACCATCCCTCTATGAGGACACCCACACAGGCGCTGCCTTCGCCAACAGGCTCTGAGCGACGTCTGCAAATGCTACTGCAACCTCTAGCATTCTGAGCAAAGAACTGACACTATGCCCCTCTGGGTACCAAGCTTGCCAGGAGTGTGCTATCACCAATGCCACAGATCAAAGGCAAAAACCAGGCGAGGTGGGGTGCACCAGAGAGGGCTTGGGCTGGGAAGGGGACCAGCTGAGAGGGATCTGCCTCACCTGCAGAGAGAGGTTCTGCAGTGGCCCCCAAGACGCGGGTGAGCCCGGCAAGAAATCAAGGGGCATGGAAGGACACCGAGGCAGAGGGGCAAGGACCCACAGCCCTAAGGCAGGGGTTGAGGGGTGGTGCCACCTCAGTGGAGGGGTGCCACAATGCAGGGTATCAGACTGACTGAACGTGATTTAGAGAAGCTCCCAGTGCTAACCGGTATGTCCCAGTGCCTTCAATGAGCTTTGATGGCCAGTTGAGTACTATATAAGAAAAATGAGGGAAGAAGTGAGAAAGAAAAGGAAAGGCGAACAGCACAAAAGAAAGACTGGAAGGAACCTGTAAACCCATTGTCACTTAAGTAGAGAATATAGTCAATAGGGTTATAATGATGTATGATGCCAGGTGGGTACTGGAAATATCAAGAACACTTTGTAAAGTATATGATTGTCTAACCACCCTTCTGTAACTAATATAAAACCTGAAACCAATACAAAATAATATTGAATGTAAAGAAATGAAAATTGGAGTGAAATTTTTGTAAATTTTAAACTTTAAATAAAGGTTGTAAAGGAAGGAAGGGGGAGAATAAAAATAGCGTTTTTCATTTTAGCACTTTATTATTTTCAGTACATGAAAAAGACAGTTGTCTTTATATGGTGCTTTTATATTTTTCTAAGTCATTATCTCATTTTAATTTCAGGGCAACTTAAAACAAGATAATTATTCCCTCCACTATTCAAAGACAGGAAATCTTGGTGTCTGGTCCCAATGATTCAATTGTCAAGCCCTTATTGTAAAGCAGGGTTAGTAAAATTTTCTGTGAAGGGTCATATCTATACTAATAAAATCCTTGGGGGTGATCAGGCCAGAAGCGGAGGGTGGTTGGGGGCAATCAGGCTGGCAGAGGAGCAGTTAGAGGGCAATCAGGCAGGTAGGTGAGAAGTTAGGAGCCAGACTGTGAGAAGGAGTTCCAACTGTAGTTTTAGGCCTGATCCCTGTGGGACATCTGCAGTTGGACATCCCCCGAGGGGTCCCAGATTGGAGAGGGTGCAGGCTGACCTGAGGGACACCCTCCCCAGTGCACAAATTTCATGCACTGGGCCTCTAATCTATATATAATACAGTAGATGCTCCTGAAATAGTTGCAGAATAAATGAAATGCTTGAGTAGTGTTGTAAAGACACTCAGCTTCTTACTTCTCAGAAAAATCTCTAACAGTCCAGGAAAGATACAACTGTATAAGATAAGTACTATCGTGGCAATATGTGTTTCTTTTAAATCTGAGTCTGTTTGAAGACTCTAATATTCTGCCTTTTCCCTCCTTTGTTAATGAGACATTTAAAAGCATTATAAAAAAAGCTGAAAATATCACGTGTAACCAAGTCTACAGAAACTGACACTGCAACAGAAATACCCCATTTCTTCAGGTAGGGGTACAGGCTGTGGATGGTCTCAGACTGTAGACATGAGTTTCCTGAGTTGGGTCCCCAGCTCCACTATGTACTTAGTAAAGGAGACATTGAGTAAAATTAGACAGCTTCTTTGTGTATTAAGCTCCTCATCAGCAAAGTGGTGTTCAGCTCATAGGATAAATATAGTTTCTAGTGCATATGACTGCTTTGGGGATAAACCAAGGCATGAAGAAGATGTAGCACAGAGGTAGGCATGGCTTTAAATATTATTAATGTTCCAAGTGTAGAATAATGTGAGAGCAAGATTTACATTTTGTGAATTATTTTATAGATTGTTCCAATTTTGTAGACAAATTTTCAATAACTGATTATGTCACTTAGGAAAGTCTTTGTCAGAGCCCATTTTTTAGAAACATTTTTTAAAAATATGTTTTTATTGAATTCAGAGACAGGTAGGGAGAGGGGAAATAGAAATATCAATGAGAAACATTGATCGGCTGCCTCCTGCATGCCCCTTACTGGGGATTGAGCCCACAACCCAGGCATGTTCCCTGACTGGAAACTGAACCTCGACACTCAACCACTTAGCCACACAGGCTTGGGGGAGCCCAGGCCTTTTAGCTGCCCTCCTTCCTACCCAATTTCTACTGGGTGCTCTGCCTGATATATTCTTCACCTGGCAGTCAGAGAATCAATAGCTCAACAACAACACATTTGTTGACTAATTTCCTGTGTTAGTTCCCTGATGAAAGAAACAAACACAGAATTCAAGTAAAACAAATTTCTTAGGGAGATTATGGTAGGAATTGTACCTATGGGAGACTGTCAGAGAGTGCTGTGAGCAGAGCCAGCCTCTCTAGGGAATATAAGTGATTTTCATTAACCTGTAAGAGTCTCAGATTTTGTTCTCAGTGGCAGTGTGACCTGGGAAAAGGAGCAGAGTTCTGGGTGTCAGGATACCCATGTTTTTACTTTATGTCTTCCATGGGTTAGCAAGAATGGATGTATATGGAAAGTCCCAAAGGCAGTCCTAGCTTACTGTTGCCATCTAGAATAAGCTCCATACATGATAGCCAGATGAATGAACTAAGATAATATTGAGATTTCTTCATCTGAGAAGAGGAGAAGTACAATACCAAATTTTTATTGCAATAACAGTGACATGAGAAAATAAAAGTTCCAGAAATGTGGGTGTTGCTCAAACATTTACATTTTCTCTTATTTCTCCATCAACATGGTATATACATTACACTGCATTTATGATACTTTATTTTATTTCATTTTGTTTTTTCTTAATCCTCACCCAAGGATATTTTTTCCATGGAATTTTAGAGAGAGTGGAATGGAAGGAGGGAGTGGGAAAGAGAGATGAAACAAGCAATGTATGAGAGACACATCAATTGAGTAGATAGTAAAATCCAGAGACAGCAGGAACCCTAACTAGGGCCAGGGATAGAACCTGCAATCCAGGTACCTACCCTTGACTGGGAATTGAACCCACAACCCTCAGGTGCATTGATCCACACCAGCCATAGTGAGAGTTTAGTTTATATAACATTTTTTAAAAACCTCTACATGAGTTGGAGGGATATAGAGAACCTTGATGTCACAAAGTAAAATCAAGTCAACCTCCAGCCCTGTCTAGGCAGACAGACGATGCTTGAAAAGGCAAAATGGACTTGAAATCTAATAATATATGTCTAACTGATGACAGAACTTATTATGTCCAATCAAAGTGTAGTCCTCATTTATAACCCAATAATCAAGCCTTTTTCTCTTCCTTCTTTTATTAAAATAACTTATTATATAAGAAAGACATAAACAGTAGCATTAGTTACTGCTTTTAGTATGCTAGTAACAATGATGACATTACAGATAATGATGAGAGTAAGTTAATATTGAACAAGGACTGACTCCATGCCAGAGGCTATTGCAGCCCACCGAAGTCCTCTGGGTTGTCTGCCCTTTTGACATCACACAACCCTTCTTCCTTTCTCAGGGATGGTGGTGCAGGTTGTCCCTGCCATAGTGAGGGGGATATTTAATCTAGGCCTGGTTAATTTGCATATTTCTATCCTCCTACCAAGTTAGGTCTGATGATTTTCTTAAAAATAATGTGAGTAAGAAATTTCTCTTTTCCTTCAATTTGACAAGTGGGAGGCTACCAGTCTGGTTTGTTGGCATGCCTTTCCTGACATCATAGGGAGAACCTGTCTGGAGCTGATCTTGAAACTATGATCAAGAAATAAAATAGATTTCTGATTCCAGCCTGTGAGTTCCTAGAACCAGCCATATCTAAAGCCACTTAATCAGAGACCTATGTAAAGTGAGCCAATAAATCCCTCTTTTTACTTATGTCTCTTTGAATTCAGTTTCTATCACTTAAAACCTAAATATCAAAATGCTTAACCCCGTTGTTGTTTTTTGTTGTTTGTTTTTTCAATTAAGAATAAGGACACAAGTCATGGAACTTTATCGGTCTCTGGATATTACTATCTATCCAATTCTCATAAAGATAATTTCTAGGGAGTCACATTGCATTTGTAGCTAAGCATGTAATCCGGACCTCCTTCTGAATACCAGACTATGGACACTTGGGCTTCTGGGCTGGGTTCTCAGGATCATTCTTTTCTCCCATCAGATGTCTACCAGCAATGATCTGAAAACCCAAGTCCCCAGTTTGGGGATGGGGAATTTAAAAACAAAACATTTAAAATTCTGCAGTAAAATATAATTTGAATATGCAGTGCCCCCCACACAATAAATCTTATATTTAATCCCAAAGTGTTATTGCATTCTACAAAATGAGATTTGAAGTCATTGATCAATGGTTTGGTTTGGTTTCTGCTCTGGTACAAATAGCTGCAAATTTTAGCAACTCACTTTACTTCTCTCATCTACTATGCTCTTGCTTGGAAAACAAAAGTAAGAGGAAGAGCGTCTTCACATGCCAGTTTTAAGACTCTTGATGAAAAGCAGCCAGAACACACTAGAAAGTGCCTGATAGCCACTGAGACAGAATTTAAGAGGCAAAAAGCATTGAATATCTCTAGACATAGCTGCACATTACACAGAGGCAGGGGAGGGCAGTTTGCTAGGCTCAATGATGTAGCCAAGGAGCTGACCAGAGGTTCCCTAAGTTTTTCTCTTTTGTGGTTTTATTTATTTATTTATTTATTTATTTATTTATTTGCATTCATATATTCAATCCACCCATAATCTTTACTGCATATCCTTGTTCTCTCAGCAACATT
>JAAGEH010000125.1:1231849-1242414 GCA_011751065.1 Lasiurus cinereus | reverse complement strand
GGTGCTTAAAACCCTATTTTCTAGTCTTACTCTCATATATTCTGACCTGGAAACTGGATAAAGTCCAGAAATCTGACTTTTTGACAACCATGCCTACCATTTCAGATGCTGTGGGGAGGGAGAGGAATGTTTGTTCCTAGAACTCACTTAGAGAACCATTGAGTTTAGCCCGTTTGTATGAAACCAAAGAAATATAATGCCTTTTCTTGTGGGTGATAATTATCTCATTTTATTGAAGTGTTTAGGTTTTTAAACAAAAATGTTCTGGCCACATGTGCTGCAGAGGCCCCTGGGAAGATGTGTGTATAAAAATCTTCCACATTATTAGAGGGAAATCCATAAAAAAAAATTGCTTACACTTTGGGAAACATGAAGTGGGCATATCATTCCCTTTATGTGTCTAATGTTAGAGTCAAGAGAAGGTAAAGTAAAAAATATATATCACTTGCCTGAGTAATGCTATAATTTAAATCTACCAATTCCTGCAGAGCATTTGTATCCACATGGAGCTGGTGTGCAGACAATAAATTAATATGCTACAAAGCAACAGGTTCCTCACTGAGTGACTGCCTGAGCTGTTTAAGGAAATAGCTTCAAGCATTCATCATAAATTTTCATATTTTCCTCCATATATTTAGTGAATGCTGCTTTTATATCAAATTTCTAGGACACAAACTTTTTTTAAAAATATGTTTTTAATTAATTTTTTTACAGAGGCAGGAAGGGAGAGGGATAGAGAAATAGAAACATGGATGATAAACATCATCAATTGGCTGCCTCCTGCATGCACCCTTGTGGGGGGACCCAGCCCGAAACCTGGGCATGTGCCTGATTGAGATTCCAACTGTGATCTCCTGCTTCATAGGTCAATGATCAACCACTGAGCCACACAAGCCGGGCCAAAGAAATTTTTGAACCTATAAGAACCTCTAAGTTCAATGATTTTTTTCATTGTGTTAAGGCAGAATTGAATCCTGTCAAATATCTAAAAGGATTTTCCTAGTACTTTACTCCAATATTTTGGAAGACTGGAGTGAGAAGAGGAGTGGGATATTCGGTATTGCCATGTACATTTACCATCTGAAAGTACTGTGTTTTCAATCTGACACGTGAAGTGGGAACAAGCCACGGGAGTCATCTACCCTGGCACCTTGGCTTTAAGGGTATAGACTTGGGGGTTCTATAAATGGGAGGTAGACCCACAGACACAAAGTAAATTAAAGGTAGAGATAGAGGAACTCCTCAGTCAGTTTTTCCCTGTTAACGTACTTCTCAAAGAAGAGAGAGAAGAAAGAGGACACCCAATTTACAGAGGTCAAGAACTCGCATTGAATAGACAGTCTTTCTTGGATTAGCTAACTAGATTAAAAATTACCTGTCTTGTGACAGTGCTGATGTTATTCTCCTTGGAAAAATTATCACTGTTGGGAAGCATGAGACTTGGTTGGAAAGTTGTAAGGAGGACATTCTGAAAAAAGGGAAGTGTGTGGAAGGCTGCTTGCCCTGTTTATTGGAATTCCGGCTTAAGGGAGACTTAAGGGAGTGTCGAGGGCAGCGCCCCTAATTACTCCTTGATTTTTCCAAACAAGTCTGTGCTGGTGTAGACCCCCAGGTGTTTGCTGGAATCCTTATACTTAATCCCTGGATGCCCTTACCTAGAGGACAATGTAAACATGTGTCCTCCCAAGATTACTCACTCTACTGATTGTATCTAAAGATAACAACTACAATAAAATGCTAAGGAGGCAGGCAATCAAAGCTGCTCTGGCCGCTAGAGCCAGGAGCCTCTTAGCCCTCTTTTTCACAGTGAAAAACTATAGCAGAGTAATCTGTTCATCCGTTGTTCAGGGGCAGCTTGTCAGCCCCGACAATCACATAGTGAATTTCATTAGTTTCAATGATAAAAGTACTACTTTACATTTATAGGAGGTTGTAAAGCATTTTTATCTTGTGCTTTTTTTTTTTTTTGTAAAATAATCTACCGATTCAATTCATATGACTAGAATTCAGTGTGGTTAAGTGTCCTGGCTGGGATCCCCAGATAGTGGCACCTGCAGTGGCATCTATGAACCCTGGGATGAATGAAGTTCCTTATACTCTCACAACAATGCTTCAAAAGTAATTGAATTTTTGATTACCAGCCAGGTTCACTTGTCTACCTACCAGCAAGGACATGAGCCCCCTTTCTATGAAGATTATAATGGTAATGCATCTTGAATAAGTTTTTTTACCCTCTACATTATCCAAAAATTTTTGGAGTCACAGATGCCTTGATTTGACCAAAAGATCCCCTACTATATACTAGTAAACAGTGTTTGCTTTTCAGGCAGAGTTTTGACAGTTAGAGGCCAGCTGATCAGAAATAACAACACACAATTGGCTTTTAAGTACCTCTGTTAACATGACTAAACACCAGAGAGATCAGAATACTTTCGTATAAATCAGGTGCACCTCTCTGAATTTATCATCCCTGGCCTTTTTGATCTATATTCTGACAGTCATAACCTGTGTCTTACCCAGTCACAGACTCTGCAAACCAGGACTTAGCTTCAGAATAAAGGATTTTCTTTGAATATTTGTCACACCTATTCTTCAGGTCCTGCCACAATAATTGACCCTGCAGTTCTAATATTACCCAAAGACCACAGATAGAAGGGAAAATATCCTCTTATATTCTTCACTCTAGAATCACTGGCCATTAAAAGGGTAAACTCAATTTTGTCTTTATCTCACAACAGTGGTCAAAGGTTATAATACCATCCTCAGAATAAAGAGTATTGAGTCCAGATTTCTTTAAACGCTGTTGATTAATAATGAGGAAGACATCTCCCACTCATACACCTTAGTTCTTTGAATTAAGGCTCAGATATAGAGAGGTAAAAGGGTTAAGATGCAACTAAAGTAAAAGTGCAACTTCATGGAAAATCAATAAGAGTAGGGGAAGTGGAAAGAAAAGACAGCAAAAGAACAGGGCAGAAAAAAATGGACACTGATAATGGATAAAAGTGATTTTGTCCTAACTTATCCAGAACCCACCCCAGCAAATGAGAATGACATTATTTTCCAGATCACCAGGCAGGATTTAATGCATATCTGCTTAACTGTTACATGAGGATAAAGATATATTGGTTGTGTTGTCTTTTTTTATAATATTGATTAACCCACCCTTACTGGAGTCTAAGTATTGAGAAAACTAGTAACAAAGTCTCTTAGGAGACATTATAAAAGGCATCGATTAATATTTGCTGTCATATAGTCAATGTTGATTATTTACCATAGTTACCTTCTAAATCAGCACTCAAGTCAATATCCACATACAGTGAGTCTTCTAGGTATTAGTTGATGGGGAACAGGATTTACTCAAGCACATGGTTTCTCATGAAAAACAAGTTAGTTTCTCTTCAGAAAGATGAGGATTCTGTTTTTATCTGCCAACATTTCCTGTAATTTTTGTTAAGCCCTGTCCAATGATGTTTTATCTTGCACATGATTCCAGACCAGAGAGTGGTCTCTGATTAGAAATTTAGATGGAATAAACAGACCTGGATTGAAACCCAAGCACCATCATTTATTTATTAGCTGGGTGACCTTGTTCTCTGAGCCTCCATTTAAAAAAAAAATCAGTAACATGAAATAATCATTACCTCATAGGATTCATGAGAAGATGAATCAAGTAAAGTAGGTACGGCCTACAGTCCTATGCAGGACACATTGGAAAGCCTCAAAATGTTACCATTATGTGATAGATTTTTTATCATAACTGTAAGGTCAACATTCTGCTTCAAGAGAGGTTTTAGTACAAATAGAAACTGAGGCATGTGCGATGGCCTGATAATTAAGAGCCATTTAAAAAGTGGTTCTCGGCCTTATCTGCACGTTGGAATCCACCAAGGAGCTTTAAAAATACACCGTATATATTATATGCATCAAACCAAATATATGAGATTCTCTGGGGTGGAGACCTAGTAGATATCAATATATTTTAAAGCTCCCTAGAGAATAATTCAAGAAGGCAATAGAAGTTGTGAATGACTGTTTTAAAATATTGTAGATCATGTAGCCCAGGCCAGAGACAGTCCTTTTCGAATATTATTCCCCCATAGCTCTGGCATATCCCTTTGATTGAATTTGTTTCCCTAGAGGGTAGTTGAGTCAGTAGGAATCTCCTTATTCTATCTACAGAGCCAATGGTCTCTAAATATTATGTGGCAAACTATTTTTTTTCTCATTGAAGCCTTAACAGAAGAAAACAGTATTCTATTAAGATAAACACATCTTATGAATTATACCATTGCATCATTAATAAATTGGGAATCTTAATAAACACAAACTTTGAATTTGGGTGTTTGGATGAAAACTATAGTCTCTTTTGGGCTCAGTATTCCAATTATTGTGTTTTGTGATTTTTGTATAAAGTAAGACACTCCATATTTACTATGTTGTATATACTCTTTGGCAATGGTAATGGAGTCTTTCTTCTTACTTTTTAAAACAACTAATTTGTAATCATGGGATATTCTTCAATTAACTGAAGTAGATGCCTGAAAGGGTAGCAATATTTTGGTTTATGTTTCAGATATGTCTACTAAAAATACCTAACACATTTCATTTCCTAAGTATAAGTTATATAAAAAGAAGTAAAACTTAAAATAAGTGCTGAAACTCTACAGAATACAATCTGACATGTACTGACAGAGCACTTCTAAAACACAGATAATGGGCCTGAGCTTAGCATAACATTTTAAGGAATGTAATGCCCAGGAACTGTATAATTTTGTATGAGTGGATATACAATTTTAAAGTCAGTAGATATGCAAAAGATTTTAAAAGATTACCAAGTTAAAAAACAAATTGTTTCTACAATTTTTCCAACCAATGCATATATTTAAAAATAAATAAAAATTCAAAAATATGCTTCAAGATGGAAGAAGCAGTTTCATTTTGAAGCTTGCACACCCTTGCACAAGTTAAAGCATGGGTGGTCTCCTGTATTTTATTTATTTATTGTTATTGTGTTAGATGTATACATATCTCCCCATTGCCCCTCTTCCCAGGCATACCCCAACTCCCCCAGTGCCTGTGTTCATTGGTTATGCTTATATATATGCATACAAGTCCTTTGGTTGATCTCTTATCTACCCACCTCTCCTTAAACTTTCTGCTGTAATTTGACAGTCTGTTTGATGCTTTACTGCTCTGTGTCTATCCTTTTGTTCTTCAGTTTATAATGTTCTTTACTATCCACAAATGAGTGAGAGAGAGAATGGGCTCCTGTATTTTAAAAGTTACCATATGATTATTGCACATGTTTAATTACTTAAAAAAATCCATGTGAATGAAATGTTTAGATAATCAGTGTAACTTCAGAGATGTACATTATGAATAGAATTACTAAAATAATAGAATTACTTTTACTAATGGCTAGCTTGTTCCAAACAATATTTGCAAGCTAGTGAGCTCATTTGCATTCTTATACATTTGTTAATACCACAGTTTCAAGAAGGCACTAATTTTATTCCTGAGAGATCAGAGTTAATTTGTAAAAGACTGACACCCTGCAAGCTGCCATCATCAGAAATAGCCCATTTATAAGCCACAACAGGAAACCACTTGGAGGCTAATAGATAAGGTAACTGACACTGTTCACATTCTGCCCTGTTTCTGGGGAGACTCAGAGCCAAGTATGCCTAACTGAAATCCTCTATGTTTTCAACTCCCATCTGCTTTCCCTCCCCACATCCCATTCTTCCCTGGGGTCCAGTCCAGTTTCATCCCCTTGCTGTCTGTTTCTGAGTTGGAAAGTTGTTTCTCAGGATCACTCAGGTTTACTTAAGGGTTCTTGGTTTGGCTAGAGACTACGAATCTCTCAAGTGAATCACCTTTAATACAGACGGCCTGGTCACTTCTTTTCTCCCAAAGTCATATCTTGGAGGGAGGGTTTTTAAAACAAGAAAAAAAATAGAAGTTTCAGTATAGATAGAAAACTAATCACATATTTTCACTGTTCCTATGTAAAACAAGACTAGGACAAGCAAAAATAACTTAGCTGTTTGCTCCAGAAAATACACTTCTGGAAGACAAGACTTTCCACTAAATAAAACAGGTTCCTGTTTAAAACAGAGTTTGCTTATCAATATTCACTTCAAGCACCAAAACAACCATTATTTCATAAACTCAGCTTAGTTCTGAGTAGTTCTCCACCTTGCATGAGCTGCCTGAAAGTTGCCCAGACAGATCCTAAACCCTAGAACCCCTGAAACGCCTCTTCTGAGACAACCAACACTCTATCAATGTGTATTCTCTTTTATAAAGTAGGTCTAATACACTTAGCTTTGCTTCATCAACAGGTTTTTCTGGTGGTTATTTAGGGAAGTAGAATTGATAGACAGATTCTACAGGACAAAAAAATAAGAAAAATAATATACTGGCCATCAACAGACAGTTTATAGAAAAGGAAACCCCCAGGACCTATGAAGTCATGAAATATATTCAAAGGAAGAAGAGTATTTCTAAATAATGCAGAATATAGATGAAAATTCCTGACAAAGAAGGCATTCTTTTGAGGGCAGGATTTCCAGAATCTGAATTAGAGTCAGAGGACTCAATGTAAGGAAAGGCTTCAAGACTAGGTCAGGATAATCTTAAGAAATAAAACTGTGTGGTGTGGTTGGCGGACCATGCTTAAGTCAAGTTTAAGTCAAGAAAAGGCTGACAAGATGCTGAAGACCAGATTGTGAGGGTCAGAGTACTATACAGATATGATCTAACGGATAAGGCTGTCCTATATTGGTACTTTGTCCTCAGGTTTCTGTTTCACTATACAGGGACCACTACTCAAGTGGTTATGGCTGCTCTAGGGCAGGGATCTCGCTGTGAACTGTAACTTCTACAGTTGTCAGTACCCCAGACACAGAGATTAAAAAGCATAAATTTAAATAAGTGCAACGAACACCTATTAATGTCTTATATTTGTGGCAAGGTGGCAGTGTTTGTGCTTGTGTATAAAATGTTATGTGCTGCCTGGCTGGTGTGGTTCAGTGGTTGAGCATCGATCTATGAACCAGGAGATCATGGTTCGATTCCCAGTCAGGGCATATGCCTGGGTTTGGGGCTCAATCCCCTAGGGGTTGTGCAGGAAGTAGCCAATCAATTATTCTTATCATTGATGTTTCTCTCCCTCTCTCTCACCCTTCCTCTCTGACAACAAAAATATATTTAAATAAACATGTGCATTTATTTATTTATTTATGCATATGCACATACAGCTACATTTTTCTCTGTAACACAACAGTTTTATAACAGATACTGTACTGTTATTATCTTCCCCAAAACAAAGAATCTGATGCTTCCATTGAATATCTTCCCAGCATCAGCTGGTTGAGCTGGCGCTTGACTCAGCTCACCTGACTCCTAGTACATTGTTTACTTCATTCTACTACATTCCTACCCCTCACTTGTCATCTCTCACAGCTCTTTTGAGACTGCTTTCCTGCCTTTCCCACAAAGCAGAAATAGCCCTAGCTGGTGAGCTCCTTTTCTCTGACATATCCTGAGCAGACACTGCCATTTCTGCAAATCTGTTTATGGCTTAAACAGAAGAGCTCTTCCTCCTGGGTACTGAGTTAAGATCCACAAATACTTGGGCTCAGCTCCCAGGTTCCAAAGACAGATATGTGTACCATTTGGCTCAAAAACTGAAACTCGGGATGTGTCTATGCTTTTCCTGATGAGTTTAGATAAGGCTTCGTGATTTCCATTCAAACCTTCTGCCAACAGCTTCTTCAAAGCATGTGATATTGGTTTCTCAAGAAGACAACCAACTATAAAATGTATTTCATTTCTTAAAGCTGGAAATAATTTGCCTTCAGTTGCATTGCAACATATTTGAAAAGTAGATCTCTTTCGGAAGGGACAGAGGGGCCATTCTTGTTAGAATTTCTAACCACAGCAACATCAAATGTCTTGCTTATGAAAGATGTTTAAGTGCTTAATCAGTGAAAACCATGGATTTCACCACTTCCTACTTTGTCTTATTCTTATTAACTATAAGCTCTTATCTGCACTTTAAATTTGTCTCATAAATCATAAAGCTCGGTATATAGTAGGGACTCACATGCCTTAGGTGAGCTTGAGATTATAAGCATTTCTCTATTTCAATGACTTCGGTATCTGACACATAATAAGAAAATGTCAATTAATTAATTTTAAAGCCTCTACTCAGAAATTATATTTTAAATTGGATTTTAAAAACACTACTACTTAAAATAAACAGATAATTCATCAACTCAAGGTCAAAAATTATTTTGAGACAATTACTGAATATAGTCGTAAGTAAAACTGCAGTGCAATTTTATGTAAAAGCTATAAATTGGAACATAGAGAAAGAATAGCAAATGTGATTTTCATCTATTTTTAAAACCACTATAAGCTTTAGATCCATACAATAGCAAAATACTTTCCATATTCAAGGCCATGTTTAGTCACTCAAAGCAAATTAGAAAATCGGAAAAAGTTGCTGGATATTTCTGGTTCTTCCTAAACCTCACATCTAAAATACATAAATAACTGAGATAAAAGATACAAGAAACCTACTAGAGAATCAGTTTCTTTATTTAATGTACTTGGAGGGTGCAATCTTTAAAACCTGGTCTCCATGGACAATTGACTAGGAAAAGGATTTCTTGTACTCTGAAAGTCCTGCTGGGAACTGAGTTAAGACCCACAATTACTTCAGCTCTGCAGTTGTGTCGAATTCTAATAGTCAATGAGAAATAAAACTACTTACCTTACGCAGTTCAGGCTGATATAACAAAGCACCTAAGACTAGGAGCTTATACAGCAGACATTTATTTTTTACAGTTGTGGAGGCTAGAAGTCGAAGATCAGGAGGCCAGCACAGTTGGGTTCTAGTGAGGGCCCACCCTCTTCAAGGCTGCAGACTGCCCACCTCTGGTGCCCTCACATGGCAGAAGGGGAGCTAGCTAGTACTCTGCCTCTTCTTGCAAGGACACTAATCCCACTTCTGAAGGCTCCTTCCTCATGACCTGAGAACTTTTCAAAGTCCCCTCCTCCAAACACCATCACATTGAGATTAGGGTTTCAAATGGGAATTTGAGGGGAGGAAATGAATATTCAGTCCATAGCAACTATCCCAGCCAGCCTTTGCTTCCAGACTATCACAGTATTCCTTTTTATTTCTATGAATATTGAAATTGTTAGAAGAGCAATTCTGTTGAAATTATTGGTTTGGCTCAATACATTCATGCCAGAAAAACTCATTGTATACCTATGTGTCAATCATAATTTTAGGCGCTGTTACCACAGTAACAAACAGGATGAATTTGATTCTTGCCTTCATGGAGGCAAACAAGACCTTGATCATGTCTAAGACTGAGGCAAGGTTAAACAGACAGAAAAATAAACTGTTCCAGGATACTTCTTAATGTTCAGGGCTGTTTTAAAACTCTGTCCAAAGATATTCTAGTGGCTGCCTTTAAAAGGACATCTTAGGCTGATTATTAAGGTTGATGGGCATTTATAGAAGACAGGCCATTCCAAGAGCATTCAGAACAACAACAAAAAAAGGGCAGGGAGGGGTGGGGGGAGACTAAATATCTACAGGATTTCTTAATTGGCAGAATTTAGAAGAGTAGAATACCAAGAACTTACTTGTGGGAACCTCTTTCCACGTCCCGCGTGGTTCAGGGTTCCCGGGTCAGGGTTTGGGTTCTGAAGGAGGCCGCACGCAAACGAAATGAGAGACTAGAAAGCATTAATTTGGCGATATTGGGGGGCCAGGCGGGAGCCTTCCTCTAGTGGAAAGGACTGCCACTTGCTCTGGCCTTTTTCTCCCTTTTGTTAAGGCTTTGGGACATACCTCTAGCCTTTAGGCAGGAGATAACAGAAATTAACATGATACAAACAGACAGTTTCAACTAAACAATGAGTAATCAGCTCTGACCTTTCAGAGCAATTAAGGTTGGCCAGCCTTCTGGCTTCCCATTTACATCCATTTAGTGAGAACAATATTTGGTTTCCGACACTTACTAATTAGTTTATTAAGAAAATGATACACATACACACACACACACACACACACACACACACACACACACACACATGAGCACCCACATTTATACCAAAAACACACTGAATTGCAGGGAAATTTACTGCTCTCATATGAGTATGGTCTTTGGTAGCTATATAGACCCTGGTTAACATATCAACATGTGATATACTGGCATTTAATTAGCCATATATGTCTCAGAATCCTGCGCAATCATGCCTGTATTATATCTTATACAGACAAATATTTGATTATACACTACCTAGAGTTGGAAAGCAGAGGTGTGAGGTGTGGAGGGGCAAGGGCCAGACTGCGTTTCCCCACAAAAAGTGACTCAGGGTCAGAGTGACCTCAAGCCTGGGGGAGAGAAGGAAAGGGGGTTTCTCAGCTAGACATCCTGTGATACGAAACAGAACACCAGGTGGTGTTTGAAGACACCCCTGGCCTTGAGAAGCCATGAAGTCTGACAAACAATTCCTTCAAGGACAGCCGCTATCTA
>JAAGEH010000125.1:1166033-1231839 GCA_011751065.1 Lasiurus cinereus | reverse complement strand
AAATTTGCCAAGTCCTCCTGCGCTGAGGATAAAAGGCACTTGCTGCAAAGGTTCGGGGCTCTCGTACTTCCCTGCTGTGTCAGTGGAACCGGGAGCCCGGACTCGAGTTCGTAAGAAAGGCTTCCTAAATTTTCTAATTGGCTGTCTGGTGGTCGTCTGTCTCGGGTCGCCCCATTACATGAGGTATGTGTGTGGGGAGGGTGTGTGTAAAATTGAGTGGAGGTGTGAGAGGCAGAGCAGAATCTGTTTTGTCTAAGCCTGCCATCTTCACATCAATTACGGTGAAAAGAAAACGTTCAATAATGAAATGAGTTGAGAAATTCCAAGTCTATAATTTTTCATTTAAAAGGGAAACCATGGTAAGCCTCACATGAATATCTTCAATGGAGCATGGGGAGCTGAACTCAGAAGACAGGATATTCACAGCCCTACTTAGCTTCAGGATTTATTTCTGTTTCCATGGCAATTCTGTTACATAAAACTGCATTACTCTTCCTGGTAAGAAGCCTTTCATTTGTCATGTAAACCTGTAACCCAAACGGTGCCTTCATCGGCTGGGTCCAGTCCTAAATGCACAACAAACTGGCAAATATATTTATTTTAAATCGATAGTGTCACTACATTTTAATAACAATGGCATTCTTATTTGGCATCTTATTTGCTACATCAATTCTAAAGTCCTATTTTATTAGCTGGTATGGGCCTTCTGAGTACAACTGCACTAGAGCTACAGAAGTCAATAAAGGTAATAAATTAAATGTACCTATCAGTCATTTTTCCTTTGCTCAGCTCCACAAATCCCTCTGTAATCCTGACAGCACAGAAAAACCTATGCTAATACATATCCCCCACTTATGTAATTGTTAAAAATAAGAATAGGTTGAAACTCTGTTAGACTGGAGTGTGTCTTCAAGAGCCATTTGAACCTCCGCTGCAAAATGAACAGGTTATCAATATTCTCTTGGTCACTTCTAGTAAATGCTCACACTTGCCCATTCTACTTTGAACCCATCAAATTGCGATTTGTTCGCCATTTTAAGTTATAGAGGTCAGAATCATGGCTCTAGAACTAAAAGGATGTAGGGGGGTCTATATTCTCCAATCTCTTACTTTTAAATGAGAGAACAACCCTTGTGAGGTTAAATGGCTTATGTAAAGTCAAACAGTGAGAGGCAATGCTTAGAGGAGATGCCAGGATTTTGCTCACATTGAGGCAATTCTAGACAATTCACATATTTACTGTCTCACTCCTACGAACAAAAATGTTTATCACTCCCACCAGAAATATTTTTTGGGGGGATCATCAGTAACTGCTAAAATTGAACATATTTTTTGATCAATAGAATTAAATGATATATTAGGAGTTTTTAAATATTATTCAAATATAATGAGTTTCATTGCAAAGAGTAATTGTGTTCATTAATTTCTAAAAAATACTGACTTTATAATGTAAAAGGTGACCCTCTTGACAATGATTTATATGACTAAATATTTGAAGTGTATTGGTAGTGATAGTATATAAAATGCATGAATTCATTGGATTATTACTGGGAGACCTAAACCCAGGGACAAGACCATCTGCCCATCTGGCTAATCTGACACCCAGAATTAGCTCATAAAAAGGTAAGCCAGTCCTAATCAAAGTGTAACAGCCATTTTGACAGCCTGGATAGAGTGTGACTTCATCTGATGAGCAATTCCTTTCTCTATCTCCTTGTAAGTCAGTTGGTGATCAATTTGGTGTCCTCTTGAAACCAGCAGGAACCTTTCTTCAAGGGACATGCCATCCAAGAGGCAGTCATAACACCATGGCTTCCTGGTTTTCCTTCCTACTCACCTGAAGCTAGCATGGGTGTTCAGATGGTCCTCATGCATTTGTCTGCCATAATCAACACTATTTTAAAGGGCATCATCTGATGTGGAGGGAAGTAGCTAAACAAAAACCCTAAAGACCTCCTGGTTCTTTTTTTCAAAGCTGTAGCCTACTGGATACATTATATTCATAGCTTTCAAACAACAAGCATTTATTGGGCATCTACTATCTTCCAGATTCTGCTTTGGCTGCCATACATAATACTAAAATAGAGACTCTATCCTTTATAGGCTCTCATTGAGTGGATCTAGAGAGCTTTCTATGATACCATATTGTCAGGATCTGCTGAGAAATACTCGAGAGTATTATTTCCTCTTACTTGAGAGTTTAAATAGCAGGCACAACTTGTCCACATTGTGAGAGGAGAATAAAGGCAAGATGGTAAGTCTTTTCACCTGAATTTAATCAAGAAATGAGGCAGTCATTCCTCATTTTATTGTGCTTTGCTTCATTGTACTTCACAGATGTTGCATTTTTAACAAATTGACGGCAAACCTTGCCAACAGCATAAAGATTATGACTTACTTTATTGCGATACTTGCTTTATTGCAGTGGTCTAGAACCAAACCTACAATATCTCTGAGGAATGCCTACATTTGGAAGGCAACTCTTCATAGCCCTTCAACTGTTTACATAATACATAATTAACAGTGTCTGTGTCTGTGCAGTTGCCAAATTTGAGGATCAAGATAATGGAATAAGTATAATATGGGTAGGATTAGGATTTGAGATATCCCACTGAATGTTTTAGTGTAGTCAAAGTCATAGAAACGAAGTTTTTTCATTAGTATTAGGTTTTCTTGGACTTATATGTGGGCAGAGCTTTCCAACTTGTAATTTTGTTTTTTGTTTTTAAATATATCTTATTGATTTTTTTACAGAGAGGAAGGGAGAGGGATAGAGAGTTAGAAACATCGATGAGAGAGACATTGATTAGCCGCCTCCTGCACGCCCCCTACTGGGGCTGTGCCTGCAACCAAGGTACATGCCTTTGACCAGAATCGAACCTGGGACCTTTCAGTCCGCAGACCGACGCTCTATCCACTGAGCCAAACCGGTTTTGGCAATAATTTTGTTTTTCTGTTGCTTTAACTATGGTGAGTTATTTCTAACTAGGGATATATTTGGAGACCAACTGGTCTCATTCTCTGCTACCTCTTGCAACATACCACTAAAGGCCACCAGATGGCCATGAAGTTTCTACTTGAGTACCTGATAGTTAACTCACTAACCAAGATAATGTTTGAGTTATAATCATTACAAGGTTTATGTTCACATTAAACAATTTCCTCTTTACAGTTTCTACAGGTAAGGCCAAACAGAAGAAATCTGATCTTTCTTCATGACATCTCATTGCACTTTTAAAGATAGCTAGAGTTATTGTGGCTGCTCTGAGTACTCTCTTCTCCAGGCTAAAATTTTCAAGTGGCCCCTGATCCAAGGCAGAAAAAGAAAATATCTACATGACAAAATTGACCAGGTGCTCCAAGACCTGCTTTAAATTTTCTTCCTCTTAATTATTAATTTTGGGTTAAGTTACTAATTTATTTAATTAGAGATGAAGATATATCACCAGAGAAGATTATTATAACATTTGTTCATTAGTGGGTGGCTTAAATAGACATTAATAAAGGCCAGCTCTACTCTAGATGAGTTCACAGCCTTACTGGGAAAGTTTTCCATCCATCCATTCATCCTCCATTACTTTGTACAATATTTATTTGGTGCTGGCTAGTGTGCCAGCACTAAAAAGGCACTAATGATTTAGTAGTAAACAAGAAAGACAAGGTCCTCCCTAGTAGGCCTTACATTTATACAACATAAAGATCAAATAAATAGAGAGTCTTAGGAAAGGATCAAGTCATCATTATGATAAAGCAAAAGGAATAAGAAAGGGGAGGTTCTTAAATGCAAGTTGAGTGAAGAATAGAAGATCCTTAGTATACCGATGGGACATCCTATAACATAACTTGTTCTGATAGCATTTATTGAGTACCTACTGTATGCAGAATTCCTGGCCAGGCAATGTTGTAAGATAGACCAGGGTATTAGAGTAATTTCCAGAGAAAACTAAGAGAATAATGCTCTCACTTTTTTTTTTTTTGATTTTAGGAACAAAGAGAGAGGGAGGGTAGGAGGGAGAGATAGAAATAGAGACAGAGATGGAGATAGAGAAATGTGGATTTGTTATTCCAATTATTTATGCATTCATTGTTTAATTCTTGTATGTGCTCTGAACAGTGATCAAACACAACCTTAGTATATCAGGACAATGGGCTAACCAACTGAGTGAGCTACCTGGCCAGGGCCTACCTCACATTTATAGACAATTTTAGAGTTTGCAATAAAAAAACTCTATATAACAATATAGAAACAGACCTACTTAGTGACAGAAAATATTTTTATGATCTCATTATATACGTTATTAAAGCTATCATTTTATTTGATTCTCATAGCAATTGTGGGATATATCCAGTGAGAGTATTATTATCATTCAATAGATGAGGAAAATAGTCCAGCTGGTGTGACTCAGTGGTTGAGCATTGACCCATGAGCCAAGAGGTCACCAGATTGATTCCCAGTCAGGGTGTATGCCCAGGTTGTGCAGTGGATCCCTGGTGGGGAGCGTGAAGGAGATGGCTGGTCAATGGTCCTCTCTCATCGATGTTTCTATCTTCCTATAGCTCTCCCTTCCTCTCTCTAAAAAATCAACAAAAATATATTTTAAAAATAGATAAGGAAAATAGAACTCTGAAAAAAGTTAAGGAACATTGTCCAGATTCAGTAAGAAATGGATCTTCGGTACTAAGTCAGGCCTTCTAAGCCATTAGTGATTAGTGTGTGTGTGTGTGTGTGTGTGTGTGTGTGTGTGTGTATGTTTAATATCTATGAACATCTATTTAAGTCAAAGGAGGCTAATTATTATCTCAAGAACCAATTCACTATTATTAAAAATAAGCCACTCTACTAAAGGATGAATTGAGAAAATAAAAAAATAAAACTTCGTTGAGTGCTGTTTAAATTTTCATAGAAATTCTCCCTTGAAAGTGCATACTCTTGCTCATGAAGACAACATTGAAGGTACTGACACTGTATTGTGAATTGAGAACTTAATAAACAACTTCTGCTGTAAGTGAGGTACATTTAATCATAATTAGGATGGCATCATGTTATCTCGGATGTCTTTAACTTCAGTCTTCCTAGTGGAACACCCATGCTTTTGAATGACATTTATCTTGTATAATTACAAGTCTCAAATGTCATTTTTTTCTTGGAAAATCAAAATAAGAAAATAAATATTCCTATAGCCCTTTTTCCTTGGGCTTACTTTCACAAAATATTCAGGATCTACTGATGGTAATAGCTCAATAGCAGCTAAAAACTTCTGACACTGAAGTTAGTTTGTCATATAAATATTTGCTTTCTTCTATTGCTGCTGGGCTTATGTACATCTTAAATATTACAAAAGCATTTAATATTTACTTGCTGAATTTACAATTTAATAGCTTCTCTTTGTTCATTCTTCTAGGAGTTAATTTGATAAAAGACATATACATCATGATAAACATCCTAGAATAAGTCTACATCAGCAAAGAATTTTTGTTTATTAAAGGACAATAATTTATTTTTGCTAAAAAAGAGTGAACATGTTACCTAAAACAATCACCTTTGGATTGTGCTCAATTACTGAAATGCAAATAGGCCTAAAGTAAAGAGGATAACAATACAATAATAAAAATACATCTGGGAGAGGCATCACAGCTACCACTGAAAAATATTTCTTAATTCCATTTCACATGCATTTGTTGAGTATCTACTATGTACTATGTGGTAAGGACTGTGCTTGAAGTTGGAAATACAAGGTTTTTGACCTCAAATTGGTTCCCAAGCAATAAAACAAATCCTACTGTTATAACAAAGCAAACTATTATCATTACTCACAAGAATTTTGACTAGTATAAGAGTTCATGAAAGTGGTGACTTTCGTACCAGGATATGAAAGACAAAATGAAACTGAATACAAGTTGAAGAAGAGTTCTTTCTTACTCTTTGAGATTTTTGAAGTGGAAGAAAATTTGCAAGTGTATGATCTATTGATGGAGATGGGAATGGGGATAAAGGAATATGATTAGCAGCTGCAGAAATAGAGGCAAGTGGAGCCAACCTCAGTTATAACACAAAGTTGTACAGATAAGCATAAATATTTAGCAAATAAATCCTACCTATCAACTTATTAAAAAACATTCTGACTTTCCCCCAGACCTTAGAAGCACATAGGAAAACACTTTTTATGGGGAAAGATGCTCCACATTTCTGGAATGGAATTTATCTTTCAAATTTAAGAATTACCTCATTTCCAAAAGGGTTAATAATGACACCGGCATCATAGTCTGCTTGAGGGACATTAAAGAAGTTAATGTGCGTAGGCAATGTGGCAAGTGCTCAATCAATGTCATGTCATGAATATCACTACAGTATTATTATTCATTCGTTTCCTTGGCCCTGTTTTGCATTGTTATTCATTTCTGAAGCTACACTGAGTTCATTTGTATTATCGCTACATAAATCCTATATTTGCTCTTTCTATCATGGCTTAAGTTTGTATATACTTCAGTACTAGAAGAGAAAAATAAACTAATCCAAAATCTTTAATATTTTTTCCACCAGAAAGAGCCTATGTTTACCACTTAACCATACTAGTAAGCTCTAGGAAGGTAATGATACCTTTATTTTAGTCTTCTCTGTACCTGGATGCATTGCAGCATTTCTAGTGTGTAGTATATGTTTGTAGAAAGAGGAATAATGGAAAGGATAAGTAATACTAAAAATACATCTCAAAGTATTTAAATATGCATTTCATTTAAAACTTCCCCCAAAAGAAACTTCTGTACTATGAAAGATGATTTCACTGGAAGATGCTACCAAATACTTAAAGAATTAACACCAATTCTACACAATCTCTTCCAGAGAATAGGAAAGAAGAAATACACTTCAGTTTGTTTTATTTAGCTAGCATTACCCTGATACCAAAGCAAATCAAAGATAGTACAAAAAAATAAACAAAACCAATCAATATCCTTTATGAATTTTGACACAAAAATCATTAAAAAATCAGCAAATGTAATTTGCTAGAGCAGTATGTAAAATTAATTATAGACCATCACCAAGTGGAGTTTATTCCAGAGATGCAAGGAATGCCTAATAATATTTAAAAATCAATCTATGTTATCCCATATATTAACAGAAAAACCACATGATAATAAAAATTGTTATAAAAATTATTTAACAAAATATCCATTAATGATTGAACCTCTGAGGAAAATATCAATAGGGAAAATTATCCTCAACTTGGTAAAGAACATAAACAAAACCTACAGCTAGCATTATACTTAAGGGTGGAAGACTGAATGCTTTCCCACCTAAGACTGGGAGCAAGACAAGAAGGTCTACTTTCACATTTCTTATTCAATACAGTGCAAAATGTTCTAGCTAGTGTAAGAAGTTAACAAACAGAAATAAAAGGCACATGGATCAGAAATGAAGAAATGAGGCTGTTCCTATCAACAAATGATATGATTGTCTACATAGAAATTCTCAAATAATCTACAAAAAAATAGCCACCTAGAACTAAGAAGCAAGTTCAGCAAGGTCACAGTATACAATATAAACATATAAAAATCAATTGCATACAAGCCTAATCAATGGACACAGACAATAGGGCGGTGGGGACAATGAATGGAAGGTGGGGGTAATGGGGGCATAAGGACACACATGTAATATCTTAATCAATAAAAATGTTTAAAATATGCAAAAAATTAATTGCATTTCTAAATACAGGAATGAACACATGGACTCCTAAAATTAAAAACAATACCAACGCCCAAGCTGGTTTGGCTCTGTGGATAGTGCATAGGACTGCGGACTGAAGGATCCTAGGTTCGATTCTCTCCCATCATTGATGTTTCTATTTCTCTCTCTCCCTCTTCCTTCCTCTCTGAATCAATAAAAGTACTTTAAAAAAAAAATACCAGAGACATTCGTTAGGTAGCAATTAAACTCTTGGGCATTTATCTGAGACAAATGAAGACTTAGGTTCATACAAGAGATAAGTCCTATGAATATATATATATAGCAGCTTCATTCATAATAGCCCAAAATGGAAATGACACAGATGGCCTTCAGATGGATTATGCAAAATACGGACTTCCTATATTTTTTTTCCTTATAAAAGCATGAAATTTACCAAATTTTACACTTGATCTTAGCCAAAAGGCCGAGAAGCGATACCAAATTTTAAATATTAAATACCTTAGCTCTTCTAAATTGGAGTACAGAAAATGTGGTTACTGCACATATTACATGCTCATACACTAGGAACTTAATGAATCAGAGGGCATGAATGTGTGAATCAACTCCACAAAGGTAGGAGGAGGAGGACAGTCACTCCAGGTGGTGTTTCAATCAGTAACAGTAAATATATTAAAATGAACAAACACACATAGAGAATTTAGCATTAGTACTTTGCAGCCAGTAAGCACTGGGTGAGTGGTGGTTATAACTTACAACAGTTTCTCCGATTTTGAAGTGATTATTCTCACGGTCTCCGAACAATGATACTTTTTCCACACAGATTTTGTTAGAGAATTTTGAAATATAAGAAACTTCTCATATCATAACTCACCCTTTTCCAATATTTTCAACATAAAATCATTTCCTTGACAAAGATATCCACTGGTAATGTTCCAGACTAGCTGACTGGTGACAGAAATTATGATACTGAAGGAATCTTAGGAAACATTCAATAATTGATGATTTTGTGTGGGTGAGAGGGGGAGACAGAAAAAAGGAAAATAGGAGAATCCAGATGGCGGCATAGGTAAACACCTCCACTGCTGCCTCGCACAACAATTTCAAAACTACAACTAAAAGACAGAACGGACATCATACAGAACCATAGGAAAGCTGGCTGAAGGGAAATTCTCCAACTAGAGGGAAAGAGAGAGGCTCACGGAGACCCAGAGGAGCTGTGAAAAACTGAGGTACTGAGGAGACGTGCACGTGGAGAGAGTGGGTGCCGGAGTACCTAGCTAGTTTTCTCTGGCGGGAGGGAAACGGAGACTCTCAAAGGCATTGAACCCCTTATCTTATGACACTAAACACCACATCCAGCCGAAACTCATACGGGGGGAGGTTGGACTGTGAAAAGGGAGAGGTGCACAGAAATTTAGTGGAGTCACAAAAGATCAGAGGACTGTTGGCACGCACAGCACTGCGCAGAGGACAGATTGTTGATTGTGCTGCTGGCTTTCGCGAATGGGCGGGCCAACTGTGCCACTTCTGACACCACTAAGCCCCAGTTTCAGGTGAAACCCTGAGGACCTAAACTCGTGTGGTCCTGGGGCGCAGGGGAGCCGGAAAGGCAGCTGTCTAGAGGCACTGTGGGCGCGCACAAGGACCTCTCCAGCCATTACCCAGTCACGTGAGACTCAGGGGACGTGGAGGGCGGGGCCGACTGAAAGGCAAGGCGGTCCCTTAAGCCCTGAGACTCCACCCCTCAAAAGAGAGGATTCTGCGGTTTTGAAAGTCTGGTATCATAAGGCTAAATCCAACACAGAATTTCTCCCAGCATAGTGAAAATGCCGAGACAAGGGAAGGGACCACGAACAAAAGAAATGGAGGAAAAGAAACAACTGGATATAGAGTTCAAAACCACGCTTATAAGGTTTTTCAAGAATATGCTAGAAAAGTTAAATAAAGTTAGCGAGAGCCAAGAGGAGATGAAAAAGGACCAACTAAAGATGCAAAAGATTCAACTAGAAATGGAAAAGGTCCAACTAGAGATGAAAAAGGACCAACTAGAAATTAAACATACACTGACTGAAATAAAAAATATTATACAGAGTCCTATCAGCAGACTAGAGAAAGGCAAGAATCAAGTCAAAAATTTGAAATATAAAGAAGCAGAAAACATTCAACTGGAAAAGCAAGAAGAGAAAAGAATCCAAAAATATGAAGATAATGTAAGGAGCCTCTGGGACAGCTTCAAGCGTACCAACATCAGAATTGTGGGGGTGCCAGAAGAAGAGAGAGAGCAAGATACTGAAAATCTATTAAAAGAAATAATGACTGAAAACTTCCCACATCTGGCAAAAGAAATAGACTTACAAGTCCAGGAAGCACATAGGACCCCATATAAAAGGAATCCAAAGAGGACCACACCAAGACACATCATAATTAAAATACCAAGAGCAAAAGACAAAGAGAGAATATTAAAAGCAGCAAGAGAAAAACAGTTCATTACCTACAAGGGAGCACCCATAAGACTGTCAGCTGATTTCTCAACAGAAACGATGCAGGCCAGACGGGAGTGGCAAGAAATATTCAACGTGATGAATAGCAAGAACCTACAACCAAGAATAATCTATCCAGCAAAGTTATCATTCAGAATTGAAGGTCAGATAAAGAGCTTCACAGAGAAGAAAAAGCTAAAGGAGTTCATCAACTCCAAACCAGTATTATATGAAATGCTGAAAGGTACTCTTTTAGAAGAGGAAGAAGAAAAAGGTAAAAGACAAAAAATTATGAACAACAAATACATATCTATCAACAAGTGAATCTAAAAATTAAGTGAATTAAAAATTTGATGAACAGAATAAACTGGTGAATATAATAGAATCAGGAGCACAGAAAGGGAGTGGACTGATAATTCTCAGGGGGAAAGGGGTGAGGGGTATACAGGAAGAGACTGGACAAAAATCATACACCTATGGATGAGGTCAATGTGAGGGAGGTAAGGGCAGAGGGAAGGGTGGGAGCTGGGTGGAGGGGTGCTATGGAGGGAAAAAAAAATATATATATATATTACATAATGCCAGATGAATTGACTTCTGTAATGCTTTCAAAAGACATTTGAGAATAAAATATAGTATAAAGCCCAACCAGTGTTGCTCAGTGGTTGAGCATAATCCATTCCCAATCAGGGTACAGGCTGTGGGCTTATTCTCTTGTTCCCCAGTAGGGGGTGTGAAGGAGGTAGCCAATCAATTATTTTTTCTCATCATTGATGTTTCTATCTCTCTACCACTCTGAAATCAATAAAATATATTTTTAAAAAATAGTACACAAAGTGCTGAGGGTCAAGGGAGTACATTCACAAATGTCACCTAAATAAATACTACAGCAATTTTCATTCTTGGGCCAATAGAATCAACTGACTTCACATTAGGATTAAATTTTCTGATTTTACCCTACTTTAAGGATAGCACTAAGACCCTAGCACAATACTGCTAATATGAAAGTCAGTTTACTCTCAGCCCAAATAAACAATGAACCCTAAAGATTACACTGTATTTCAAATAAATTATTGCATCTTAAAATAATAACACTTTTTATATAATATTTAAATTATCATTTTATCAACCTAGGCTATAATAATAGGTTTTACTAATTGACAATTGAAGAATATTCATATTAAAAGAAGTACAAATACTTCTTGTGTCCTCCCAGTCTGAAATAATTATAAATTATTTATAAATTTCTGTAACATTCATCTCTGTCTTTCTAGTGGCATTTACATTATTTATACTTTGAATTATGATGATTAATGCTCATATATTATCTCCCTCCCTGAACTTTGTGCTCCTTAATGTTCTTTAATACATGGCTTTATTTCTCTATGAGCCAAACTCAAACCATTACCAATAATTGGGTGGTCAACAGAAATCGAACAAAGGAAAGTCATTTTCTTTGGTGTTTTATCCTAAAGGTGCTGTAATTATAATATATCAAAGAAATGATGCTTACAGGATTTCAGCCAAAGCTTTCATTTGAACAATGAACAAAATTTTCCAACTAATGTGAAGAATAAAAAATTTTTAACATAAAAAATCATACAACTCAATTATAACAATAGCAAAAAACACAAGAAGTCTGATTAAAATAATGGATAGAGGAACCGAATAAACATTTCTCTAAAGATATACAAATGCCAACCTGAAAAGATACTCAACCTCACTAATCAGCAGAGGTATACAAATCAAAACCACAAGGAGATAGCACCTTGGATATGGCTATCATCCAGAGAACAAGAGACAGCAACTATTGAAGAGGATGTGGACAAAAGGGCACTCTTGTGCACTGTTGCTGGGAATGATAATTGGTACAGCCACTGTGCAAACAATATAGAGATTCCTGAAAAAATTAAAAAATACATATGCCATATGATCCAGCAATCCAATCCCACTTCTTGGTACATAACAAAGAAAATGCGAGCAGGCTATGGATGAGATATCCACTCCCATGTCTGCGCAGCATTATTTATAGCAGCCAAAAAATAGAAACAACCTCAAGAGTCTGTCAACATAAAAATGATGTGGTGCAGATATACAACAGAATATTACTCAACCATGTGGGAAACAGGTAATCATGCCATTTACAACATAGATGGACCTTGAGGGCATTCTGCTCAGGGAGATAAAACCGACAGAGAAAGACAAATACTGTATTATATCACTTACATGTATAATCTAAAAACAAACAAACAAACAAATAGGTAGGAACAGAATAGAAAAGTTGTTACTACAGGCTGGGCATAGGGGAATTGGAGAGATGCTACTAAAGGGTACAAATGTGCAACTAGAAGATAACAATCTTGAAAATCTAATGCACTGCCCAGTGATTACAGTCAACAATGCTGTATTAATATGCTTCAAAGTTACTAAGAGACTAGATCTTAAATGTTCTCACCATGAAAAAAGAAATGATAATTACATGATACTGGAGGCACAGATTCATGCACTGGTGGGGTCCCTTGGCCTGGCCCTCGGGGATTGGGCTGAAACCAGCTCTCAAATATCACGAGGGGCCCCAGATTGCAAGAGGGTGCAGGCCAGTCTGAAGGACCCCATCAGTGCATTATTGGGGCTGGGGAGGAATTATAGGAGGGCTCCAGGGCATATCTGGCCCATCTCGCCCAGTCCCAATTGGTCAGACCCCAGCAGCAAGCTAACCTGCTGGTCAGAGTGTCTGACTCCTGGTGGTCAGTGCACATCATAGCCACTGGTCGAAAATTTGAACAAATGGTCGGACACTTAGCATGTTAGGCTTTTATTATACAGGATGACACAGGTGTTAATTAAAGCTAAGTGGTAATCATTATGTAAAGGTATAAAATGAGCACATTGTAAACCTTAAACTTACACAATGTTATATGTCAATTAGAGCTCAGTAAAATATATACATACATGCATACATACATATTTATATACACTGGGACTATAGTGTGGAAGAATTCCAATGACAGATTATAAATCTGCTTATTTTTTAATGTTAGAAAATCAAATTTCTTTCAAGGATATTACATTTTGCTATTTAATAACAATGTCTTGTTCTTAATAAAGTAGATTTCTAAGATAAGGAGATACATACCCATTCATACCTATATCAATTTGAATTGAATATTTATTTCACCATCTGTTGAGTGACAAAATCTTATTTATACCTTTTTATAAATTATGTATCCAGAATAAATTGGTCTATGTCCCTGAGGTTGATATGAGTTTATAAACATAATGTAATAAGTCTAAAAGGAATAATTATGCTTTTCATACTAACACTTATTACTGAATATGTTGGCTAGCATATATATTTTAGCTACTTATAAGTTTGTAATACATTAGGTATTATTGCAATAACAAAAACAAAAATTTGTGCTGTGGGATTTTGTATTCAGAGAAATAATTTTTAAAATATATTTAAGGACCAAGAATTTTAATTTATTGGTGGTCCAAATCTGTCTTAAACTAACTCAGCGAGCCAGCAATCCCAACTTATTAATTCACACTTACTGAATTCTCTAAATAAAACTTAAATTGGTTTCAATTTCTAAAATAAGTAAGTAAATGCATTTTTTGTTTTTCATAAGACACAGATATAGATCAATATATGTTAAAAACTTATCCCCAAAGTGACATTATTATAGTTTACAAATAATTAAAAATGAAAGTCTTAGAGATACAAAGATTTGCCTCCCCATTTGAACATATTCAATCTGTCTTATCACCAATCATGGAGATAGGAAAGTTCATAGCACCTCTGTGTCCCACAATATCCCAAATTTTGAAGCTGCCTTACTACTGAGTTAGAGTGGCAAGTTTTTGAAAAATCATAAAGTAGAACATATATTTGTTAAAGAAAAAGCTAAGACTAATTGCCATTGGATAATTTAAGTTTTGGAAAATTTGTCTAGGAGAGAGCCTAGGGAAATTTAAATGAACCAATCCCCATGCTAAAGATGTTGAGATCACATTTTGTCATTACCAGGGTTATGCCCAGTAATTGTTTCTACACAGCCATGCATGGCATGGGATCTCTCTGTCTACATGCTCTGGGTCTGGGATTCTGTTAGGAGATTTGAGAAATCCTCCTTTACTATACATAGCAAGGACTATGTAAGATGAAATGTAGCTGGACTGGAGGACCCAAAAGTTGGACACCCAAGAGACACTTGACTTACAATGTTTTGCCCAGTAGACTTTGATTGACACAACCTTCCTTTTATAAATAAAATTCTGGACAATAATGACCCAAACTTGTTAAATTTTATCTGATATATTCTTCCAACATATTCTCTTTAGAGCACTCCTTCCAAGAAAATTCCCTAAAATAGTTATCTGATTAATAGAAACTCATCAAAAAGCCATGTGCTAGTTAACAGCATTATTTCTGGAGTCAAACTTCACTGAATGTGAGACCCAGCTTATATTACAGTTTTAACCATGTATCCTCAGGAATATGTCTTAACCTCCTTGTGTCAATATTTTCCACTGTGAAATATGGATAACAATAATATTTACCACATGGGATTATTACAAGTATTAAATAAGAAAATACATATGTAGATCTTAGAACAGTGGCAGGCATGAGTTCAATATTCAACAAATGTTAGCTACATCCTATCTAATAAAAGAGTAACATGCAAATTGCATACCTCTGCTATACCAGAAGTGATGCCCACCAGCCACACCCACCAGCCAATCAGGAGCAAGTATGAAAATTAACCCCAACCAAGATGGCTGCAGCAGCCACAGAGCAAGCAAGAATGACGCTTAGGTTTCCCCAGTGATGGAGGAAGGCAAGCTTTCCATATACCCTGGCTGACCCAGGCCTCTACTCAATGTTACAAAGTTTCAATTATAAATTCCAACAAAAACATTGGCAGTGACAGAGCTGGAGAGAGCAGGAGGCTAGCTTTGCCCTCAGTGATGGAGGAAGCCAAGCTTTCTGCAGCTCTGGTCTGCTTTGGCCTCCACTTAAGACTACAGTGGTACCTCGAGATACGAGTTTAATTTGTTCCGTAACCTTGAGGTGTGGGAAACTATGACATGCTTGAGTCATGGTAAACTGGTGGGTCGTGTGCAGCCGGCCAATCCGCACTATTACTCCTATCTCAAATGTTGCTCATATTTCAAAGCAAAAATCGCTCACTCGACAGCTCGTATCTCAAAAATCTCGTATGTTAGGGCACTCGCATCTCAAGGTACCACTGTACAAAGTTTCAATTATAGAAGATAAATAAATCTCAACAGAAATGGCTGTGGCCACAGAGTGAGCAAGAGGTTTGGCTCCGCTCCAGGCTACAAAGTTTCAATTGTAGAAGATAAATAAATCCCAGATAACAGGGCCTCCACTTGGGTCACCAGGGGGCATGGCAGGCCTGTAAAACACCACAAGCTCCTTGCCCAGGCCACCCCATGCCCCAGAGAAACCCCCACCCTGATCCAGAACACCCTTCAGGGCAAACCAGCCAGCTCCCACCCATGTACCAGGCCTCTATTCTATCTAATAAAAGAGTAATATGCAGATTGACCATCATTCCAACACACAAGATGGCTGCCCCCATGTGGTCAAAGATCCTACCCTCATGTGGACACAAAATGGCCACCACAAGATGGCCTGCAAGGGAGGGCAGTTGGGGCCAATCAAGCCTACAGGGAAGGGCAATTAGAGATGACCAGGCTGGCAGAGGAGGGAAGTTAGGGGCAACCAGGCCTGTAGGGAAGGGCAGTTGAGAGGGACCAGGCCTGCAGGGAAGAGCAGTTGGGGGTGGGGGGGAACCAGGCCTACAGGGGAGGGCAGTTAGGGGCAAAAAGGCTGGCAGGAGAGCAGTTAGGCATCAATCAGGCTAGCAGGAGAGTGGTTAGGGGGCAATCAGGCTGGCAGGCAGAAGTGGTTACGGGTAATCAGGAAGGCAGACAGGCGAGCAGTTGGGAGCCAGCATTCCTGGATTCTGTGAGGGATGTCCAACTGCCCGTGTAGGCCCAATCCCACCATCTGGCCTACACGGGAAGTTGGAAATCCCTCAAGGGTTTCCATATTTGAGAGGGTGCAGGCTTGGCTGAGGGACAGCCCCTACCCCTATGCATGAATTTCATGCTCTGAGCCTCTAGTTTAGACATAAAAATAAATTTGAGAAACCCTCATAACAATAACCCTTTTGTAAAGATTACCATGATGTAAGAATATTAAAGGCTCTGAAAATAAATTAAAGATATATTTTTAATCCAGTTATTCCCCAAACCTAAAGAGCACATCATTTAATGATTCATTAAACTAGTTTTCTTTTTCAAAATATTAACTTATTTATTTTTCAACCACAGTTTGCATTCAATGCCATTCTGCACCAGTTTCAGACATACAGCAAATTTTTTATCCTCCAGGCACAGAGCTTGCAAATTTTCCTTCTGTACAACTTCTGTGGCTTACATTACAAATCTGTCTCAAATCATTACTTCATTTCTCAAGAGCAAATCATTATTATTTAGCTTTCCCTTGTCATGTCACTTTCATGTCTGGGTCAGATAAGCTTGGATAAGATCTTACTTCAGGAATTTTTGTAGTGTTCAGTTTCCCACACAAAGTGCATCTTTAATAGAAAAAAAAAAAAAGCTCATAGCTGTTAAATGTACATTTAAACTGTCTAAATGGCTGTACTACTTGAAAGCGTTTCTTAAATCCTTAAGACAATATAAACCAGCGGTGATTGAAAAGCTCTAGTCACTCTGAAATTTAACTCTTTTGTAACACTATTCTGAATAAAATTTCATTTAAACCTAGGCATCTGAGACCTTTGCAATAATGTCAAGAATAAAAATTAAGTTAAAAAAAGTCTAGCTTTTATAAAAGAAGAGAGTGAGATCACATAAGCACAGATGTAGAACCCAAATCTGTATGAACTGCTCCAACACTGCTGATATTCAGGGATCCTATGTAAGGTTTTAAGAGAAGAAAGATCTGGGGTCAGAAAACCCTGATTTAAATCCTAGCTTTTCTACTCACTAGCCTTCTCACTTGAACCAAGTCTCTGCTTTTTCATCCACCATTAGTGTCATATTACCAAGACATATAGATTAGAAATTTTAGATTAGATTGTTCAAGCTCACGCAGAACCAATGGTCCCAAAGACTATATTTTGCTTTTGGTACTTTTTTGAGATTCAGTTGTTTTTATCTGCCAGATTTTTGTTATGTAGATTATGTCTCTTCTCCTACCTTATCTGCAAATAGTCAGATTTTTACATTTCCCAAGTTGTTTGAGGATATTTCATTTAAGCCCCTAAACAACCAAAACCAGTATCCACTTTCTGAAGTAATCAATGAAGCCACAGATTGAACTTCTGTTAGTTAGCTATGTGGACTTTCTTTAACAGAAGTTGCAATTTTGACCTATGGAAGTTGCTCTCATGCAGATATTATTTCTTTTGCTCTCTCAAAAGTTAAAGATATTTAAATAATTTAAGTCTTATTTAAGTTTCAACAATATAATTTTTAATTACTAACATTAAGTTTAAAGATTTATTTTTATATTCTTATATAGCTCGCTATAATGGTTTATAGGATACTCAGAGATCGGAGCAACCTTTACTATAATCAAATTTAGAATATTTACATTACTTCAAAAAGAAATCTCATACTCTTTAGCCATCATCCTCCAATCTGGTCATTCCCTTAGCCTTAGGCTACCACTAATACACATTCTGTTTCTACAGATTTGCCTATTTGGGGTATTTTGTATAAATGTATTCATATAACACACAGTCCTCTGTGACTGGTTTATTTGATTAACATAATGTTTTCAAAGTTCACTCATGTTTTAGCATGTATCAGTAGAGCAGTCACACTCTTTTTATATGTTTACAGTTTTCTCTTATATATTCCCTTCCCCCTCAATTTTTCTGAGAGTATATTTATGTATATATTAATATATATGTATTTATATATATCATACATATAAAATAGTAATGTATACATATAGTTCAATGTTTCAATTATGGTAGAGCTCTTGTTAGCAGATTTATGCAGATATAAAAATTAATTACTTTTTAATATTCTTACATGTATTATTAGGCAATGAACAAGGTCAGGAGAATATAAATATTTTACTACCAATAAAGGTGGTGCTGGTGAGTAATAGAACAATTCTATGTAAAATTTACACCTTCAACATGGAATAGAAAGAGCAGGTACCAATGACTCTAGCTCTACATGGATTCCTGTAGACTAGGGTTCAATATGAGAAACAGGAAGTTCAACACTTGCATGAGTATCTCCTTCCATTAAAGTATAGGATGCTTTCTTCCTGAGATCTCGTCTCTAACTGAACATTTTCAGTGTGTCAAAGTAAACCTCTTATGCAAAATAGTTGCGATGTGGTGATGGATAAGAGATTTTTCCAACTTTTACATCGCTGAGACTTTAATTACTAACTTATGCTTAGTTTTATTTGACTTCATTTTCCACATTTGTTGCACAATGCCTTTAGGATATGTCAATATGATGGCCACCTGTCATGTGGAGCTTTGCTTCCATTGCCCACTCCCCTCACATCACTTTAGAAAATGCTGGAGACAGCCTAGGTGCCCGTCAGCAGATGAGTGGATCAGAAAACTACAGTACATCTACACAATGGAATTCTATGCTGCCATTAAAAAGAAGGAATTCTTACCATTTGCAGCAACCTGGATGGAACTGGAGAGCCTTATGCTAAGTGAAATAAGCCAGTCAATGAAAAAGAAACACCACATGATCTCACTCATTTGTGGATAATAAAGAACATTATAAACTGATGAACAAAAGGATAGACACAGAAGCAGTAAAGCATCAAACAGATTGTCAAATTACAGCAGGAAGATGAAGGAGAGGTGGGGTAGATAAGAGATCAACCAAAGGACTTGTATGAATGCATATAAGCATAACCAATGAACACAAGACACAGGGGGCTTGGGGTATGCCGGGGGGGAGGGGGCAATGGGGAGATATGTATACATGTAACACAATAAAAAAATCAATAAAATATATTTTTTAAAAGAAAATGCTGGAGAGCTAGGATAAGTTCACACATCAGTGTTTTTGTGATAAGAAAAAAATCTGTTTCTGTTCTGGGAAGGGAACCATGAGGGTTTTCTGTAAAGTTATTTATATAAGCACGCGGAGTCTCAGGTCCCGGTCAAGAGAGGATTCCTAAAACTAAAGATGATTTTTGGATCAGTCCTTAGATTTGGAAAGTGGGAAAACTTTTCATGTGCTAGTAACTTGACAATTGTCAAATATCAACTTAAAGAGTTAGTCACAATTTCCCATTTTACAGTTTTGAACACTGAGGTTTGAAATACCTTCTCCCACAGCTATGCAGATGGTAAGGAGTGCAAATACACTAGAAAATTAATATTTCAAAACAAGCCAGATTATCACAGGGTTCAGCTTCTCAAGCTATAAAAGGAAATGTTTCTATGAGTTCAATCTGATTTCTCCTGGACTTCATTTTCATAATTAAACCTAAACTTAAATTTAGTTAAGGCTAAACTTAATAGTTCCTTACACTTATTTAGACCTTATATATCAATTACTTCAAACTTTAAATTTCTGTTTTCAAATGAAGAATCAAATCATAGGTGGCAAAGGCTTTTGATCACCAATTCAAATCTCTTCTTTTAGGCATTAAAATTAGTAACTCACAGAAAGGTTGCCTCAAACCAGAAACAAAACCAGATGAAATTAAATCAATTAGTATATGAAATTTCCTGGCAACTGTTGTTGATTGGTGGGGACTGGAGCAAGGAATGGAATATTTGTCCTAAATCGTCTCCATGAGACTGCAGGGAATAATGTGTTGGCAGTTATCTTGCAACAATGAGAGGAAACCAGCCTAAGAAGGAAGCCACAGCTGCAGACAGCCAAACAATCTGGGCCCTTGATGGTGCCCTGATGCCACTGTTGGTGCCATGCCTGGAACCTGCCTTACCTTTGAAAAGTCCTAGTTTTGGAATATAATAAATTGCTGTATCATTAGATCAGTTGGTGTCAGATATGTTTTGTTATTTGCAGCCTAAAACATTATGACTAATCCATCATATATACCAGAGTTTGTCTTAGCAAATGTAGTCATTGATTATATTGGCTAAATCATTTATTTCTTTTTGGGGAATGCTGAAACTAGTAAAGGAATCTTCCCACTGTCTGACTCTTCAAAGAGTATTTGGGGACACATTGCACAAAATTTAGCTGAGCAGGAAATAGCCAAAATATTAAACAAGCAAATTCTAAGTTTCTGATTCCAGTGAGGGAAATAAAGAAACAAAGAGCTCAAAATGTAAAGAAATTGTTGACTCAGAAACAGTACATAAATAATGGTCCAAAATAGCTTCAAAGCTGAAACGGTGTGGCTCAATTGATACAGTGTCAGCCTTCAGACTGAAAGGTCCCAGGTTCGATTCCTGTCAAGGGCATGTACCTTGGTTGTGGGCACATCCCCAGTAGGGGATGTGCAGGAGGCAGCTGATGGATGTTTCTCTCTCTTCAATGTTTCTAACTCTCTATCCCTCTCCTTCCTCTCTGTAAAAATTCAATAAAATAAAAAATAATAATAATAAATAAATATTTTTAAAAATTGCCTTCAAAGAACTCTTTCGCCTATTATAGCATCTTCCCAGCAAAGGATAAAACTGAAATATCTAAATGCCATAATACTTTCAGAGTTAGGTATCAGCTAAGGGGCTTTGCCAAATGCTGGCTTGGTATTCACAGGCAGACCACCAATAGCCTTCTCACATATTTCCTTTTGAAAATGACAACACTGGCCGAAACCAGTTTGGCTCAGTGGATAGTGTTGGCCTGTGGACTCAAGGGTCCCAGGTTCAATTCAGGTTAAGGGCATGTACTTTGGTTGCGGGCACATCCTCCATTGGGAGCATGCAGGAGGCAGCTGATTGATGTCTCTCTCTCATCGATGTTTCTAACTCTCTATCCCTCTCCCTTCCTCTCTGTAAAAAATCAATAAAATATATATTTTTTTAAAAAAAAGAAAATGACAACATTGGTTGATAGAAAATTATTATTTGCATATGGTCATTTTTCTGTTTAAAACTATTCATGTTGGATTGTACAAAATGATAAGTCAATATGTTTTTATCCATGAATAATAAATTCAACAGAAATAAAGGAGGCCTGGGGAAAACACAGCATGTTATGATTACCTCTGCAAGTTTTTTACCACTAACACATCAACCACCATTGAGGAAAGGAAAAAAAAATGTCTCTTCACTCCAACTACAAACTCTTTTCCCTTTCATTCTTGGAACCTCTTCATGAAGTGGAAAATCCAATCTCTAAAAGAAGTACTGAAGGTACACTCACCCATTTATGGTCTCAGAACCCAGCATATCAGCTGACATCTAATAGGGTATCAATAACTACAGGCTCCATGATGGTGGGAACAGATGTGTGTTACTCACTGTAGTATCTTGAAACCAAAGCAATGGACACTTGCTGATCTTAACAAATGTTAGTTCAATGCACAGGGGCACTTATACTTGAGCAGATTCTCAATAAAAGATTATAAAGTATACACATTTTTCATAGTAAAGTTGTCCATATTTGCAAATTTGCTCGGTTGCCTCTATCAAATTTATTAATTATTAAGTGAACATTTATCAGTTTTAAGGATCAACTTGTTTTATTAAACATGCTAAAGAATCAAATTAAGTAGTATTTTGGAGATGTTTTTGTGGTGTATTAGAATGATTAGTTTGACTTTAGTCATCACATTTCACCTTCCTTTGCCTCATATTCAGCCTTTCTTAAGTAATATAATAAAGGGGAAGGTGAAGAAATAAAGCTGTAACAGTATCTAGCACTGAAGAAAGAGAATATATGCATATTTAGAAATATCCTTTTTGCTTATTCTTTTAAAACTGAGATAATATTCATATACCATAGATATTAACCTTTTATTTATTTTTTAAGCTAAAAAATTTAAACTTATTTATTTCTCCTATTCCTCACCTCTTTCTCTAGAAACCACTAACCTGTTTTCTGTATTTATGAATGTGTTTTCTGTTTTTGTGTTTGTTTTATTTAGATTCCACATATGAGAGAGATCACATGGCATTTGTCTTTCACTTTCTGACATTTTACTTAGCATAATGCTCTCTTGATCCCAAATGTAATTATTTTCTTAATTTTATTTTTGGATTGCTAGTGTCAAAAAGTATAATTGATCTTAGTATATTCATTCCATATCTTGCTGACGTTTTCATTAGCTCTAATAGGTTTTAGTTAATTACTTATGATTTTCTATATGAGCCTAATTAGGGATATGTGTTTATTTTTTTGCCTTTCTATTAAATGTATTGGGGTGATACTGGTTAATTAAATTATACAGGTTTCGGGTGTACAATTTCACAATACATCATCTGTATACACTGTATTGTGTGTTCAGTGTCAATTCTCCTTCCATCTCAATTTATTTTTTTATATCCTCCTGAAGAAAGCAGTATAAAGTTATCTCAAAAAAATAAAAAATGGAACTGCCTGATTACTCAGCAATTTCACTACTTGGAATTTATCTGAAGAATCTGGAAACATTAATTTGAAAGAATATATGGACCATTATGTTCATTGCAGCATTATACAATAGCCAAGATTTGGAAACAGCCTGAGTGTCCATCAGTAGATTAGTGGATAAAAAAGCTATGATGCATTTATACAATGTATTGGACCATAAAGAAGAAGAAAATCTTATCCTTCACAACAGCATGGAAGGACCTGGAGGGCATCATGTTAAGTAAATAAGCCAGTCAGAGAATGACAAACACTATATGATTTCACACTCATATGTGAAATCTAATGAACAAAAGAAACTAAGAAGCAAAATACACAGACTTATAGATAGCAGGGTGACAACTGGGGGTGAGGGGTTGGGGATTGGGTTGGGGTGTGTGTGTGGAGGGATTGAGCAAAAAATAAAAAAAAAGAGAAAAACTCAAAATTAAAAGACAACCCACTGAATGGGAGAACATATTTGCCAATGATACATCTGATAAAAGATTAATACCCAAGATTTATTAAAACCGTATAAAATGCAACACCATAAAACAAACAATTCAATTAAAAAATGGGCAAAGGACCTGAATAGACACTTCTTCAAAGAGGACATACAGATGACCAATAATCATATGAAAAGATGCTCAATGTCACTAATCATCAGAGAGATGCAAATTAAAGCTACAATGAAATATCACCTCACAACTGTCAGATGGCTATCCTATATAATAAAAGGGTGATATGCAAATCGACCGAAGGGTGGAATTAACTGGTCCTTATAATGTGCACTGATCACCAGGGGACAGAAGCTCAATACAGGAGATGCTCCCTGGTGGTCAGTCTGCTCCAGCAGGGGGAGCACCACTCAGCCACAAGCTGGGCTGACAGCTGGCGAGCACAGTGGCCTACCTCTGTGGCAACTCCAGAGGGCCTATGCCATTAATCAGACATCCCCCAAGGGCTCCTTGACTGCACTTCAAAAGGGCACAGGCCAGGATGAGGCCCCTTTCTCCATGCACGAGTGTCGTGCACCAGGCCTCTAGATAAGAATAAATCAACAAACAAGTGCTGGCCAGGTGGTGAAGAAAAGGGAACCCTTACGCACTGTTGGTGGGAAGGGGTCTGTATTTAATTTCCACATTTTTGTGAATTTTCCAAACTTCTTCCTATTAATTTCAATTTTCCTTCCACTTTGTCCTGTTACCTCCTGTGGCTTCCTGAATGCTAGTTTCCATCATGATGATGAGTTATAGTTTTCCAAAGCTTCTATAGAACTGAGAAGGAGGAATAAGAATAGGGAAAATTAAAATGCCACAACCTTTCCTTTCTTACTGTGGTTTTTCAAAAAAGCTATTTTTCTTGAATTTCCAATCATTGCATTGATGAAAGCCTTTGGTTAATTTCCAAGGTTCTGAAAAAAGTTGATTCTGACATTTTTTTTTAAATCAGTGTTCTAATTGCTTTTATGGAGGAAAGAATTTTCAGAAGTCATTTTTCTGACATTTTTGTTGCTATCACTCCAATACTAGTAAAAAGTCTCTCAGCCAGTGGCAGGGATAAAAACTGGCCTCTATATGGTAGCCATATTTTCTCTCTCTTAGGCTGTTTCCTTGTCTTGCTATAAGAGTTAACATTGAATTTATACAAGTCCTAATTTCTAAGGTTCTTCAAAGGAAGCAGGCTTGTTTAAGTTAGAAATATAGAAAAGAATCTTAGCCAGGAGAATTTATGTTTGTTTATCATGCATTTTATAGTCAGTTGCAGGCAAGAGGGAAAAAAAGCCCAAAGCTACATTTTACATATTAAAATCAACCTTTAAAAATGTGGAAGAAAAAGAATAATACAAAGAATGTGACAAACAATCTACATTAAAAACTCTGGATGATATCATTTGGAAAGTAAAAAAAAAAAGCATACACTGTATTCTGGGGAATATTTAGACACTGTGTTGTGGAGTTTTTGCATGTGTGTGGTCATGATGCATGTGCCTGTTTTCCTAACATGAAGAGTTTAAGAATCACTATGTCTAAGATTTGCCAGAACCAATGGTATCATATTAGCTACTTTTCTGCCTTTACTCATTTAATATTTACTAAAACACACACACACACACACAATTAAAGGTAATGTTATTATGAATGACCAAACTGGCGCTCCATATATTTAAGTAATTTGGTAAAAAATATACATTATGTCCTGGCCAGTTTGTCTCAGTGGCTGACCATCCACTCATGAACCAGGGTTCAATTCCTGGTCAGGGTACAAACCTGGGCTTGATCCTTGGTAGGGGGTATTAAGGAAGCAACTGATCAGTGATTCTCTCTTATCATTGCTGTTTTTCTCTCTCCTCCGTTTGTCTCACTGAAATCAATAAAAATATACTTATATATATATATTAATTGATGAAACTAATATTTGAATTCAAGTCTTACTCAGTGTTCCTTACAGAACTATCAGTACTCAAGAAATCAATAAAAACTTATTTAAAAAAGATATTCTAAGTACCAATCAATCAGAATTCTTTCTTTTGAATACACTAGACATCATTTATTTTAAAATTGTAAAGAATCTACTATTTGCAAGGTAATAATCTTAAGACAATAAACAAGATGGTTAGAGAGACAGATGCTAAACAAGTAATTATGCAAATAATGTTAATAAGTACTAGGTAGAAAACTAGACATAAATGAAAGACCATAACAAAGAGATCTATTAATTCAGATCCTGAAGTTAGTAAGTAATGAGTTGATTATGTAACATTTGTATTGATGTTTGAAGGACAACATGGAGAGAGGATATAAGGCTGTAAAAAGTTTTTGATAAGCAAGAAACAGAAAAACCAGAGCCGGCCAAGTGGCTCAATTGGTTGGAATATCATCCCATACACCAAAACGTTGCATGTTCTGTTCCTCCAGTCAGCTGGCCTCTGGGCACATATGGAGGCAACAAATTCTCTCTCTCTCTCTCTCTCTCTCTCTCTCTCTCTCTCCCTCTCTCTCTCTCGGCAACAAATTCTCTCTCCCTCCCTCCCTCTTCTTCCTCTCCCTCTTTCTCTCTCCTTCTCCCTCTCTTCTTCTCTCTCTAAAAATCAATAAAAATATATTTTTGGACGAGAGTTTTAAAAACAGAAAGCCAGAATAAATGAAGTCCCATGAGTGAGAGGGAAAAACAGATCAAATGGAATTGGAAGGAACAGACAGAAAACAGATCACGCCGAGATTTACAGGCTACGATAGCAACATTTACACTCCTAAGGCAATTGAAAAAAAAAAAACTCTAAAGGACTTAAGCAAGATAGAGACATTACAAGTTATACAAAAATATTATTTTCAATGGGATCTTTCTGGAATTGTTTTGCAATTTCTTGCGTTTGTAATTATTTCAAGTTAAAGGGTTTTTTGTTTTGTTTTTTTACTTTTTCTTTCTTTTTTAATGAGGCACAAAGGAACAGAAAATATTCTTTTTACTAAACCATGAATTGAAGTTTGGGGGCATGTTAAGACAGAATCATGGGAAGCAGTTAAGAGGCTCTCACAGTGGTCTAGGCCAGGGGTAATGGTGGCTTGGTGAAGGTGTTGAGGTAGAGATGGAAAGAAGGGGGAATATATGCCAAAAGTAGAACCTTTGTGAAGGAGGATGAGTAAAAAGGTCTATCCAAAGAAATCCCTATGTTTTCCACATGAGAATTTTAATAGTACAATTTCCTGATAGGAAACAATTAGAAGAGAAACAATATTACTGAAGGACAACCAAAAATTAGATTTGCGACGCATAATGTTTAAAAGTATGCTTCTAAAACATCCAAATGTTGATGTTAAATAGACAGCTGGGTCATATAGGTTTCAAACTCAGAAGACAGAAAAGTGAAGTCTTTAAGGTGTAGGTAGTTTATAAAGTTATGAGGGTATATGAACTCACTGAGGGTAAAAATATAGAATGGGAAAAGAGTCACAGATAAATTGTAAGCAACAATAATATGTAAAAATCAGAGAGATTAGGAAAGCCATCTAAACAAGATGGGAAAGTTTGTCTAGTAAATGGTTTCTATTCAAAAGATTTATTAGCCAAGACAAAACACCAGCGATCAGGTAGGGTTAGTTACCGTGGCTTCACAGTGGGCAAAGTGGAAAAAAAAATTTTTCTGTCAGCTTCTGACTTGGGCATAAGGTCTTCAGAAGTACTGGAGCTTTGAGAAGACAATGTCCCCTTAACTGCCAATATCCTTTCTACTTAACCTATCCAGATATTGGAGATTGGCAATTTACTACTTGCTGAGGCATCTTTGGACATGTGACACTGTTAGGAAACTCTTCCTTACGCTCAACTGAAATCTGCCATCCTGTGGCTTCTATCCGGCATCCTAGTTTTAGTTTAACTTCTTGGTCCATATGGAACTGGATTCTCTTTGTAATATGAGAGTGTTTCATGTTTCTGCACAAAACTCTTATGTCTCCCGAGACTTCTCTTCACCAGGCAAAATGTCACTGGTACCTTGTGTCATTCCTCATGGGACATACTTATGAACCAAGTCAAGTATCTTGTGCTCCAGTTTATAAAACAAATATCAGTTATGAGAGAGAGAGCTAACCCTATAAATAGGCTGTCATAGTCATTACATCATTTCAGCTTGCTCATCAAGCAGCCCTTCTGAATTCCACTGAATTTGATGGGTGGGTTATCTTTTGGCTCATAGCATCCTTGATGCCTGGTTTCACTGCATTCACTTCAGATTTGGCATAGATATGAATGTTCAAGTTGAGGTTACAATGTCTATGATTTTATTTCAACATCCCCTTGAGATTTGCTTAAAAAAATGATGCAAAAATACTTCTTCTATATTATATTCAAGTCAATAAATATATTTTTGTTTCTTCATTCATATTTTAATTTTTAAATTTCTTTATTGGTTAAGGTATTACTTATGCTTCCTTATCCCCCCATAACCCACTCATCCCCCCCACCTCTCATGCCCTCGCCCTACTGTTGTCTGTGTCCATTGGTTAGGCTTATATGCATGCATCCGAGTCCTTTGGTTGATATTTTGATATGCTGTCTTTTCAGATCCTGTGAGTGGTACTGGGAAATGTATTTGTTCTTCCATTATTTCTGTTCTCAAAATAGGTATTATTGTCCCCATTTTATAGCTATGGAACTGGAACTCAGAGATACAGAATTCAAAATCCAATCTTCTTTTACAAAGCAGAAGATGATACATGCAGCTCTGGAAATCCACATTTCAGGTTACAGTGATGGCTGGTGGTTAAAAATAATAGCTTAAACCTGATTGGTGCGACTCAGTAGTTGAGCATTGACCCATGAACCAGAAGGTCACAGTTGGATTACAAGTCAGGGAACATGCCCAGGTTATGGGTTGGATCCCCAGTAGGGGGCATGCAAGAGACAGCTGATCAATAATTTTCTCTCATCATTGATGTTTCTATTTCTCTCTCTCCCCTTTCTTCTCTGAAATCAATAAAAATATATTTTAAAAAACAAAAAAACAATAGCTTAGAGATCTGAGTGTTCTCTTATTTTAATTAAAGACCAATGACTTGGAGACTTCAATCTTTGTTTGCCACCTAACTTCTGTGCCTCAACTCCCTCATATGTTAAATAGAAATACTGATATATATGTCTACACTTACTGTACAAGATTATAATGCACTTTCAGACATTAATGTTTGGTATATTGTAAGTGCACAGTATGGGAAGTAAAGGAAATAAAAATTAAATTAAAAGCTTTTCTCCATTCTATTGGGGTTGCATATATGAATACATAGCAAAAATTTACCTTTTTTTTCAGAAACAATTATCTTGGACAAAATCTTGTTTTTTTGCTAATCCCTGTTCATATTCTCTATCTTCTCATGTTTCTTACATTAAAATACCTATAGGTCCCACTATGTTGAAAGACTTCATATAAATTCATCCACACTGTTAAGTTTTTCTCCAAATACCACATAACTCAATGAACATAATTTGGTTGGAGACATAAAGCAGGTCAGTGCTGTTGAAGGTATGTTAGGCTTATTCCTGAGTCTTGCAATAAAGTGCTGAGATCTCAAATGGAAAGTGAAAAATGCAGTCAAATAATTTGTTTGGTATTTCATTACATCCTCTGTTTTAATTCAGTCAAAATGACCAAACCCGTCGCTACTCCAGGCTCCATGTATTTATCCAGTTTAAGTGTGTGCGAGGGGGGGAAGAGGGAGAGCATTTAAACTTAGCATTTGCAGTCTTTTAAATAAAACAAGCTGGGTTTTCCAAATTTTAGACAATGCCTTTGACATTATTTAGATATATCCTGTCTAAATCTATTAAGTAACAGGGCATTTTTGGAAGGCCCAGCCAGAGACTGCTATTGCAAACCACATCCATCATCTTCCCTTGCATTCCTCAGAGTTTATAACTATTCATATCTAAAGAAAATTTTCTTTGGTATCTAGGGAAGAAAAGTGAAGTTTTCATCAGACTTGGGGTAGGAAGGAGAAGAGGGCAAATATATAATTTTAACGCCCACAAGGGCAGGATCTTGCTCCTTTTGTTCACTTCTTTCTCACACACCTTGGACAGCTCCTACTTGCCATGCAGCAGGTGTGCAAATTATTTGTTGGACAGTTAAGCCATTAGATAGGAGAATTAGATGGGGGATTGAAGAAACCGCTTAAAAAGAAACTCTGTCTTGACAAGCAGAATACTCTGAAGCCCAGATAGCAAAGTTTGTCACATAGTTGTCAAAGAGTCCAATCTCTCCGCCTCTAAATAGGGCCCATTACTTTTTTTACAATCCATAAACCTGGGAGTTTGGTATACTTAGTAGAGATGGTGGTATTCTCATAGTGTTCAGTGCAAGTGAGTTCTCTCTAAAAGACTTGGTGAGATAGAACATGAAGTGGGACATAAGTAAAAACACAGGACAGACTAGTGTTTGGTTACACACATAAGCATTCTTTAAGGTAATCATCTTAAAAAACATAAGATATTCTTTGGGAGCTATTTTGCCAATCAAACTTGTGGAAGGATGAGAGGTGACTCTTGCCATAAACATTGGTGAACATGAAAAGATAATTACCACATTTGTAATCACATCTACTCATTTATGAAAATTTAGTATTTCATAATGTTCATTCTTGGATTTGCAATAATCTGATAAAGTAAACTTGTACTTGTTTTTAATTCTCACACTGAAGCGCTGTGAATTTTTCATAATTTTCAAGAGACAATGCTTACATTAAGGTGAAATGCTTGAAAATATCATATCAAATTAGTTCAGAATTCATGCCTCACTTGTATAATTCAAAGAACATAGTTATAGAAATGTATCATTTCCTCAACATGAAACACTTAAGAAAAACTTGGTGATATCTCCTAGGGCAAGAGAAACAAGGAAAAATATATAAATAAATGGAACTACAGCAAACTATAAGGCTTCTGCACAGCAAAAGAAACCATCAAAGGAAATGAAAAGGGAACCCACTGCATATTTGCCAATGATACATCTGATAAGTGGTTAATTTCCAAAATATATAAAGAACTTACACAACTCAAAACCAGGAAGACAATCCAATTAAAAAATGAGCAAAGGAGTTGAGTTGACACTTCTCCAAAGAGGACATATGGATGTCCAATAGACATGTGAAAAAACTCTCAAGAGTCACTAAACATCAGGGAGATGCAAATTAAAACTATAATGATGTGTCACCTGTCACCTGCCACCTGCCACAAAGGCTACCACCAACAAGTCAATAAACAATAACCGAACCGCTAGCAAGGATATGGAGAAAGGGTAACCCTAGTGCACTGCTGATGAGAATGCAGAATGAGGCAGCCACTGTGTAAAATAGTATAAAGTTTCCTCAAAAAATTAAAAATGGAACTGCCTTTTGATCCCACTTTGAGAATATAGCCTAAGAATTCTGAAACACCAATCAGAAAGAATATATGCACCCCTATGTTCATAGTAGCATTATTTACAATACCCAAGATCTGGAAATAGCCCAAGTGCTTATCAATAGATGAGTGAACAAAAAAGCTGTGGTACATTTACAAAAGAAAATACCACCACACTGTAAAAAAGAATGGACTCTTACCCTTTGAGACAGTATGGATGGATCTGGAGATTATTATATTAGGGGAAATAAGCCAATCAGAGAAGGACAAATAGCACATGATCTCAAATATGTGGAATCTAATAAACAAAATAAACTGATGAACAAAATAGAACCAGAGGCATGGATGCATGGAACAGACTGACAAATGTCAGAGTGGAGGGTGGAGGGGGAGACTGAATAAGAGAAGGTGAAGAAATTAGCCAAATAACATATGCATAGCCCATGGACACAGGCAGCAATGTGATGAAGGCCAGGGGAGGAGGTGGGAATCTGAGTGGAGATGGGCAAATTGGGGGGAGATGGAGGATATCTGTAATTTCGTTAACAATAAAAAAAACTTTGTTAAAACGTGAAACCATCTTTGAACTTTCAACTATAATGTGTCTAATTCTAAAAATTTATTGTTGCAAATGCTTTTCAATTTATAGAAAACTTTTCATGGCTGTGTACAGGAAACACTGCTTTCTGAGGTTCTTTAGTAGCAGAATGATTGGAAGTGATAATTAAAACAGATTAGCGAGGCATTCAAGGAGGCATTTGCCTTTGGTAATTACTGATCATGGACAAGAAATCTTTACTTCTCCATCCAAAGTGTTGTGTATTGCCATCAGCCAGAGCATTTTTGCAGTTCCTCCCATCGAGAAGTGGATATTATTTCCCAACCACACATTCAGTATGGGCTGGCCTTGTGACTTCTTTTGACTAACAGAATGAAGCAGAAGTGATTTTGTGTCAGTTCTGACCAAAGCCTCAGGATACCTTGAAGTTTCTGCTTTTGCTCTCTTCAAACACAGATGACATGTAAATAAGCCTGGGTTTGCTTCTTTGTAGATAATATTCCATCTAGAAAGAAGCATAGTTGTCCCAGCTGAGGCTCCTAACATGTGAATGTGTCCATCTAAAACCACCCATTCTCAGAAAAGCTTTTCCAGGTCAAAGGAACTGCTCTGATAACCCAAAGAATTTGTGAGAAATAGTGGATGTTGTTTTAAGCCACCAAATTTGTGGTTAGTTTGTTATGCAGCAAATCTAACTTATACTAAAGGGAAATAGGTAGGTAAAAATAAAGTTAGGTAGCTGAATTATATTTCCTTTCCTTCCCCACCACCCCCAATTCTTTCTTAGAGTTCCTAGCCAATAAATAGAGATGAAGAGATTCTGTTAATAAATTTTCTCTTTTATTTTTGACACATATTTAGCCTTCTTTCTTTCCAGATGATCTTTCACTGATATCAAGATGCCCAGTGCCCCTGCTCACCCATGCCAACTTGGCCTTCTTAAAAAGTACCTCAGTTACACCCCTCTTAACTTTATTTATTATTATTTGCCTAATCCTGATGGGATAAATGCTTTTGGAAGCATCTAATAAACATATCTTAAACAAGATGTTACTTTTTGATAAATCCTGCTTCTTTATATTATCAGCTAGATTTTAGCTGATTAGGTTGAGAAAATCCGTTGCATTTATGATGAAATGGATTTTGATTAAAATCTTGACTCCCACCACTCACCATTACTACTGCCACTATTCTTACCCCCTCAGTTGAATTACTTTAAGAAAGATGCTTAAATGCCATTAATCTTAATATTTCTTACTCTTTAAAATGGGTTATTACCTATATTTCAGCATGCATGTGAAAATTAAGCACACTGAAGTATCTCAAGAGCCTGGAACCTAATAGCTGTTTATGAAATATTATCCAATTGCTTTCCAAAACAGTTGTGCCAATTTATATTCCTGAAATTGCCTACAATTTCTATTTTTCTTAAGTAGACTGTGAGAGCCTCTAGACACTGGTCCTATTCTCCAACTTTGGTTCTGAATACAATAGAATGGCTGGTAAGTTCTCAATGTATGTTGACTGAAATTTTAAAAGGCATATTTTAAATATGCTTTAAGCCTGAACAGGTTGTTATTCCTCCCAAAATGGGGTTCCAATATCAGCCAAGATATAGTTCAATCAAATCACTGTTATTACTTAACACTGACATTATACTAACTTAAAGTTAAAGATCATTCATATCTGTGTTTACACGTCCACTTACTACTTACTCCATGTTTGTAGGGACTACAATTGTCTTTAATTTGATTAACATGATCAGAACCAATGAATCGTACAGTCTGGGCTTCAATCCCAGATTTCTATGAAATAGCTGAATGACATTGCATATTTCTTATATATTCAATTTCTGCTTCTCTATAGGGTTAAGGATATTAACTGAGAAAAATCAATTTTAAAATTTTAATCTACTGATGAGCACACAGTCAGTAATTAATAAAAACTATTCCTTCAAGAATAGGGACTTGATTTTAGGAAAGACCTGAATTAAGTCCTCAAATAAAATCTCTCCAAATGTGCACATAGGGGAAGGCTGGTAAGAAAAATTTGGCAAACTAAAAAAGGACAGCATTTTTCCAGGTCAATAAAGTTAGAAGAAATGTCAAACTCATAAAAAGTGTTTGATCATAGTGACAGAAGACAGATACAAAAAGATTTTCCATGTGTGGAATTGAACAGGACCATCTGTAGGATTCATGGAGATGCTTATCCTATCTAATAAAAGAGTAATATGCAAATTGACTGTACCTCCACTATATCCACAAGCCATGCCTACCAGCCAATGAGAGTGAGTATGCAAATTAACCCAACCAAGATGGCTACAGCCACAGAGAGAGCAGGATGGAGGCGTGGGTTGCCCCTGGTGATGGAGGAAGCCAAGCTTCCTGCAAATCTTAGCGGGTCCAGGCCTCCGCTTAAGGAAAACAAAGTTTCTATGGCTGCTACCAGGGAGCAAGCAGAAGGCTTGGCTCTGCTCCAGGCTACAAAGTTTCAATTGTAGAAGACAAATAAATCCCAGATACCAAGGACTCTACTTGGGTTGCCTGGAGGAGTGGCCAGTCTGCAAACCACCACAGGCCCCTCAGCTTGGCCACCCCATGCCCCAAGGGAACACCCACCCTGATCCAGGACACTCTTCAGAGCAAACCAACTGGACCCTACCCATGCACCAAGCCTATATCCTATCTAATAAAAGAGTAATATGCATATTGACCATCATTCCAACATACAAGATGGCTGCCCCCATGTGGACACAAGATGGCCATCACAAGATGGCCAACAGGGGAGGGCAGTTGGCAGGGTCAAGGCCTGCAAGGGAAGGAAGTTGGGTGTGGTCAAGCCTGTAAGGGAGGGCAGTTAGGGGTGACCAGGACTACAGGGAAGAGCAATTGTGGGGTGGGGGGGAGGGGAAACTCAGGACTGCAGGGGAGGGCAGTTAGTGGTGACCAGGTCTGCAGGGGAGGGCAATTAGGGGTGACCAGGCCCACAGGGGAGGGCAGTTAGGCATCAATCAGGCTGGCATGGGAGTGGTTAGGGCGTGATCAGGCTGGCAGGCAGAAGTGGTTAGGGGCAATCAAGAAGGCAGGCAGGTGAGCAGTTGGGAGCCAGCAATCCTGGATTGTGAGAGGGATGTCCGACTGCCTATTTAGGCCTGATCTTACCTGGATGGGGCCTAAACAGGCAGTTGGACATCCCTCAAGGGGTCCCAGATTGGAGAGGGAGCAGATTGGGCTGAAGGACAACTCCCCCCTCCACACCCCCACGTGCATGAATTTCGTGGACTGGGCCTCTAGTAAAGAAATAATGCTGAAGGAATTCTTAGCCCTGAATATTTAAAAATTATAGGCAACTTCTTCTATAAAAAAATTTCAGTTTGTGACACAGTACATAAATGGCAACTCCTAGTGTCAACTCAGGATCGCTTTCAAACTTAAATAGGAGCATATCAGTCAGTTTCTACATCCACCCTCAATGAATTGGGACAATGCGTTAGTACAGACATCTGGTTTTTTTAATCTAAAATGTTGTTCATTATGGACCTATAAATTCTAAATAATTCATTAAATGGTTGGGTCCATAAAATGAATAAGCATTAAAGGAATTCATACAAACACCAATATCTAGCAATCTCAACAAATACCATTTTAATGAACTGGAATCTTTAAATAAAGAAACATTATTGTAGAAAGAATATACTATTATATCCTTCTTTCTTAAGGGACATACTAACAATTGTTGACTTTTGTAATGAAAAACTACAAAGAGAAGTATTAGTGGGAATACAGTTTCAATTTCTGATCATTTTAGAATGTTCTTGATCCCCCTCTCTCTGGTGGATCAGTAATGAGACACCCTGCCTATAATTATGTCTTAGGAGAGTAGATTCATTTTAAGAAAAAGTTACATAAGAATAGAAGTAATTGGTGACTACAAACATTTTCACAGTAGAATTCATTTAAATAGTGAAATGTTTGTATAATTAAAGCAGGATTTGATTTAACAAAATTGATCAGAATTACATTACCAAAGGACTTAATACATATAAAAGAAAGAAAAGAAAAAAAAAAACATTAGACAGGGCCTTGAATAACCTAAGACTTAGTAGGGATCAATTGGGAGTGTCTGTCATAACTGCAGGAGCAGAAAATAGTGATGTGCATGCTGTTTACTTGATGATCTCTTAAAGTTCCTTGAAAGATTGCTGTATTGTAAATCTATACTTATTATGACTGACTTTCAATTTCTAGGTCCAACAAAGTATTTTTAGAAGAACATTCAAACAAAATAATAAAAGAGGAAATTATCATGTGATTGAGTGCTAAGGATGATGGTTCAATTTCCATCTTTGATGTGGTTAGCAGTCAAGATCAGAAAGAGGGTTTGTTTCTCTATCTCAGTGTAACTAAGTAGTCCAATCATATATGTCAGTTTGCCCAGAATTTACTGTCCTAACATTTTTCAGAATTATTCATTTTGTACCAAAGTAGTATTATTCTGAGTTGCAATAAAATAAGTTTCGCTGGACATCCACTTTGTACTTGCAGCTTCAGCCAGGACTTGTCTAAGAGTGTGGGAACAGAGAAGTAAGCAGACCTCTCTCCATAACATGTGGTTAAATGTGAAAGATCAATAGAATGACCCATCTTATCTCTCCTGAATCTTTTCTGGTGCAACATAATTATACTTCCCTTTCAAGTACAGTATGCAAGGCATTGATAATGAGATAATCAGACAAAGTGACTAAGGTTTTCTGGTTTGAGTGGTGCTAGAATAAAATTTGATAATCCTATTTTGCTGACCATTTATTTATTTTCATTTTTTAAATATATTTGTATTGATTTCAGAGAAGAAGAGAGAGGGAGAGGAGGGATAGAAACATCAATGATGAGAGAGAATCATTGATCAGCTGCCTCCTGCACTGCCCCTACTGGGGGTCAAGCCTGCAACCCAGGCATGTACCCTTGACTAGAATAGAACCCAGGACCCTTTAATCCACAGGCCAACACTGTATTTATGGAGCCAAACTGGCTAGAGCTCTGTTGACCTTATAGTCAGCAGTCAGATAGGCTGTGATCCATGCCATGCACAAAACCAAAAGTTACTTGACATGGACAGTGGAAAGCATGGGGAATAACAGATACATGATATGTGTATAGGCAATAACAAATCAGAAGTCCAGCTACAAAGCATATGAAGAGTGGTCTGACAATTGTCACTGTCATATGAATCTCAAAAACACAACTGTTAATACCAGTGCAAATTTTTAAATCTCCTTTCTGTTTTTGATCTCTCCTAATAAATCAAAATATAGTGTTTTTGTTGGTGATGATGAAAGGCATTAGACCATGGATATAAGGAACTCTATGCCAAAGACACATAGAACTACTATTATAAATGGTACTATTTTACTTAAATAAACTCATAGCGAATAATTGAATACACAAGGGGGACAGAATGCAGAAATCCAAAAACACTAAGATAATTGAAAATCAATCCACATGAAAAAATATAACCAAGCACAAGGCTAGTGTTAAATAGCTGTTTCCAGAGTTTAAGTATCGTTAAGGGTAAAATTGGGAAGTTCCACATCCTCACTAAACCTTTGGACCACTAAGTCGGAAGCATAGCATCTTCATAACCATATTCTATCTGAAGGCATATTGTGCCCTATACTATGAGTCATATTTTAAGGACAACATTGAAGAAAAAGTAGACCATTCCCAGAGATAGGAGACCAAAAGAGTCTCCTACAAGGAACTGGGAGTCTACAACCTGGAGAAAAGATCAGCATAATGAGAAAAACAAATGGAATCCAATCTAAAATTCAATGACATCACAAAGTACAAAAGAGAGTTCTATGCTTTCTCTTTATTTATCCATAAAATATTTATTGAACATGTGCCTTGTGCCAGGCACCATATACAGCAGATAATAAGACAAATGGGCTCCAAACTTTTAAGGAACCTAACTTTTAGTAAGAAAACAAAATTAATCAATAAGGTATATCATTAAGTGCTAGGAAATATGTAAACAACTAACCTAACAATACAAAAGGACTGGGTTTGGGGGAACCTGTTTTATATAAATGTTGCCAAGAAAGTCCTGCTGAGAAGGTGACATTTAAGTTGACACCTGAATGAAAAAACACAACCTGACATGCAAGGCTTATAGGAGAGGGTAAAGCATTTCAGGCTGGGGAGCCCAGCTAGTGTTGACAAGGAGATGAGTTGGATAATATAGGGAAAGTTCTATTGCTTAAGTAAGGTTTGGGTTCTTGAATATTAGGATAAATAGAGGGAAAAGGTGAAACTTTTTTTCTTTTTCCTTCTATAGTTAAGTTTATGAGCTCCCAAAGATTTCCAACACAGATAGAGCTTGTGCCTTTCTGGCTTTCATGGAAAGTACAGTGAACTGATACACAAGAGTCTAGAGCCACACGAAGTTTAAAGTCTCTACTGATATGTTTCCCTGTGTGCTCCTTCTTCTTAAACTGTCCCTTCTGGAAACTTCCTTCTAGCCCTTAAGGAAGTGGCGTTAACTATGTCAACTCTGTGGTGAAGTTGCTAAAGCAATTGATGCTGGAGTTCAAGACCACTTGCCCCTTGCTTTTGGCTGCTGGCCTCAACTCAGACTCATATTGGGGAGCTTCTACTCTTCACCTCTACCAGCACAGTGCTCACACCTCTACATGGTACCTTGGCTGCAGCACTGGCTTCATTCCATTCTACATGAACATTCTTTTCAAACACATGAAGGGCTACTCAAATGGGAAGTAAAAACAATTGGTTCTGTATTACTAATGAGAAACCAACTTGAACTACAGGGTAGAATTTTAACAGAGAGATTTTAGCTTGTCCTTTCTAAAAAGAAGCATTCAACATGGAAAAACAAATTGTCTTGCAGGATAGTAAGTTTTCCATTCCAGAAGGCATTAGAGCAATAGCCTTTGACTTGTAGGTAATGTATAAGAGTTTCTTCTCCTGTGAGAAAGGTCATTTTATGTCTTCTGTGGTCCTGTTCACTTCTAAGAAGCTAGGACAAAAGTCTGTTATTAATTTATTGCAAAAGCTGCTGGTTGCCAGGGAGAGAAAATACGATTTCTCTGAGATGCCTGGGCATAAAACCTATCTGTATTTACCAATGATTAATAATAAAAAAAATATTGTTTGGTTTGGAGGTTTTTAAAATGCCTGCATCCCTGGTTTTAAGAGATGTTTACATCTGTTGGTCCCATTGACTCTCCCCCGAAATGTGAGCATTATATTCATAATGAATCCCAGTGGTTCTCAATCTTTTGGATTCAATGCCTACTTTTGATAATACATTTCTTATAATGTTCTTTCACCGTTCTAAATTAGACTCATGGATAATACACCATATATGTACTAGAGGCCTGGTGCATAAAACCATGCATGGGTAAGGCCCCTAGACTTGGCAGGTGATCAGGGCTGATCAGGGCCTTCCAGCTCCTGGCCAGGGCTTTCCTTCCTGGCTGCTGGTGCCAGCCAGGGCCTTCCTTCATTATTTCAATATGTAAATCAATGGGCGCAACTACCCTAAAGACACACAGAAGTAATTAGATGTATGTCATATACATAGTATCACCATACATGTGACAGTAACACATGTACACTGATTCCAGAGTATTTTTTTAAATAGTTTACTTGATTTTTAGAGAGAAAAAAAGGAAAGAGAGAGGGAGAGAGAGAGAGAAAGAGAGGAGAGAGACCGATAATGAGAGAGAATCATCAATTGGCTGCCCCTGCACTCCCTCTATTGGAATTGAGCCCATTAACTGGGCATGTGCCCTAATGGAAAATCTAACCACCAACCTTTCAGTGCACAGAATGACACCTAACTTACTGAGCTACACCAGCCAGGGCCGATTCCAGAGTACTGTATTAGTGATTTATTTATTTATTTTAATATATTTTATTGATTTTTTTTTTTTTACAGAGAGGAAGGAAGAGGGATAGAAAGTTAGAAACATTGATGAAAGAGAAACACTGATCAGCTGCCTCCTGCACACCCCCTACTGGGTATGTGCCCACAACCAAGGTACATGGCCTTGACCTGAATCGAACCTGAGACCCCTCAGTCTGCAGGCCGATGCTCTATCCACTGAGCCAAATTGATCAGAGCTATATTAGTGTTTTAAAATTCATAAGCAGCATTGATAACATAATTTTCTATAACAATGAAGAGCTTTTGGTAAAGTTCCCAAGCAAATCGGAAAGCAATCCTATCTCAGTTGATAGAATAATTCATTCTTGGAAAATTCAGTATATTTTAAAATCAGGCCAAACTGCTGTCTGTTTATATGCATTATTAGCTAAGGTTATGAGTTCAGATGATTACTAGTAAAAACAGAGTCATTTAGGTAAAACTAAAAGTTATTCAAGATAGAAGACAATCGTCGCTTATTTTATTTATTTTTGTTGTTTTTTTGGTGTTTTTTTTTTTTTGAAGGGGGGGAGCATTCCTGGGTCCATTCTAAATCATCTCACATCCTTGGCTTCCTTCCATTAAATGTTCTGCCTCCTAACCCCAAATTATTACAACAACCAGAAAAAGAGCACCCATAGTTTGCCAAACAAGCACTTGGAGGGAAGCTCTGAGTTCCTTGAGACTATCTATACACATCATTCCTTAGCTGAAGGAGACTATTATGGACATCTTGGAAGGATTGAATTTCTAAATCAGTGAAAGCCCACTGGAAGGACTGAATTTCTGAATCAGTGAAAGCCCACAGAGGCCCAGGGGAGCATTCAGTTCCCAAAATGGTTAGAGCAAGTCCTTCCTTCAATGAACTGACTGAGGTGAGAGCTTTGACTTCAGATAACTGGACCTCTCAAAAAAAGGACTCCTATTCGAAGTCAGAAAATAAGGGCTGTCTCTTCAGTCAAACCTAGTATCAGAGCCATTTTTCAGATCACTTCTTTGCTTTGGCCAGTTAGGTGTTTGAATGTTTGATTTACAGTTAAAAATGGGCCATGGCCCTAATTCCACTGGGTTTAGTAAACTTTCTTCACATTACACATAACCATGGAAAATTATTTAATCCCAATGAGAAAGTATTCATCACACAGTTTACTAATTTCTAAATTACCAAATGACATTTTTCTCAGTGAAAATTTGACTAGGAGCTACAACAAAAGTAGTGTCTGGAAGAACTGTGAAGATAAGGATGTAGGAAAAAAATATTACAAAAGACTCGTTTTGTCAACATCTAATTCTCAAAAGAGCTCCAGAATTGATGGCCTATCTATTTCTTATTGCATCTCCCAACAAAAATATATTGTTTCAAACTGGTAATTCCTAAAACTCAGAGAAACTAAATTTTACCTGTTAGCAAAACAAATTCTCTTGATTTACACAGAAGAAATAAAACTTTAATGAATCCATATCATCATTCATTCAGCTCTCTCATTTTTCAACACCCCTATCCAGATATTTCTTCTCATTCCACCCATAGAGAAAGAGGAAATATGATCAGAAGTTGCTTTGGAGAAACCAAGATGGCAGCATAGGTGAATACCTAAACTGCTGCTAAACACAACAATTTCAAAACTACAGCAAAAAGACAAAATGGACATCATCCAGAACCACAAGAAAGCTGTCAGAGTGAAAATTCTACAACTAGAAGGAAAGAGAGGGGTTCACAGAGACTCAGAAGAGCTGCAAAAAGTTGAGGTACACAGACACATGTATGGAGAGAAAGGGTGGTGGAGTGCCTAGCTAGCTTCCTTGGAAACTCCTGATGCACTGAACCCCAGTTCCTAGCAAGACTCATAGAGGGGGAGTCCAGACTGTTGGGGAAAAGGGAGGATTGCACAGAAACTCAGGGGTGTGCCAGAGGCAGAGGTCTGGAGGAGCATGTTCCTGTGTGCACAGAGAGGACTGACTGCTGATTGTGCCGCTGCTTTTTTCTAGAGGAAGGAAGACAGAACCTCTCAACTGCGCTGAACTCCACTTCTGACTCACTGAACCCAAGTTTCAGGGGAGACCCTAGGGACCCAGATTTATACGGTGGCTAGAATATACAGAAATTCAGGGGAGCTGCGAAAGGTAAAGGTCTGGAGGCACATACATGTGAGTGCGCGCAGAGAGGGCTGCAGTGATTACCAAGGGAAGGGGGTAAGGGGGGAGTGCGAGAAGAGACTGGACTAAAATTGTACACCTATGAATGAGGACAATGGAGGGGAGGTAAAGACAGAGGGTGGGCTGGGAACTAGGTGGAGGGGAGCTATGGGGAGGAAAAAGAGGAACTATTGTAATAATCTGAACAATAAAGATTTATTAAATTAAAAAAAATAAGTTGATTTGGACAAAATGTTTCTCCCAAAGCAGCACACACCTATGAGTGTGTGTATGTTTCTGTGTACATATATGTATGTGTTTATGTTCTCTCTTTTCTTTTTTCTTTTTAAATATATTTTATTGACTTTTTACGGAGAGGAAGGGGGAGAGAGAGTTAGAAACATCGATGAGAGAGAAACATTGATCAGCTGCCTCCTGCATACACCCCACTGGGGATGTGCCCACAACCAAGGTATGAGCCCTTAACCGGAATCGAATCTAGGATCTTTCAGTCTGCAGGCCGATACTCTCTGAGCCAAACCAGTTTTGGCTGTTCTCTCTTTTTTTCTCCTTTCTCTTCTTTCCTCTCTTCTCTCTCTCCTCTCTCTTCACCTCCTCCTCTCTCTTTTAACAACAAAACATCCATTTAGTACCTGATTAAGAAAAACCTAATCCTATCTAATAAAAGAGTAATATCCAAATTGACCATCACTCTGCTACACCCACAAGCCACACCCACCAGCCAATCAGGAGTGAGTTTGTAAATTAACCCCAAACAAGATGGCTACAGCCATAGGGTGAGGAGAAAGGAGGCTTGGGTTTCCCTAGCAATGGAGAAAGCCAAGCTTTCCACACACCCTGGTAGGCCCCAGCCTCCACTCAGGGCTAAAAGTTTCAATTACAGATGATAGATAAATCCCAACAAAAATGGTGGCAGCCAGAGAGCTAGAGAGAGCAGGAGGCTGAGGTTACCTCCGGCAATGGAAGAAGCCAAACTTTCTGTACACCCTGGCCTGCCTTGGCCTTCGCTTAAGGCTACAAAGTTTCAATTATAGAAGATAAATAAATTCCAACAGAAAAGGCTGCACCCACAGAGTGAGCAGGAGGCTTGGCTTAGCTCCAGGCAATAAAGTTTCAATTGTAGAAGATAAATAAATCCCAGATACCAGGGCCTCAGCTTGGGTCACCAGGGAGTATGGCTGGCCTGCAAACCACCACAGGTCCCTCTCCCAGGCCACCCCAAGGGAACCCTCATCCTGATCTGGGACACCCTTCAGGGCAAACCAGCTGGCACCCATCCATGCAGCAGGCTTCTATCCTATCTAATGAAAAAGTAATATGCAGATTGACGATCACTCCAACACACAAGATGGCTGCCCCAATGTGGTCAAAGATCCTGCTCCCATGTGGACACAAGATGGCCACCACAAGATGGCCAGCAGGAGAGGGCAGTTGGGAGTGATCAGGTCAGCAGAAAAAGGCAGTTGGGAGGGACCAGGCCTCCAAGGGAGGGCAGTTGGGGCAATCAAGCCTGCAGGGAAAGGCAATTAGAGGTGAGTAGGCCTGCAGAGGAGGGAAAATGGGGATGAGCGGGCCTGCAGGGAAGGGCAGTTTATGGGGCTCAGGTCTGCAGAGGAGAGCAGTTGGGGGGACTAGGCCTGCAGGAGAGGGTAGTTAGGGGTGATCTGGCCTGCAGGGGAGGGCAGTTAGGAGCAAACAGGCTGGCAGGGGAGCAATTAGGCAGCAATCAGGCAGGCTAGCAGGGGAGTGGTTAGGGTATGACCAGGCTGGTAGGCAAAAGTGATTAGGTGCAATCAGGAAGGCCGGCAGGTGAATAGTTTAGAGCCAGCAGTCTGGATTGTGAGAGGGATGTCTGACTGCCTGTTTAGGACCAATCCCCGTGGAATCAGGCCTAAAGGGGCATTCAGACATCCGTCGAGGCGTCCCAGATTGGAGACAGTGCAGGCTGGACTGAGGGACATCCCCCCACCATGCATGAATTTTGTGCATCGGGCCTCTAGTAAACTTATAAACTGGTAAAGTTTTTACTATAAAACAGCTGCTCACATTGCTGATTATTTGTAGTTTACAAAGCACTTTACAAATACAATTTGATTTCATCATCACTATGCACCTGTCATGTAGGTATTAATGTCTCCAAATTATAGATTTTTTTTTAAATGAGGCTCAAAGACATTCATAAATTTCCTTAAATTGTCATCAATTAACAAGAGGACCAAAAGACGATGTTTTTAGACTCTAGGTTTAGAGCTCTTTATCATATTACTATTTTTTAAAATTATTCATATAATTATATTTTTAAATATTTATTGTTGAAAATATTATATACGTTCCCTTTTTCTTCCATTGACCTCTCCCATCCTGCTCCCATGCCCCGCCTGGGCCTTCACCAACCTATTGTCTATGTCCATAGGTTATGCATATATGAATATAAGTTCATTGGTTGATTTCATCCCCACTCCACCATCCCCTTTATTGCGTATTGAGATCTTTAAATCATGAAACTGGAAAGCTGATGATAATTAGCATTCTATGGTAATTGTTAGAATAGGATTATTGTAAGAATATGTATAAATAAATAATGATAAAATGTTAATTTTCAGTTATTTTTTCTTTTTTTTAAATTAAATCTTTATTATTCAGATTATTACATTTGTTTCTCTTTTTTCCCCTCCATAGCTCCCCTCCACCCAACTCCCACTCTTCCCTCTGCCCTTACCTCTCTCCCATTGACCTCATCCATAGGTGTATGATTTTTGTCCAGTCTCTCCCTGCACACCCCTCACCCCTTTCCCCCTGAGAATTATCAGTCCATGCCCTTTCTGTGCTCCTGATTCTATTATATTCACCAGTTTATTCTGTTGATCAAATTTTTAATTCACTTAATTTTTAGATTCACTTGTTGATAGATATGTATTTGTTCATAATTTTTTGTCTTTTACCTTTTTCTTCTTCCTCTTCTTAAAGTGAACCTTTCAGCATTTCATATAATACTGGTTTAGAGTTGATGAACTCCTTTAGTTTTTTCTTATCTGTGAAGCTCTTTATCTGGCCTTCAATTCTAAATCTGGATAGATTATTCTTGGTTGTAGGTTCTTGCTATTCATCACATTGAATATTTCTTGCCACTCCCATCTGGCCTGCATCGTTTCTGTTGAGAAATCAGCTGACAGTCCTATCGGTGCTCCCTTGTAGGTAATGAACTGTTTTTCTCTTGCTGCTTTTAATATTCTCTCTTTGTCTTTTGCTCTTGGTATTTTAATGATGATGTGTCTTGGTGTAGTCTTCTTTGGATTCCTTTTATATGGGGTTCCTTTTATATGGCTTTCTGGACTTGTAAGTCTATTTCTTTTACCAGATGTGGGAAGTTTTCAGTCATTATTTCTTTAAATAGGTTTTCAGTATCTTGCTCTCTCTCTTCTTCTGGCACCCCCACAATTCTGATGTTGGTACGCTTGAAGCTGTCCCAGAGGCTCCTTACATTATCTTCACATTTTTGGATTCTTTTCTCTTTTTGCTTTTCCAGTTGAGTGTTTTCTGCTTCTTTATATTTCAAATTTTTGACATGATTCTTGCCTTTCTTCAGTCTGCTGTTAGGACTCTGTATAATACTTTTTATTTCAGTCAGTGTATGTTTAATTTCTAGTTGGTCCTTTTTCATCTCTAGTTGGACCTTTTCCATTTCTAGTTGGATCTTTTACATCTCTAGTTGGTCCTTTTTCATCTCCTCTTGGCTCTTGCTAACTTTATCCAACTTTTCTAGCATATTCTTGAAAAACCTTATAAGCGTGGTTTTGAACTCTATATCCAGTCATTTGTTCTCCTCCCTGTCTTTTGTTTGTGATCCCTTCCCTTGTCTTGGCATTTTCACTATGCCAGGAGAACTTCTGTATTGGATTCAGCCTTATGATACCAGACTTGCAAAACTGCAAAAGCCTCTCTGTTGAGCTTGGGATGGGTGGAGTCTCAGGGCTTAAGTGACTGCCTTGCCTTCCAGTCGGCCCACCCACCATGGCCCCTGAGTCTCACATGACTGGGTAATCATTGGAGCGTTCCTTGTGCACCCAGACAGCTGCCTCTAGACAGCTGCCTTTCCGGCTCCCCTGTACTCCAGGACCACATGAGTCTAGGTCCCCAGGGTTTCACCCGAAACTGGGGCTTAGTGGAGTCAGAAGTGGCACAGTTGGGAGGGTCTGTCTCCTGCCCACTCGTGAAAGCCAGCAGCACAATCAGCAGTCTGCCCTCTGTGCGCAGTGCTGTGTGCACCACCAGACCTCTGATCCCTTGCGAGTCCCCTAAATTTCCATGCACCTCTCCCTTTTCACAGTCCAAACTCCCCCCGTATGAGTTTCGGCTGGATCTGGGGTTTAGTGTCGTCAGATAAGGGGTTCAATGCCGTTGGGAGTCTCTGTTTCCCTCCCGCCAGAGAAAACTAGCCAGGTACTCTGGTCCCCACTCTCTCCACATGCGCGTCTCCTCCATACCTCAGCTTTTTGCAGCTCCTCTGGGTCTCTGTGAGCCCCTCTTTTTCCCTCTTGTTGTAGAATTTTTACTCAGCCAGCTTTCCTGTGGTTCTGGATGATGTCCGTTCTGTCTTTTAGTTGTAGTTTTGAAATAGTTGTACGAGGCAGCAGTGTAGGTGTTTACCTATGCCGCCATCTTGGATTCTCACACATAGTTATTTTTAAGTTTAACTGTGTAATAAGTCATGACATGTACTGACAAAGACAACTTAATTCATTTAGTTTTCTGCTCTACACTTAGAAGAGATGTTCTATAAGTGTAGAACTTTGTAATCATATATTAAATGTAAACTTGGCTATAAAAATGAATCAGTGTGCTATGTATGATAAGGAGAGCTTGACATGTGGGCTACTTGCATGTTAGACTTCTAGGAATATGAAGTTATCCTTGATTAAAATTTATTGTAAACCAGAATGTCCAGACTCTACAACATGGCTAAGTCTAACAGGTGTCTGCTGCTACCCTGGCATGAGCTTACTAAAGTTAGCATGGCATCTCAGAGTTGGTGGGTGTAGTGCCTTCACATGCACGCCACTTGTACCTGTACAAGAACATGGCATTAAGCAATCCTCGCTACATGCTAGCCCTGTGCTGTTTTTATCTGTGTTAAATTCACATATTCCTTTGATGTGTTATGTTAAGGTAATTCTGGCAGTTCTCATGAATAAAATTCAGAATTTCAGAATTTCACATAATAGAGATTTATTTATTACAAAAAAAAATAGGTAGTTGTTCCTAGCTTGTTGGTAGTTTTGCTCCATTTGGTAACTTGGAGACCAAGGCTTCTTCTATCTGGGTAGTCCAAAATCGCCTACAACCACGGTCAGCAACTTCTGACCTGTGAGCTAAGCCTGGCGGGCAGCTGTTTTTTTAATAATCTATGAGCTAAGAATAAGTTTCACATTTTTAAGTAGTAGAAACAAAAAGGGAGTACAATATTTTGTGAAATAAAAATTAAATAAAATTTATATCTATGTGTCCCTACACAAGGCCTTATTGGAACTCAGCAATGCTCATCTGTTTCCATATTGTCTGAGGTGGCTTTTGCACTGTGACAGCAAAACGGAGGAGCTAATACAGAGACTCCATGACTCACAAAGCCAGAAACTATTAACTGTCTGATTTTGTGGACTGAATATGCACCCCCAAATAGAATGTTCATATGTTGCAGCCCTAACACCCAATGTGATGGTATTTGTGGGTGGGGCCTTGGAGAGTAATTACATTTAAGTGGAGTCATGAGGGTAGGACCATCAAGATGGGATAGGTGGGAAAGAACCAGAGCTCCCCCTACACCTGTGGGAAAAGATAAGAAGAGCAACCATTTGCGAGCCGGGAAGAGGGCCCTCACCAAGAACCTAAGTATGCTGATACTCTGACCTCAGACCTCAGCTGGTGAGGAATAAATGTCTATTTAAGCTATCCAGTCTATCATATTTGGTGACAGAAGCCCAAGCTGACTAGAACACTGGCCCTTAACAGAAAAAGTTTGCTGGCCCCAGCTCCAGAGCTTCCCCATAGATTGAGTTCTATCCACAGAAGGCAACTGGGAAACATATTCTAACCCAAAGCTTAGAGAAGTCAGCAGCTTACCTAAGGGCTTATGATTCCATGTTGAGTACTCAGGATTCAAATCTCTCTGACCTCAAAGTTCAAAACCTTAACCATTTTCTTCACTATTAAGCCTGGAGTCTCCCCACCAGTGTATTCATTCCTTAATTTATATAGTGAACACATCTTTAAGAAAATAATACTATTAAGCAAATATGTCTCATCACATTATTTTATTTTCACATGCATTGAGCTCTAGTCATGCTCTAAGAATAACTTTGAGAAAATAATGAGAAGTGTTTATTATGAAATATAAAAACTCACTGTGGTTCTGCACGCAATGACTAGTTCCAACAAGTTAATAAATCTTTAGCATTGATTCCAATGATGTTTGATATTTTAAAATGATTAATTTTAATGGTGCTTTATATCCCTTGTGTATAATGTCTCAGATCCCATGGGATAAGCAAACCAATCTCCATGTTACTACAAAACAGAAATAAAATATTATAGGATTTTCTGATGACTCTGAGCAGTTAAATGGCTTCCATGGGACTGCAAAGCTAATTAAAATGAGCATGGGATTGCTATACTCTATTATGGCATGATTATACACCCCCTTCCTTTTCTTGTTTCCTCCATAAAGACTTTTCAATAAAGGTCAAAATGAGAAAAACGGGTAATTGTTTTTCCCAGCCTTGCTTTTGAATGAAATACATTTTGTCCTTTTCTATGTATATATTTAATAGAACCTAACTTTTTCTGGCTTGGAATTCTTTGTAGATTAATACCTAACATATAAGGGGATACAAGAATTAGAAAGAAATAGTCATGAACTATATGTAATCACAGTTTCTACAGGAATTCTCTACCTTATATTTAGACCTGCAGAACAAGCTAAGATAAATCACTCAATGTGATAAAGTAGAGGAAGTAGTAAAGACAACATCCTGATTTTGATATACAAGAGACTGGGCAAGTCAGAGACAAATACCATATGCTTTCACTTATATGTGAAAACTAATAAACAAAATAAAGGGACATAGATACATGGAACAGACTGACAGCTGTCAGAGAGGAGGAGGGATGAGGGACTGGATGAAAGAAGATGAAGGGATCAACAAAAAACATTTGTATACATAACACATACACAAAGACAATAATGTGATGATAACCAAAAGGAGAGGTGCCTAAAGGGTAGGTGGAGGAGGGAAAAGGGGGGAAATGGGGACTGAAAGAGACTTTGCTTGGGGCAATGAGTGCATGATGCAGTGCATAGATGATGTTTTGTTGAGTTGTACACTTAAAACCTGTATGGTTTTGCAGACCAATGACACGTCAATAAATTCAATTAAAAAAAGATGTCAAAATATGTGAGTTAAAACAATAATTAATAAAATCACCAAAATTATATCAAGAGGAAAAATATGCAAATAAATAAGATTTTTGCTTTAAAATACTGTATTTAAACTATGCTCCAGCTGTCTTTCCAGCATTTGTAATTGTCTATACACACACACACTACACTACACCAAATAATTAAAAGAAGGCTTTAATTTAGGTGGGACAACTTATTTTAAATACAAAGTGATAAGGGTTCCATACATATTCTCGGAGATGCAAGTGACAAAATCTTGTCAGAAAACAGGCAGGATGGTTCTTTTAACAATGACCAGAAGATTTGTGAAGTTCATGACTGAAAATAGCTTACTCTCATACTTAGAACTTTATGTGTTATCTCATTTATAACTGGTAGCTAATTAACACTGTGTTATAGATGGGACAGCTGAGGCTAGGAGAGGCCAGGTAACTTTTGCAAGATCACAAGCTTGATTTGTAACAGATAATATGGGATTTGAACATACATCTTTCTGGCAGAGTAAGTTGCTTCTGGCCGCTCATTCTCCATTCACATTTACCCTCTCCTACTTATCAGTTCTTCCTAGTTGACATAATAGAGCACAGTTTGGTTTTGCAGGTCAGTGATAATGGTTAAACACCGTTTAAACATATGACACCAGAGAGCTAACACTCAAACACCATGTCAGTTGAAATCATTGTAGTCCCATGTATCAGAAAAATGGGCTAAAATACGTCAAATAATGAAGGCAACTTATTGGGACACAAAATTATTATATTGACAGACTTTCAAGAAGCCTTGACTCCCAAGCCCAATGATGTCTCCAAGATCTGGTTTTCTCTATCTTTCTTCTTTACCTACAATGTCCATTTTATCCCAAAATTTGCCCTTTCAATATCCCAAGAAAGAAGATATAAACATCTATAAATACATGGTACTTCTTTCACACTGAATAGTAAAGACAGCTGCTTCATTCCAACAACCTTTAAAAATCTCCTGAGAAGCACTTTGATTCAACAATCTTATAGCATATGCCCAATCTTGAATCCATTACTTGTCTCCCAGGGGGTGGAATGTATCAACTGTTTTAGCCCACAAGCCTTGAAGTGTGAGAGAAGTCCATTTCCTGGAAACAACATGAACCCACGAATAAAAATCAGGGCTAATAAGGAAATAAAGGGGAATGGATTTTGCAGAAGTGTATTAGTCAGAATAGAGAAGGTTTTGTAGTCATAACAAATGATACCCAAATATTAGTACCATGAAACAACAAATGTTTAATTCTTATGAATCTTCTATTATTGGCAGCTGGGAGGTCAACTCTATGTCATCATGGCTGTCACTCCCAAACCCAGGTGACAGAACAGCCACTTAAAAAGCATTACCCAACAGAATGGAAGAGGGAGGAGAGAATTGGAGGAAGCTTGTATGCATTTTCATAGAGTTTTCATATCACTTTTAAAAAATATATTTTATTGATTTTTTTACAGAGAGGAAATAAGAGGCATAGAGAGTTAGAAACATTGATGAGAGAGAAAATTGATCAGCTGCATCCTGCACACCCCCTACTGGGATGTACCTGCAACCAAGGTACATGCCCTTGACCAGAATTGAACCTGGGACCCTTCAGTCTGCAGGCCAACGCTCTATCCACTGAGCCAAACCAGTTAGGGCCATATTACTTTTGATAAAAGATCAAAAGCAAGTCACATGGTCAAATGTAACTTTAAAGGAGGAGGAAAACTTTAACTTCTCTGTGTTCATGGAAGGAGAGAGCTACATATTTTTGTGAGGAGCCTTCATAAATATTTCAAAAAATTACCAACAAACAACCATAATATCTGTCCTGAGTTAGAGAAAGAGATGTTTTGAGTTCCAACATCAGCAAATGACTTAAGAAGGATAATGTTATAAACCTGAGGACTTATAGGCCTGTCTGGATGGAGAAGAGATGAATTGCTCTCAGGTGTTCAATGAATTCTTACTTTCTTTATTGGTATTTTCATTACATAATAATAGTTGCAACACAAAGTTTATATCCAGGAGGATCAACTAGAATGAAAACCAGTAAAATATATGAAGCTAGGATTAGATCATAAAATATTCTAACTTTAGTTGTATGGCTAAGCAATAAATTCAAGTACCTAACTGGCATTCCTTTAGAACTCACAAGCATTCCACTTACTCAGAAGCTAATGGGAGATATAAGATCAAAAGAAAAAAAGGGATGAATTTTAAATTTAACTTGAAACCACCAGTGATATTAAGATTTAAGCAGCTCATTTGGATATCAGAGTGCACTGTCATAGATCTTTTTGTCTTTTCTGCTAAACAAAAAAAACCTTTTGTAGCTCTGTAATTCTGATTTAAAAATTAATCTTAAGAAGATATTGAGAGAATAAATAAAAGTAAATGAGAAATAGAATGATCTAACAGAAAAGAGGAGTTCTAAGAGTTCTTTGCCCAAGAAAGAATTCTAGAGGGTAGCCTGTGATGAGATCGGTGAGAGAGGAAAAAAATCAAGACTCAATCCCTTCATCCGTTAGAAAATAAATAATAATGCCTATGGAAGAAAACTTTATTTTAACTGTTAATTTCTTTTAGTAAAAGGAAATTAGAACCTTAAAGACTTTGGATAAACCCATCACTTGAGTGACATCATACAATTGAGGGAAATGAGAAATGAAATGGTCAGAGGGTCTTCCCATATGTACATGCCACATTGAGATCTTAAGGAAATTGATCTTCCACTCTAAGATTTCTCTTTAATGATAATGCATCCAATTAATTGTAATAGCTTCTCTTGGTCTAGGAAAAATACTTTCTCAATCTTAAGTGCTTAAAAGTGTTTATTTCTTACTTCATTTAGCAAACATGTATTATATCATGAATGGTACCATTTTAATTAGCTAGTTATTAATAATAGGAAAGGAGCAAAAGAGAGGCCACACAGTATAGGTATAGTCATTTGAGCAGCTTTACCAGGAAGCTGCAGTTTCACACACCTCAGGGAACCACCTCTCCACCCCCATATCAAATCCCTACAGATCACTGGGGGAAGGCACTAGACAAAGGAGATGGACACATGTGCAATGCATTGGTATAATGTAGGGAAGGTACTTACTTGCCTGTAGTCACACCCGGGAACTGAACTCATTGACTAGAGATGGCAGGGCCACTGCAAGCCCACAAAAATTTGGGGATAGATAACCCCCAAACAAAGAAATTCTCTCTCTTGGCTCTCGGCACTCTTATGGCTCTTGGCACTCTTGTGATTCTCTTGCACTAGCCCATGCTTTCCCCATAGCCACATGATCTACAGCTATGTGGACCCCACACACAATGGACTGGTAGACTGCAGTGGGGAATACAAGCTAAGCTAGCCTGATGCTGTATTGGACTGTGCAAGCATGAAATGGAAACTCTGGGCAACAGCTTTAATCTAGTCCAATTGAAGTCATATCTACACTGCTTTCATGGTGGGACGAAGGAAAAATGGGACCTCATACTCCCGTGTGAGTCTCAGAAAATTTTTTCTCAGTACATCACAGCCCTCTCCCACCAGCAACTGGTAGGGACAAAGAGAACTCCTCACCAATAACATAACCATGCAAAGTGACAAACAATACAGACAGGGGTTCACCTCACTAAACTCCTTCTTATGTAAGTAAAGGTCATAGGAGTCAGTCCAGGGCTTGTGTACATCAGGTATGCCCTGGTGACAAAGTGGGCTAAGGTTAGGATCATGGCTATGGAGTTAAGAATCATGGATATCCCCAAGTCAGCACTCAATGCCAGGGAATGTTGTGACCACAGAAAACCTTGAAGCTGAGCAAAGAAAAAAAAATTTCAAAGGTCCTGGGTGGCATGATGTGCAGACAGAAGGAAGGAGACAAAAGAATAATAATAGCTAATGATTACATCAGGTTGTTTAAGGGACTTGCTTACTTCTAACTGTAACATAGCAATTCATGTAAAAACCTCACAAGAAGGTTATGAGGGAGGCACTTTTTTAAAACAACAGATATTTATGTTCCCAGAGTCCTGGGGGCCTGAGAAGTCATGTCTAAGGTCAAGGTGCTAGTGCATCTGGTTCTTGGTAAGGGAGGGCTCTCTTGCTGGCTTGTATATGGCTACCTTTTCACTGTAGTCTCATATGGCAGAGAAAGAGAGCTCTGGTCTCTCTTCTTTCTCATTTTAATTTTTTTATTGTTCACAGTATTATAGATGGCCTCCATTTTCCTCTCTTTGTACCCCTGCACTCAGTTCTCACCCTGCCCCAGGACTTCACCACACTATTGTCTGTGTACCTGGGCTATGCATAAATGTATATAAGTTATACTTCCTTTGGTTAGTCTCTTCTCATCCTCCCACTCTCCTTTTGTAATCCCTATTTTTCAAGTGAGAAAATAAGAATAGAGATGTAGAAACTAAGTGATGTACCCAGGATCACATCCATCTGCCTTGCTCCAATATCTGTTCTCTTAACCACATAATGCCACTAATAAAAGAGAAACACAGCAAACAGGTTCATTCCTCATGTTTAGAGGTTGGGCCTTATTATACACTTGGAGAGATTGCTAATGCATTAGAACACAAGCAGGTTTTCATTCGTGGGACATTGGTAGCAACTTGTCCACATAGGAGGTAAATAATTTATTTCTGGAATGACATTTGATTAGTCTAGAAGTTTTGGAGATTAACAAAAGCCACAGCCATATTCAACTAGTTCTAGCAACATTAAGGAGGCAAGTTTTCTTATAGTAGAGGCCAAGTATCATATTATCTTGGTAAAGCATGGAATTGAAAAGAAATGATTATAAAATACATGACTATATTAGTGAATAAATTATAAATGACTACAGTTTAACTTTTCTTTTCAAACTTCTATTTTCTTAAGTGATTATTGATGTTCTTTGTAGGAGAATTAGGAATCTTTTTAAAAAATATATTTTTGTTGATTTCAGAGATGAAAGGAGAGTGAAAAAGCGATAGAAACAGTAATGATGAGAGAGAATCACTGATCAGTTTCCTCCTGCACACTATGCACTGGGGATCAAGCCCACCATCCAGGCATGTGCCCTGACTGTAAATTGTATTGTGGAGGTGTGACCTCCTGGTTCTTAGGTAGATGCTCAACAACCAGCCAGACAGAATTAGAACTATTTTAATGGAGAAAGTAAATAACAATTACACAATTTCCAAAAGAATTCATCATGTCTTAAGAATACATATCAGAATATGCCACACTGCTTGCTTCCCCCTACCCTGCAGGGGACTAGAGAATGGTGTATTCATGCAATGGTGATTCATTGATAGGATTCACCAATGAATCCAAGACATCTAACTGAAAATGTGTCCCTGCCCACCCTCAATTATTATTAACATTTTGCTCTATTTCTGGTGTTCAAGCCATGGAACCAAAACAAAACACAACAAAATAGACACACAGCTATCAAGATAAAATTCTGGGTCTGTGGCACAGTCATTGGTGTATATTTATATAAATGCTCCTATTATCTAAAGGCACAAGGCTCTTACAGTCTCAAGCTGTTTCTCAGTTAAATCTGAATTTATAAAAACAATGAATTCTTTTTAGGATAAGCATGTCCCAAGCATTGTGTATGTTTATTTTGGCATATTCAGCAAGCCTGTCCCCAAGGTCTGAGAAACAGGGCTGCATGGGGAGAATGCCACAGGACAAACACCTGTGTCTGCCTGAGGTTCTGCTGCCCTGAGTAAGTTGCCTTGCCCCATGGAACCTCAGCTTTCTCATCTGCAAATGGAGAAGAGCTGGACCAGTTGAATTTGCATTCTCCTCTCTGTACATTTCTAGATTCTAGTAGTCTCTAACAATCTGGACTACATGAGAAAAAAGTACAATATCACTCTTTGTAAATGTCCTATGAGGCAGAGAAATAAATTATAAAGTTAGTATCATTCTCTCTAAGAAGAAAAGATGAACAACAGCAAATTAGACAGACAATGAAGGCAGAAATCACTGTCTTCCAAAGAGTTTCAACCTGATGAGGTGCCTTGGGGTGTATTCCTGCCGTTATCCTTGGGAGGTTACCATTTGTTCCACCCACAAGGTTCCAAAATTAAGAACCAGCCTCTTTCCTGGGGGACAGGGGGGAATTATTTTAATGCATTTATAAGAAGCTAAAGTACCCAGAGATGTAAAAAAAAAAAGCTTTTAAAGATATGTTTGTATTTATGTAGGGATAGAAGGCTGAATGTGTTTTAGCACAAGAAGTTCTGAGGGTTGTTTTGTTTTTTGTTTTTACTTTTTTCCAATTTAATTTCATAGGATAGGATACAGCTCCATGGTTGCCATTTATCTAACTTTGCAGGACTAATTTACACCCCTCACACCACTTCCCCTTAGAGTTCTGTATGAAAGATGATCCCAGTACCTTTATTGCTTCATTGTTCTTAATTGCTCAGCATTTCTCCATTCTGGCTTGAGGTAAATCAGAAGTGTAATAAATCACAAGGGATGTATGTATAAACAGAATGCCTACAATCCTTCCTTTCCTGGGTGTTAAAATATAATTGTTCAATTTCTATATCCTCTGAATACCATTTCTTTTTAGAGAAGTTTAAAAACAAAAAGCAACTTTCCATTTTAGCAAGAAAATGAGAGGAAATCTATTCAGAACAAAACCTATAAGAACACAAGGATATAGGGTTAACCTGGAAACACCATGTAGGATAGGAGAGACCCTGTGAATTTTTTGGTTAGGGAAGTACACCATAACCAAACACAGATGACAGGCTTACATGGAGTCTTCCTCCAAGAACTGTATTTTCCAATAAAAAGCACCTCAGTTGAATCATGAAGGTAATTCTCTGCAATAAAAGCCCTACAACTGCTATGCCTAATCATAATGAAATAAAATGTTAGGATAGGCTTGTACATTTAGAGGACTTAAACTCCATCTAATAATCTTGTAGGTTGCTCTGTTTCCAAGTGAACAACAACAAAATCCAACCAACCAAACAAAAACTTATAGACACACACAATAATATGGTGGTTACCAGAGGAAAGGGTGGTAGTGGGATAGTAAATGGTCAGGGGTCAAATATATGGTGACAAAAGATGATTTGGATTTGGGTGGTAAACATACAATGCAATATATAGAATTTTATGCTTCAAATCTTTATAATATTACCTCCAATGTCACCCCCAATAAATTTTAAAAAATTAATAAAACTTTTCTGGAATTAGGTAGTTTGCATGTGGTGTCACAAAGGAAGTACAGTGATATAAAATAAAACAGTAAGATGTTTATTGTAAAAAGAGTTGGTAAATCAGATAAAAATAAAGGCCCATCCAAAATAAGAAGAAATATGAAAAACTAAATAAGACACTTCACTAACTCATTAGCATGGAATTCTATGTTTTGTTTTGCTTTTTGCCAAGAAAGGCTCCACTGTCAGCCACATTCCTCCATTTAAAAATTAAAAATTACACTATGTTCTTAGGAGCCAGTGAGTCCAGTAGCTCTTTTTTACTCAGAATAAAGCTGGCCTTATGCAAAGACTCTAGTTTTAGGAGTGAATTAAAATTATTTTATCCTTTTCATGCCACATTAACAATATCTTGGTATAAGAAAAATGAACAATGTAGATTTCCTATCAATTCCTTATAGCTGCTATAAACCAAGAAAATAATTTAAATAAAGTCCACTGGCAAAGAAAACATGAATTGTGAAACACAGCAAAGCCAAATTAAGCCATGTTTCATCACTCACCAAAATTAATCCTGAATTTCATCAACACATACAGACTGTGTCCAAATAAATGTGTTGGGAGTCATATAGACTAAAATAAAGGACTGAAATAAATTTGCATTTTATTTTCTAATGATATATGCTTTCCATTGGTAACCAATGAGCATATGAAGACAGACCTCTTGCTAAAACAATGTTTGTCCAAGAACTACTACGGAATACAGTAATGAAGTAGATATCCTCTAAGAAAGAAGTTTGCAAACCTTTTTTTAGAAGGGCTAGATAATAAAGAGTTTAGGTTTTGTGGGTATTTGGTGTCTATTGCAACTACTCAACTCTGCCTTTGTCATGGGCAAGCAGTTACAAATAACACTAAGGAATGGGTGTAGCTATGTTCTAATAAAACTTTATTTACAAAAACAGGCAGTGGGCCAGATCTGATTGAAGGTCCATAGGTTTCTATCCACTGCTTCTTTACTGTATCAGACAACTCAGAACTGAGAGCAGATAAAAAACAATGTGGAGTTTGTTATTCTTTCCTAATTTCTCAGTAGATACATGTTTGCATTTATTACTTCGAAGTCATTAATTTAAAATGGAACCTCCAGTGACTCTGAACAGGCAATTAGTTAAAACGAGGTAAACGTGTTAAAGCACCTGTCAGTTAGCTATCTGATCTGCATCAATCCATATGTGGTGAGTCAGTGAAAGAGCAGAATGTAATTTTCCACAACACACAACCCTACTGCTCTGCATGCCTCTAATGAGGAAAAGCTAATTATTTTGTTATCTTAACATAAACCTTCCTAAATTAAATATTTCCAGGGTTATAAACTGTTTGCCTCCAAGCTTCACTAAAAGCTTAAAACCAACCATTTCTCTCTGCAGACAACACTCTTGCTCTCCTTGGAGTTCAAATAAAGCCCTGAGTTCTTTGAGCTTTTATCTTCTCACATAAAGAATCAACCAATGAGTGCCTAAATGGGTAGAAGAACCTCTCTTCCTCTCTCTCTCTCTCTCTCTCTCTCTCTCTCTCTCTCTCTCTCTTTCTCTCTCAATAAATTAAAAAATAATGCTAATACATTGTTCAATGCCAGCATATCCTATTGCTAAAAAAGTCTAGGAAATGTGAAAAAAGGCTGGAATAGCCTTCATGGTTCTCTCTTTAAATCCAGCTCTAATTTATTTGTGCTGATTTTTATTTGTACCTAGTATATATTTTCAATTTGCCTCTTTCATAAATATTCTATTCATGTTTGTACATATATATACATATAAACACACATACACTTATTTATTTATTTATTTATTTATTTATTTGCTTACTTATTCCTCTTATAGACAGGGATTGATTATTAACCATTTATTAGTTATTTACTTCTCCAAGATAAATTCTACCAAAACTTGTCATAACAACCTCATTTTGGTGCGACTTTTCTTTCAACTTATTGAAGTCCATGGAATTAAATTTCAGGATACACAGATAGAGAAATGAGCCAAATAAACAAGTTTGGCTGCTACATTTTCTGACCTGTTCCTGAGCCCTTCAAGCTCATATTTCTTTTTCTCTTGGTTCTATGGTCAATACAAGGCACAATTCTTTTAAGCTACCAAGCACAACTAAGTCACAAGTTTGCTCTCAGACATTTGCATTTCATTCCTTTCCTATGTTTCTACAGAAGGATGCTCTCAAGCCAGTTTTTAATTTTCAATATCTGTTGCACATGTACTCATATTCAAATGCTTTTGTTTCCCCAAGGTTAAAAATACCTCTCATTCATTCTCTCTTCATTTTTTTCTCTCATGCATATTTATATATATTTTAAATTTCCCTTTATTCTTCATGGTATCCAGTGCCAAGCCATGACCAATTAATTACTCTCCATGCTTTCTATTCCTATATTCCTGTGGGAAGTTTGAAGCCTTCAATTACCTAAAATCAATGAGTTCTCTTGGAACTTTTATGGCAGAAGACAGAACAGTGATTGCTGCTGGCAATACAGTGGCTGCAAGCCTGCTATAGCCATTGGAAATGTGTTCCTACTCAGGTGACATTTCCACAGGGACAAAGCTGTGGCAAATGGGAATCCAGCACTAATTCCATTATCCTATTTTAAAGAGGCTCATGGCCAAGTCATAGACTATGGAATCTTCCATAAAAGCCTATATATTAAGGTTCAGCATGTCTTGTCCACATCCTCAGGGTTATTATGTGTCCTCATATGATGTTCTTAATAATCACTTGTGAAAGGAAGGAAAGAAGAAGAAAGAAAGAAAGAAAGAAAGAAAGAAAGAGAGAGAGAGAGAGAGAGAGAGAGAGAGAGAGAGAGAGGAAGGAAGGAAGGAAGGAAGGAAGGAAGGAAGGTAGGAAGGAGAGAGGGAGGAAGGAGAGGAAGGAGGGAGAGAGGGAGGGAGGAATCATTTATATGATTTATGTGATGACAGTTACCTTAGTACAAGTTCTTAGTTGTATGTTTTCATATAGGTTGCTTTAAAGTTAAAATGCATGAGTAACCATCTGGGATTTTTTTTTAATTAAACTGGAAAGGAGATCTGTGATAGTCTACTTCTCACAGTAAACTGATGAGTGAGAGTATTAGATTTATTGAAGGATATTATGTGAATATAATTTTATTTTTAAGATTTTTCTCAATATATCATGTTTTTTATTTCCAAACCTTTAAATTAAGTTTTCTAAGTACCCAAATGCCTAATCTGAGTTGTTGGTTTTTTTTGTTTATTTGTTTCTATGTGTTTTGTTTGTTTGTTTCTAAGTTGCTTCTTTTTTATTATCAGAAATGTTTAAGAACTCAAGAAAGGGTGGGAACTGTAATTTGTTTATAGGTTTAAAAAGACCCTAGGTCAAGGGTTTATGTCTTTTCTGAATGGGAGAAAGTCTAATTCTAATAATGCAGTCTCAATTCTCAAGATACATTTCTCAGTGTGCTGTCTATATAAGCAGAATACAGAGAAAAACTGTAGAAATTTGTATAGTGCAGAGTGCTAAAAAATAAAGGAATGAAAATTTCTTGTTAATAAAAAGAAGAAAAACTAAAAGGAATTTGGTTTTCAGGTTCCTCAAACTCAAAGGCCTCATTAGAATTCATAAGACAATGTAAGTTCCCAGCCAGCAAAGCTCAAGTTCCCCAAAGGCCCACGAGTCTCAGCTTTTGAAGCTGCTGCCTATTCCTCTTAATAAGCTCAGTCTGCATTTTAACTGGAAGAAAGAAAGGGGAGAGAGGATCATTCTTTAGATGCTCAGAAAAGTGAAGAGACATCCACTGTGTCATCATGAATCCATCCTACCAGCTGCAGGTAGTAACATTCAGCATTTGGTCTCACAACCCCTAAAGAAGATCCATGGGGGGTCAGGAAGACAGCCTGGGAAGAAACTGAAAGTTGTCAAACTCCTAGAATGAGTAATAGCCAGGATACACAGATAGAGAAATGAGGCAAACGAGGGGGAAATATGGAGGCGATGGTTAAATGGTGTGAAGTTAGAGTTGTACAAGGTAAGTAAGTTCTGAAGATCTACTACACAGCACAGTGTCTATAGAAATAATAACACTGCATTGTACACTTAATATTTCCTAAAAGGGTAGCTCTTACATTAAGTGTTCTTACCATTGAATGAATACAAATAATAATAATAATAAAGAGAACAGGAGGAAACTCTGGGAGGTATTATATATATTTATGGCATTGATGGTGATGATGTTTTCACAGGTGTATACTTATCCCCAAGCTCATGGAGTTGTGTATATTAAATATGTACATTTTTTTTACATTTCAATAGTAATCTCAATAAAGTGATTCGCTTTTTTTTTTTTGACTGGTCATGGAAACCACACTCAACCTTTTGCTGTACTCCCAGGCTCAAGTATGAGGGTAGTTTGTCTCCACAGCGAGAAGAAAATGTGATCACACTAAATTTTGTCTGGGTAATGAGAAATTAGAAGATCCAGTACTAAATGGAGTCTTAGAAATTTTCTTTAATGATCAAAATAATCAAGTGAGCTCTTCATCCAGGCCAATCTCCCATTTAAGGTATAAGGTTGGTATTTAGAAATTTGAAAATGTTTTTTTCACAAAATCTGGTAAAAAATGCTGTCAAGTAGTATTTGGCATCGTGGAGGAAAAAAAATCGATCTTTACAGGGTAGTCCAAATTTAGAATAGGCATTGTGGGGGGAAGGGAGATGCAGTAAACATGAAGAAAGGGGGTAGAAGTGTTGGGATGGTTTTATATAATTATTAGGTTTCTTTAAATGTGCTTCTATCTGTCTGCTTAGCTACATAGTCTTATGTGAGGTTTATAACATCTCTTTGCTATTTTTAGCTCCCAGAATAATTCTGTGGAGGCTACAGAATAATGCTTATAATTCAAGTTAGATTTGATAGTTTCAAATTCCAGCTCTATCACTCACTAGCTATATGTCCTTGAGCAAGTTATTTAAGCTCCTTAAGTCTCAGATTGCTCAACCATAAATGAGAGCTACCCTATAAGGTTTGTGAAGATTAACCATCTAAGCTTGAGCACAGTGACTAGTGGAAAAGTACCCAATAAAACTTAGGTATCAATTGTCTGTTTTCCCTACTGCCCAACATTTTACAATCAATAAATATCTCCTGATTAATCGCATGAGTTTATTATTCTGCTGCAAAATATTTTTTTTCCTATAAATCTACCTGCCAAATCTTCTCCATGCCAGACAAGTGTAAAAGGCATGGAAGGGTTAACCTCTGTCCAACTGACCTGCTTTGTGAGAAGGGCTGCTGGGCCTTCACTCTGTGGTCAGAGGATGAGAATCACACACATGTGAGAACAGGAAGAAAGTCCTCTGTGGGATGAATACAGCAGGCTTCTCCAGCAATGGGTTCTTTCAAAACCCAGTTCCATTAGCTTGAGGTCAGCTTCTCCCATTGTACCTCTTGCATGTACCCCTTTCCAGACATTTACTTCCCTGACATCACAGAGATGAGCAGAATAAACAAAGGAGAATTAAAGGTGCAATTGCCTCCAAGGGAGTTAGAACCCCAGTGCGAAATGAGACAGCTCAATGCTATTTTACTCGCTTAAAGGAAGCCCACGGCCTGGTCAAAGGAGAGAACAGGAAGAGAAAAGGCCTTGAAATGTATGAACATGAAATATACCCAGGCACAGAGTCAACACTCCTCATTGTTCATTCAGAGATACTAGCGGTCTTTTGTTTGATTTCGAGTTATATGCCATTGCAAAGAACCCTATGAAAAGGTCAAGCTCTGCTCCTGGAGGCACAGCTAACCTTTATGGAGCACATTACATACACTGCCACATTCAACCATCACAGCAGCCCGTGGAAGTGTTATGACCCCAGTTTTCAGATGAGGAGAATGAGGCACAGACACATGGAACGAACAGGCCAACCACCCAGCTGGCAAGGTTAGCCTGGTCCCAGAATGCATGTATCTTAATCTTCAACTTATAGCCATACAGGGATGTTGTGATGTTAATTACTTCTTGAAATGAGCAAACCTCTAGACCATTGTTCTCGCTGCATGAAATTTTTTACTTATTTATGGTAATATTTGTGGTGAGGGGCTATTTATCTGTATTTAATCCAAATCAAGTACATTTATTCATCAACAAGTGCCTCTTAGTTAACTGTTTAAATATGTTACTTTTTTAATGAATTCGTCATTAAGCGGATAAATGAAAAGTTTACTATAGACATTGCATTCATTTACAGCAGAAGTTTACAGTTCACAAATCTGTTTTCACATGCATTAGTTCATTTAATTCTCAAAACAAATCCCTAGATAAATAGGTTTTCTACAGAACACTCTCCAGTTGAAACTTAGAGATGTACACAGTTTCTTAACAGCACAGCCAGTACCCAAATCCTGTGCTCTTCCAACTCCAAGCCCAATACTTTTCCCCTTGAATCACAGCCATCTACACTACCCATGACACTGCACTTGTAATCCATCCAGTACAAACCATCTCCTCCATAAAATACTCCCTATCAATAGATTAGCATAAGCATAGCTGCTGGGTTTAGTGTAACTAAATATTCATCAAAAGTATGCACATTAACAGCCACACACAATAATTAAACCAAATTAATTCCCTCAGTTAATACATACCACAGAATTAAATTAAACCTCATACTACATACCACAGAATTAAATTAAACCTCAGCAGAAAACAAGGCAGACTGTAACTATTAATCCTCCAGTACACAACAATAATTATTTTTGCCAACATTTATTTCATTTGTGTATATATAATGCTACATTTCAAATTTTCATATAGCAGTGATGATTCTCTCTGCTTTGCCAGACTGAGAATTCAGATAGTCTGTCAGCAGAAAGTTCCACAGATCCAGTTCAGGAGCAAATCATTATTTAACATTTGGGGCAGCCTGGTTCAGTGCTACAATTCATAATGAATCCAATGATTGCAAATGTGTGTGCAGAGTAATCATTCCAGGAATGATTAAAGACTAACTACATAATATAGAGAATGCACCTACAAATCCGATATGAAATACTTCAAAAAATAATGTTTATCACTTTATAATTATTATGGGGATCAATTATGGAAAATTACGTGTGTAAAATTCATATTTTTTTCAATAAATTCTTATCAGAAATAAGAATTGTGCTAAGTCCAGAATTATGCTAAGTTCTGGGAAAACAGTGCAAGAATGGTCACAGCTCCTTTCCTGGTAAATCTTGCTTTCCGTGGGAGACAGATACAGCTAACATTGGGGACTAAATCGCTCATGCCAAAAGTGTACAATATGAAACAAAAAGTGTTTGGGAAACTAATATGAATCTGTCACTCATCCTACTTGAAATTTTGTACAAGTCATTTAACCTCTCTAAACTTCAGTTTCCTCACCTGTAAAAATCGGTGTGAGGGTCAGATGAAAAAACAATAATGATAATTGCTACATTCAGTGCTTGCTTTCTCCATATCAAGGACTGTACTAAATACTTTAAATGTGCTTTCTCATTTTTTTTACTTTAAGCAGTCCTATAGGGTAAAAATTAGCATCAGTATTGTCATTTCATACAGTTAAAGAGTTTATCACACAACTAGTATGGAATAGTAGCAGGTTTTGAATTTGGTTAAGAGGAATTCAGCAATACTCTTAAGTTATTTTTCCAAGTGTGAATTCAGAGACTGGATTACCATACTTCTTCTTCTGTGGAATCAGCAACCAGAGCAACCAGGATGTTAACTGAAAATAATAACCTATCTTTTTACTTCCCATTACTAATTGATGTTTTATGATTAATTTCAGGTAAGATCAAAAGAAGAAGAAAAAAAAACATAATGAAACTTAACAAATGTCTTTATTGAGTACAGTTCTGCAGTTTTCATTCAAGCATATGTTATTTTTTTTAAATATATTTTATTGATTTTTTACAGAGAGGAAAGGAGACATCGATCAGCTGCCTCCTGCACGCCCCCTACTGGAGATGTGCCCGCAACTAAGGTATATGCCCTTGGCCAGAATCAAACCCAGAATCCTTCAGCCCACAGACCAACGCTCTATCCACTAAGCTAAACCGGTTTTGGCTATATGTTATTTTGATGAGAAACATATATGAACTTCAACTGGTTAATATTGCCTTGGCTATGAGTTTAATCGGGACTTGAAAGATATTATAAGTAGAAATATAACCTAGAAGATTGTCACTCTCTTACTGTTCCAACTACCAAGTTTTCTAAGGCAATATAAAAAATATCTGTCATTTGGGTCAGAAATAATAACTACTAAGTAAAAATGATTGGCTGTCTATATGAAGTCCTGCCAAATAACATTTTTCAAAAAGTGTTTTAATTCCTACAAAACAGACCACAAAAAAAAAGACACAGAAACAGAATACTATCAACAAATCCTACAGTGCTTTCATTGAGTATTTCATTGATTGTGTCATATTGCTAAGATCAAGATCCCATAAAGTGTTTTTGTATTATGTTTTCATTTCTTAAAATGCTTTTATTTTTTAATTACAGTTGACATACAATATTGTATTAATTTCAGATGTACAACATAGTGATCAGACATTTATATCTTATGAAGTAATCACCCCAAAAGTATAGTACCCACCTGACATCATGCATAGTTCTGACTATATTATTGACTATATTCCCTAAGCTGTAGTTTATATCCTTGTGACTATTTTTACAATGTTCTTTTACAGATTCAAATTTGTATTCTTAATCCATTCATGTTTTCTACCCAGCCCCAACCCCTCTCATTTGGCCACCATCCATTTATTCTCTGTATCTATGAGTTTTCTTTCTGTTTTGTTAATTTACTTATTTTGTTGTTTAGATCCTACATATGAGTGAAATCATATAGTATTTGATTTCTCTGTCTGTATTATTTCACTTAGCATAATGCCCTCTAGGTCAGTGATTTTCAACCTTTTTCATCTCATGGCACTATAAACTAATTATTAAAATACCATGACACACCAAAAAATATCTTTTTCCCATCAGACAAAAAAGTAGGTATAATTTTGATTCATCCACACCAGACAGCTACTGTTGAATTGGCCATTGTTATTTTTTAATTTGACAATCTAAGGGAAAAATAGTCAGTGCCCTTGACTAAATAGTTAGGTATTGTATGTTTTAAAAATTCCTGTGACACAGCATTGTGCCTTCTGGTTGGAAATCTCTGCTCTAGGCCCATCCATGTCGTCCCAAGAGGTAAGATTTCATCTCTTTTTATTTTATTCCTTTTATCATATTTTTATCCATTCACCTATCAATGGACACTTGATGGGAATGTAAATTGGTGCAGCTACTCTGAAAAAGAGCATGAAGGCTTCTCAAAAAATTAAAAATAAAACTACCAAATGACCCAGCAATTGTACTTCTGGGTATTTATCTGAAGAAACTGAAAATACCCATTCAAAAAGATCTCTGCACCTCTATATTTATTGAAGCATTATTTACAATAGCCAAGATATATATGGAAGCAACCTAAGTGTTTTTAAAATGTTTATACTCAATGTTCCTATGGACCCTTACACACAAGTACAAAATGCAGCTACCTACCTACCACATGGCTAAGCTGGTCTGACATACTAATTATAAATGGAAATGATTTCAATTTTTAGCTTCCTAAATGGGAAGGAACGGGCCTTTTGGTCTTATGTATCACTCTGCATCCCTGGCAGAACCTCTCTTCTCCCTCTAGGACAGGTTTTCATTTGGCTGGCTGCCTCTCTGTCAATCAAGAACTGGTCTTCCTTGGGAAGGCTCCTGATATATGTGTGGGAATCAGTGTAGTTTCAGAAAAATCTCTCTCTCTCTCTCTCTCTCTCT
>JAAGEH010000125.1:1104985-1161033 GCA_011751065.1 Lasiurus cinereus | reverse complement strand
TTCCTTTTCTTTGGGGTTCTGTGTGCTTCCTGGACTTGTAAGTCTATTTCTTTTACCAGATGTGGGAAGTTTTCAGTCATTATTTCTTTAAACAGGTTTTCAGTATCTTGCTCTCTCTCTTCTTCTGGCACCCCAATTCTGATGTTGGTACGCTTGAAGCTGTCCCAGAGGCTCCTTACATTATCTTCACATTTTTGGTTTCTTTTCTCTTCTTGCTTTTCCAGTTGAATGTTTTCTGCTTCTTTATATTTCAAATTTTTGACTTGATCCTTGCCTTTCTCTAGTCTGCTGTTAGTACTCTGCATAATAGTTTTCCTTTCAGTCAGTGTATTTATCATCTTCTCTTGGGTCTTACTAAATTTATCCATCTTTTCTAGCATATTCTTGCAAAACCTTATAAGCGTGCTTTTGAACTCTATATCCAGTCGTTTTTTTTCCTCCATTTCTTTTGCTTGTAATCCCTTCCCTTGTCTCGGCATTTTCACTGTGCCGGGGAAACTTCTGTGCTGGATTCAGCCGCAGAAGCCTCTGCTGAGCTTGGGAGGGGTGGAGTCTCAGGGCTGAAGGGACCGCCTTGCCTTCCAGTCGGCCCCGCCCTCCACGGCCCCTGAGTCTCACATGACTGGGTAATGGCTGGAGCGGTCCTTGTGCGCGCACACCCGCAGCGCCTCTAACCGCTGCCTTTCCGGCTCCCCTGCGAACCAGGACCACACGAGTCTAGGTCCCCAGGGTTTCGCCCAAAACAGGGGCCCAGTGGACTCAGAAGTGGCGCAGTTGGGAGGGTCTGTCTCCCGCCCACTCGCGAAAGCCAGCGGCACAATCAGCAATCCGTCCTCCGCGTGGTGCCGTGCGCGACCAGACCTCCGATCCTTTGCAACTCCCCTAACTTTCCGTGCACTTCTCCCTTTTCACAGTCCAAACTCCCCCCGTATGAGTTTCGGCTGGATCTGGGGTTTAGTGTCGTAAGATAAGGGGTTCAATGCCGTTGGGAGTCTCTGTTTCCCTCCCGCCAGAGAAAGCCAGCCAGGTCCTCCGGCACCCGCTCTCTCAGCGCGCGTCTCCGTACCTCAGCTTTTTGCAGCTCCTCTGGGTCTCTGTGAGCCCCCCTCTTTCCCTCTAGTTGTAGAACTTCCACTCAGCCAGCTTTCCTGTGGTTCTGGATAATGTCTGTTCTGTCTTTTAGTTGTAGTTTTGAAATTGTTGTGCGAGGCAGCAGTATAGGTGTTTACCTATGCCGCCATCTTGGATTCTCCTTCGATGTTTCTAACTCTCTATCCCTCTCACTTCCTCTCTGTGAAAAATCAATAAAATATATTTTAAAAAAAAGAAGAGAGAAAGAGAAAGGAAAATAGAGAAAGGAAGAACGAAATGGAAATTAATAATTTTGAACACAGTGTGGAAGGGAGAGAGGAAAGAGGCATGCAAGAAAGAAGAGAGAGAGAAATGTAGATAAGAGAGGAAGGGAGAAAAGAGAGGAAAAGAAATGGAGGGGAAAAGAGAAGGAGAGATAATATAAAAAGGAAGTAAAGTGGCATCAGAAAGTCAGTAGCATGCATATTAGCATAACTAATGAACACAGACACTGGGGTTGTGGGGGCTTACCTGGGTATTAATGGCTGGGGGTGGGGAGTGGTCAAGTGGGGAAAAAGGAGACATACGTAAAACTTTGGACAACAACAAAAAAAGAAAGTCAGTAGATTCTAACAAATCATTTTGGAGGTTTTACAAAAGGAGGAACATAAAAAAAATTAAACCAACAAAGTGAATTCTAAATGTATTCAATAATAAAAGATGGTGTTATTAAATTAAAGCTAATGATGCTAACACAGATCAAAGGAGGAAAAACAAATCATGATGGCACTTAATTGTTGATTGTTCTGCACTATGGAAATTTTTGCTTCAATGTTTAGATATCTGAAATGGCCTGTGCTAAAACAGCAAGACTTGAAGGAGGGAATAGACTATGGAGAAATGCACCAGACTGGAAAGTCATCACAAGGGAAGGTAATAAATTCAACTTCCTGTTCTTCAAATTTGGGAATATAGGAATTCAGAAACAAAGTTATTCATACCGAGGGCAAGCAAAAATGCCTCTAGGTCTATATTTCATCTGAGGGTTGACATAGCACCTACAGTCTAGGGTATGAGAAATTATGTCACCTACCCTAACTCCTAATTCTCTAAGTTCTTGTTTTGTATTCATTGTAGAAAGCCTGATGCTAACTTTTGAAAGTAATTTTCTCACTCATGTATGTGATTTTACACTATAGTTGGGTATGTAAGATAAATGCCACAGAAGTGATTAAAGAAATAAGTTATAGAATATAAGGTAGATTATATTACTAGTTGTCCAAAATTCTCTCTTTAGTGTGTTCCATCCTAAACAGGTGTTCAACCTGAGGAGGAATTCTACATATCTACTCTGTTGAACTCAGGATGTTGCATTTTGTTTACTCAAAAAAAGGCTGAAATGAATTTTATCTTTTCCAAGCAGAAGCTCTCTAGAGCCTGGATATGAGATGAGTATCATGCTTCTTTACCTGCAGACACAACAATCAAATGTTCCCAATAAAAGCTGTTCCATCAACCAAGGTCTTAGAATGAATACAACATGAAGCAGGGCCATAGCTGACCCACAAACAACATGTATGTCCTTTATTTTATTATCCATTGACATTGTTTGATATCACAGAAAAACTTATCCTATTCTGAATAATACAGTACCACATCAGTGAAACTAAAAAAAATGGGTCAAATACATAACTGCATTAATTTGTCCAATATTAATATCTATTGAACACATTCTGTGTGGTCTTGTGTTTGATTCTGGGGATAAAATTATGGACAATATTTTATCTTCAAGGATAAACAGACTAAAGTTCTAGAAACTGAAAAATGAGAAAGCAACATGGACTTGAGAATCTTGGAGGGAGACCACATACAGAGTTGCATCTTGAGTAGAACATTGCCAGATAGGCATGTTTTGGAAAGAACATTCCTAGTAGAGTAAGTAGAATCTCTCAAACAGAGGCATAACTAAAGGGAGACTTTATGTAGGAAAATAATGGGAGTGAAGTAAAGAAATAATCAAGGTTAGATCAAGGGAAAGAAAAATTTTATTAATAAATTGAGGCATATAGAGGCAATGGGAAATTAATATATTTTTAAGGATAATGAAGTGAGAATTTTTAGGTGCTTGTAAAGAGACAAAAGGAGAAAGAAATAAACTGGGGACTGAAGCCAACTCCACTCTTTTTGTAATTTAATATGATTTTACCAGTATTTTGGGTATCATTAATTTAAAGCCATAATGTCAAAATTATATATTGAAGTCAATAATATTTAATCTCACATTTTATAACCATTAACAACTGTGCTTTCTGAAATAGTATCATAGAATTCTTGCTACCATGAGTACACAATTTAGTGATAACTGGTAGGAAAAAAAAGGATCATACAGCAATGTAAAGATTCCATCTAATGTCTTCACAAGACCTAGAAAACTACTGATTGTTAAAAACTTGTTGTGAGTTTTTGCCCACTGAGTGTGATGTTGGCTGTTGGTTTGTCATATATGGCTTTTATGATATTGAGGTATGATCCTTCTATTCCCACCTTGCTGAGAGTTATCAAAAATGGGTGTTGGATTTTGTCAAGTGCTTTTTCTGTATCAATTGATATGACTATGTGATTTTTTTCTCCCTCAATTTATGTGATATATCACATTTATTGATTTGCTGATATTGTACCATCTTTGCATCCCTAGGATAAATCCTGATTGGTCATGGTGTATAATCTTTCTGATGTACTGTTGGATCCAATCTGCTAGAATTTTGTTGAGGATTTTGGCATCTATGTTCATGAAGGATATTGGCCTGTAATTCTCTTTCATTATGTTGTCTTTATCTGGTTTTGGTATTAGGGTGATTCTGGTTTCATAGAATGAGCTTGAAAGTGTTCCTTCCTCTTGAATTTTTTTTTGAATAGTTTGAGGAGGATAGGTTTTAGTTCTTCCTTGAATGTTTGGTAAAACTCCCTTGTGAAGCCATCTGGTCCCAGACTTTCGTTTGCTGGAAGCTTTGTGATGACTGCTTCAATTTCTTCCATAGTTATTGGCCTATTGAGATTTTTAGATTCTTCCTGATTGAGTTTTGGAAGGTTGTATTTTTCTAGGAATATGTCCATCTCCTCCAAGTTGTCTAGTTTGTTGGAATAGAGTTGTTCATATGAGTGGGGAGGGAGGGAGTTTGGGAAGATAATGGGGGGATGAGGACAAATATGTAATACTTTAATGAATAAAAAAAATTTTAAAAAGTTCAACCTCACAAATAAAAAAAAATAAGTTTGTTGTGAGCATAAAATATAAGTTTGGAATTAGAATGACAATGAAAGATGTAGCAGTTTGGGGGGAAAAAAAAGAAGATGGAAGAGAAAATGCTAAGTGTTCATCAAATCCCATTGCATTTTCCTTTCTCTGGACACAATGGAACACTTAGTTTCCCATGCAGTTAGGTCAAGGTCAGGTGATTAAGTTGTGTTTACTGGGAGTATACCAGTGTGTATTTTTTAAATTACTTGTTTGCTTTTGTTTAATTTCAAGTCCACAGAAGAACTTATTCTTTTGACCAGCAGTTCCCTAGACCTACTATCTAAGAGCATTAACTTTCACAAACTTCAGAGAAGGTCTAGACTAGCAACTAACACAGCACTTTTACAAGAACCAGATTAAAAAAAAAAACATTCAAGGCAAAAAAAAGAAAGCATCATTAGAGGAGCAACCATCTGATGCCAATGAAAAGAATAAGGTTATTTTAATTCTAAATATCTAAGATGTGATCCTATTCAAAATTTGTATAACTTTAGAAGATAAGAAGCTTAAGTGTAACTGGATATATTTCTATATTATAATGTAGTCATTTGATAAAAAAAATGTTTGGGGATTTCTAAACTCCAGAATTATAACAAATATTTATTGAATTCTAAGGTATTCTATGACTAACCTCTTTATATTCAGAATAGCCCTAGCTGATGGGCATATATTCTTGGCATTTCCTATTTACCAAAAAAGAAATGGAATCTTAGAGAGATAAAGTAACATTCTAAGTTCCATACATTTGAAAGAGGTAGAGATGGGATTCCAACCTAGGTCATCTGACTCTGGACACTACACCACCCTGTATTTCTCCCACAAAGATTAGCTAAGCTTGAAATTCCATTTCATGTAAACAGATAAGCCTTCATGCCTCAAATTAATTTTATCAGCATAGGTTAAATAAGTGCCTAGAACATTGTTTAACCAGAAATTACATCCTCTAATGCCCAAGGTACATTCTTTGAACATGTAGAGCTTTCTAAATCACTACTTTGGTCAAAAAGTATACTGCGTAGTTACTCATAGGCAGTAAAATGTTGACAAAGTATTTTGACATCCAGAAACCAGAAAAACAGCAGTAAAAACAACCAAAGTGTTAAACTGGAAATTAGTCTGCAAGGGAGGAAAATAAAAAACAACCCATGGCCCTGGCTGCTTTGGCTCAGTGGATAGAGCATCGGCCTATGGACTGAAGGGTTCTGGTCAGGGATACGTGCGTTGTGGGCTTGATTCCTAGTAGGCAAGATGCAGGAGGCAGCCAATCAATGATTCCCTCTCATCATTGATGTTTCTATCTCTCTCTCCTCTCCCTCCTCTCTCAAATCAATAAAAATATATTAAAAACAATAACAACCCATGAACAAAAAAAGTAATTTTGTAGTTGTTGTAGACCTATGATTCCCAACCTCTTTATTTAGGACCCAAGAGGAATACGCAGGGACCATAAATCAGTTGCATAGCATGAATCTTCAAGAAGCTGCAACCACAATTTAAGTGAATGTTAAGTGACTTAGGCAACTTTTTTCTGAGCCAATTTTCACCAGTAAGGTTCAGAATATTACTGCCAAATTTATGGTCAACAGAGTCCCCAGTTTTCATTTCCTGGGAAGATGAGAGAAGGAGAACCCTGTATGGAATTACCAGTCCCCACAGAAGTCCTGCAAACAACTAAGACTCAGCCAGCTGATGAAGAAATAGCGCTTTAATAAAGAGATGGGAGAGAATCCAAGATGGCAGCATAGGTAAACACCTACACTGCTGCCTCACACAACAATTTCAAAACTACAACTAAAAGACAGAACGAACATCATCCAGAATTACAGGAAAGCTGGCTGAGTGCAAATTCTGTAACTAGAAGGAAAGAGAGGGGCTCACAGAGACCCAGAGGAGCTGTAAAAAGCTGAGATACGGAGACGTGCACGTGGAGAGAGTGGGTGCTGGAGAACCTGGTTGGCTTTCTCTGGCGGGAGGGAGACAGAGACTCTCAACGGCATTGAACCCCTTATCCTATGACACTAAACCCCAGATCCAGCTGAAACTCATTCGGGGGGAGTTTGGACTGTGAAGGGGAAAAAGTGCACGGAAATTTAGGGGAGTCACAAAAGATCAGAAGTCTGGTGGTGCGCACAGCATTGCTGGCAGAAGACCGACAGCTGATTGTGCCGCTGGCTTTCATGAGTGGGTGGGAGACAGACCCTCCCAACTGTGCCATTTCTAACTCCACTAAACCCCAGTTTTGGACAAAACCCTGGGGACCCAGACTCCTGTGGTCCTGGAGCGCAGGGGAGCCGGAGGGGCAGCAGTCTAGAGTCACTGGGAGGGCGCGCACACACAGGGACCACTCCACTCCAGTCACATGAGACTCATGGGCCGTGGAGGGCGGGGCCAACTGGAAGGCAAGGCGGTCCATTAAGCCCTGAGACTCCATCCATCCCAAGTTCAACAGAGAGGCTTTTGCAGTTTTTCAAGCATGGTATCATAAGGCTGAATCCAATACAGAAGTTCTCCCAGCATACTAAAAATGCCGAGACAAGGGAAGGGATCACAAACAAAAGACATGGAGGAAACAAATGACTGGATATAGAGTTCAAAACAATGTTTATAAAGTTTTTCAAGAATATCCTAGAAAAGTTGGATAAAGTTAGCGAGACCCAAGAGGAGATAAAAAAGAACCAACTAGAGATGGAAAAGATCCAACTAGAGATGGAAAAGGACCAACTAGAAATTAAACATACATTGACTGAAATAAAAAATATTATACAGAGACCAACAGCAGACTAGAGGAAGGCAAGAATCAAGTCAAAAATTTGAAATATAAAGAAGCAGAAAACACTCAACTGGAAAAGCAAGAAGAGAAAAGAATCCAAAAATGTGAAGATAATGTAAGGAGCCTCTGGGACAGCTTCAAGCATACCAACATCAGAATTGTGGGGGTGCCAGAAGAAGAGAGAGAGCAAGATACTGAAAACCTATTTAAAGAAATAATGACTGAAAACTTCCCACATCTGGTAAAAGAAATAGACTTACAAGTCCAGGAAGCACACAGAACCCCATATAAAAGGAATCCAAAGAGGACTACACCAAGACACATCATCATTAAAATACCAAAAGCAAAAGACAAAGAGAGAATATTAAAAGCAGCAAGAGAAAAACAGTTCATTACCTACAAGGGAGCATCCATACGACTGTCAGCTGATTTCTCAACAGAAATGATGCAGGCCAGACGGGAGTGGTAAGAAATATTCAATGTGATGAATAGCAAGAACCTACAACCAAGAATAATCTATCCAGCAAAGCTATGATTCAGAATTGAAGGGCAGATAAAGAGCTTCACAGAGAAGAAAAAGCTAAAGGAGTTCATCAACTCTAAACCAGTATTATATGAAATGCTGAAAGGTACTCTTTAAAAAGAGGAAGAAGAAAAAAAGGTAAAAGACAAAAAAATTATGAACAACAAATACATATCTATCAACAAGTGAATCTAAAAATTAAGTGAATTAAAATTTGATGAACAGAATAAACTGGTGAATATAGTATAATAAGAAGCACAGAAAGGGAGTGAACTGATAATTCTCAGGGGGAAAGGGATGAGGGGTGTACAGGGAGAGACTGGACAAAAATCATACACCTATGGATGAGGTCAACAGGAGGGAGGTAAGGGTAGAAGGAGGGGTGGGAGCTGGGTGGAGGGGAGCTATGGAGGGGAAAAAAGAGAAACAAATGTAATAATCTGAATAATAAAGATTTAATTTTAAAAAAATAAAATAACGAGATGAATCCAGGCCAGGAGGTAGAAGGTTATTTGGAAGTGCTTCACCAACACCACCATTTGCATGACATGCACTGTGTCAGCCCCCTTATGTGTAAAAGTTCTACATTAAACTTTATTCAAAATGTTTTCCTAAATGTATTGTCAGTGATTCAAATTTTACAACAATATGAAGCATAAACTGTAGAGCATAAACTTTGGCTTTTTCTGAATTGGCAGCCATTTTTCTCTGAATTAAAACATGTAGTACTCAAGGAGTACTTTCACTGAATCTCACAGGTATAATCAACATTTATGCTATAAAAAAATTCCTCCCAATTTTATTCATTCTGTAATAAAAATAAGTAAACCAAAACAAAAAAAATTCTGTTTTCTTTGACAAATTCAGTTTTGAAAACATCATAGTCAAAAGGTCTCTATTCTTGATAAATTTCCTATTTTAAAATTTAAAAGGGATATTGGTGCCTTTATTAATGCCTACATAGGAGAAAAATAAATCCTTTAGGAAATTGCAATGGATACTCCATGAAGAGTCATACTGAATATTGAAAATGCATATTTTTCTTCAGTTAGAGGGTATGGCCAAAATTGCTTGTAGGCTTGATAAAGGAATATTTGGAGTGGAAAAACAGTTTCTATGACAAATGTGAAAAGAATGTGTGACACAATGGTAGCAAAAGTGGATGTAAGAGGAAGTAAATAGACAGAATCCCATGTGCTTACACCTGACACTGAAGAAGATAGCAGGTCTTCACTCCTGATTCCCTCTTACATCCATAAGTTATAAGCAGTGGGAAATGTACTCCAACTATTTTTATGTCAAAATTCTGAAGTTTGTCGAAACTGGTATGGTTCACTGGATAGAGCATCAGCCTGCGGACTGAAAGGTCCCAGGTCCTATTCCGGTCAAGGGCATATATCTTGGTTGCAGGTACATCCCCAGTAGGGGGCGTGCAGAAGGCGGCTGATCAATGTCTCTCATCGATGTTTCTAACTATCCCTCTCCTTTTCTCTCTGTAAAAAAATCAATAAAATATATATATTTTTAAATTCTGAAGTTTGTGAATGCTTTGTCATAATCTAATAAATCAGAATAAATTCAGAGTTATTTCTGTAGTAACAGTCCTCACTTGAACTCAAGTAAGTTTTTTTTTTACTGAGAGATAAAAAAAACACATCTTGCCTGGCTGGTGTCGCTCAGTGATTGAGCAGCGACCCATGAATCACAAGTTTATTCCCAATCAGGCACTTGCCTTGGTTGTGGCTCAATTCCCAGTAGGGGCAACCTATCAATGACTATCTCTCATCACTATGTTTTTATCTCTCTCACTTTCCCTTCCTCTCTCTAAAATCAATAAAAACATATTTTTTAAAATGGGTATACCACAACAAGGCTTATCCCTTTACATATATATTTAAAATAATATATATTATATATTAAAGCTATGGTTTCAGCAACATCAATTCAGCGTTTCCAAAACTGCTGGGGAAGACAACTACCCAAACTTACTCACCTGAAGAAAGAATGCTAAAAAGTAGTCAAAGAAAAGGAGTTCTTGAGTGTGTGATTCCAAGTAGAAAATCTGGATAATGTTTTCTTCCACTGGGATAAGTGATTGTCCTTCCTTATTACAGTCACAAATTTAGAAATACTGTCATTTAAAGATTTGCTGAACCCTCCCCCCCACATGGTTCCCTCATCTGACTGAATGAAGCATGTTAATAAGCCAATTCTGCAGCCACAAATATTGCTCATGTCATTAGAAGTTCAGAGATTCAGGAATTCACTTCACACTGCACATAGATATAACAGATGCTTTTCAATTCCATTTTCAAGTATATGCTATTAGGTCTTGCTCCTATTTGTATGCATGCATTAGTATTCCTGGGGGGAAATAGAATTTGGAAGTTCTTAATTATTCATAAGACAATTCAGAAAAGCACTTCTATGTTACAGCTTGGCAAAATCATAATGTGCAAAAATCCAGTGATTTCCTCCCATCACCATCAACACCTAACTATACACTACTTCCAAGCAGATCTTCCTGAAGTCTATGTTCAATGGAATCAACATCTACCTTGGAAATCAATAGCTCCTCAGTATCTACAAATTAAATAGGACCATAAAATGTTAGGATACAGTATGGGATAATGATTAAGAGTGTGGCTTCTGAAGTCAGACAGCTTGCTTTTATGTTAGTCCTCGCCCAAGGATATTTCTCCATTGATTATGAGAAAGGGAGGAGGAGTGACAGAAAGAGAGAGAAGCATTGATGCCAGAGAGACACATCAATTGGTTGCCTCCTACATGCACCCTGACCTTGGTCTGGAATGGAGCCTGCAACCGAGGGAGGTGCCCTTGACAGGAATCCAACCCAGGACCCTTCAGTCCTTGGGCTGATGCTCTATCCACTGAGCCAAACCAGTTAGGGCAGACTGCTTGCTTTTAAATCTAGGTCCTGCCCTTTATTGCCTGTATACACGTATGCAGGTTATTTTTTCTCTGTTTTCAGCTTATTAGTCTATAGACTGTAGATAATTATAACAATGTTATCCAATATAATAAAAGAGTAATATGCAAATTGACCATACCTCTGCTACACTCACAAAACACGCCCACTAGCCAAGCCCATCGGCCAATCAGAGTGAGTATGCAAATTAACCCAACCAAGATGGCTATGGTCACAGAGAGCTCATGAGAGAGGCCTGGGTTGCCCCTGGCAATGGAAGAAGCCAAGTTTTCCGCAAAGCCTGGACAGCAGAGGTTAAGGCAGCAAAGTTTCAATGGTTGTGCCAGCAGAAGACTTGGCTCCACTCGAGGCTACAAAGTTTCAATTGTAGAAGACAAATAAATCCCAGATACCAGGACCTCCAAGCTTGGGTTGCTGGAGGGCTTAGCCAGCCTTTAAACCACCACAGGCCCCTTGTCCAAGCCACCCCATACCCCAAAGGAACACCTACCCTGATCTAAGACACCCTTCAGGGCAAACCAGCTGGCCCCCACCATGCACCAGGCCTCTATTCTATCTAATAAAAGAGTAATAATATGCAGATTGACCATCACTCCAACACACAAGATGACTGCCCCCATGTGATAACAAGATGGCCAACACAAGAAGGTCAACAGGGGAGGGCAGTTGGGAATGATCAAGCCTGCAGTGGAGGAAAGTTAGGGGCAAACAGGCTGGCAGGGGAGTGGTTAGGGGGTGATCAGGCTGGCAGGCAGAAGCGGTTAGGGGCAATCAGGAAGGCAGGCAAGTGAGCAGTTGGGAGCCAGCAGTCCTGGATTGAGAGAGGGATGTCTGATTGCCCTTTTAGGCTCAATCAGGCCTAAACAGGCAGTCAGGCATTCCTCAAGGGATCCCAGATTAGGAAGGGAGCAGGCTGGGCTGAAGGACACCCCCACCCCCCATGCACAAATTTTGTGCACTGGGCCTTTAGTATATAACATATAAACAAAAGGTATATTGTATATGTATATATATATATAATATATAGAAATGTATTATGTGTAAACAAGATACATATATTTAATATATATTAATAAGTAACTATATTTAAATAATAAATATATAAATATATAATATACTATATTTCACTTATATATGTGCTATAATATATGTATGTGTATATATATGTGTATGTGTACCTTAGAATATTACATTGCTTGAAACATTGTAAGCACACAGAAATATTAGCTGCTTTAATTTTATAACTTTTATATTTGGCATTTAATGTGATCCAACCATCCTTTTCTAGCTATATCTGTAATCCCATTCTTACATATAGCCCATATTCCAGCCAGACTGCTTAATTACTTCTCATCGGTTATCCAAACTGTCCAGCTGCCATACGTTTGTTCCTGCTGCCGAGGCGATTAAAACCACTCTACACACAACTCCCAGTTAAGATAACTTTGAAAACTCATTCATCCTTCTTAGGCAAACTTTTTCTGGTGCTCAAGTTAATTCTGAAAGAGCCATAACACTTATAATTACTACTCTTACCTTTTTGTCCTACATCTGCAACTTTATCATCCTCCTGATTCCCTTGCACATTAACTATAGTTTCTTAAATTCTGTATTCTTGATGCTCTGCCATCTGAGGTTTCATCAACTGGGACTGTGTCTCCCAGGGCTAGTCAATTCTCAGAAATAGCAAATCACTATCACATTGACCCAAGTGCTTGCTATTCTGCCAGAACCATGCTACATATTTTGGTTGCTATAGCTTTGTAGTGTGATCCCTCCAGCTTTGTCGTTTTTTATAGGACTGTTTTGGCTATTCAGGGTAGAATTTTTTGTTTCTATTTCTGCAACTTTACTACATTTGTTTATTATTCCTAATAGTATTTTTAGAAGAGTCTTCAGGAATTTCTATAGCCAATAAAATGAAAACAACCAAAGAGTAGGGATGAATGGATACAGAAAATTAGGTATATAAGCACAGAGGAATATTGTGCAGCCATAAAAGAGGTGAACTCTGCCTTTTATGACAACATGGGTGGATTGTGCAAAGTGTATTACATGAAGTAAATAAGTCAGATGGAAAAAGAGAAATATCATATGACTTTACTCATATGTGGGATATAAAATCAAAAACTGAAATAAAATAAATGAACAAACAAAACAAAACAAAATAAACAGAGGCAGTCAACAGTTCGGTGGTTATCAGAGGAGTAGAAGGTAGAGAGAAAGTAAAATGGGAAAAGGACTTCAATTGCATGTGATGCATGGAAACTAGACTATTGCTGGTGAACATGATGTAGTACTTACAGATACTGATTTATATTATTTAACAATGTTACCTCAATACATTAAAAAAAATAGAAAACAATACACCCTAGGAGTGTGCCTTTCACATGCAAATTAAGCAAACCAGAGTCCATATTCCAAACCACCCTCTCTACCTGGCTCTTACACCTCAGAAGGTAACATTCCCCTGCCCTACTCATCCAAGGCCAGGTACGAGACAACTACAGATTGACCCTACATGCCACTGCTTGCTGAGGTTTTCCAAACTAGCCAATCCTAAGCCTGCTTCCCCTGTCCTTTCCAATGGAAACACAATAAGAGTTCCAGCCTATGCATCCCCCTTGCTCCCTTTGCCTCCTGAATGGCCCTGGAGCATCCCCACGTGCCCTCCTGCATGGTGTGGCATGAGTCCCTCTTGGGAACTGTGAGTAACAGACGATCCCTGCAATGGCAACTGCCTCCTGATCTGTTAGCCTGGCCATACCTGAATAATAATGAAACCTACATTTTAAATCATCTTGCCATTCTGTATCCACTGATTCCCATTTCCTCACCTAGTTTTCAATCTTGCTTTTCAGAACTCTGAAAAGAAGCATTACGTGCCTTGAATGACCAATTTTTAAACCCTTCCTCCATTACTTTGGAGATAACTATATGCATCTTCTTCTCTAAATCACCTTTCGGAAGTCTCTCAATAGGAGCTCTGCTCTGGTTTATTACCTCCTAGGATAATGCCATTAGAGATAATCACATTCTGTAGATATCATCTCCAAAGTACAATTGCCTTAAGAGCCCCTATTGAAGTATTTTTTTCATTTATAACAAGATCTTATGATCATTAAAAATAAATACAGCTGTGAACTGTGTCATGCAGATCAACACACCCGCAGATTTAGAAAACCTCTCAGCAAAAATAAAATTTCATGATTCTCTTTTTTTTCTTCTTGTTTTTATATTTTTCGAGAGGAAATAAAAGAGTATGTGATGCTACTAATTAATGGACCTGTACATTTTAAATGAATTTTATTTTTAATCATAGTAATACACATAGATTTTAATAGGCAATCAGAACCACTAAACAAAAGATACACTAAAAATAAGCATTTCCATTCAACTACCTGCTATCACCCTCCTCATCCAACCAGTTAACCATGTTTAACTCTTCTGTTATTTACTACCACAGATCAACATCATATGTTCATTTTGCTATTTCTGAATTTGTTCATTTATAAACATTATATATTGACTTTATATTATAGTACATAAAGGCTTACTTTCCTTAGGTCACTCTCTGCCCTTCCCATAAACATCTACTCATTATAAACAAACATATTTCTATCATAACTACCAATTAAATAAATCATCCAAATTTGGTTACCTACATTAGTATCTTCATATTTTTCAGTGTAGTTATGCTAGTTCTTCCCACAACAAACAGCTGCCTCTCCAGATGGATTTCTATGATGTAAAATACATAATTTCCATGTCTCCCTTTCGAGAAACTCCCCCTGCAGTGGTTCTCAACCTTTTTTAATGCTGTGACCTTTTAATACAGTTCCTCATGTTGTGGTGACACCATCTTAAAATTATTTTCGTTGCTACTTCATAACTGTAATTTTGCTACTGTTATGAATCATAATGTAAATATCTGTGTTTTCTAATGGTCTTAGGCAGGTTGAAAACTGCTATCAAGGTCGCCTAAGACCATCGGAAAAACAGATATTTACATTATGATTCATTAACAGTAGCAAAATTACAGTTATGAAGTAGCAACAAAAATAATTTTAAGATTGGGGGTCACCACAACATGAGGAACTGTATTAAAAGGTCACAGCACTAAAAAAGGTTGAGAACCACTGCGTTCTGCCCTCCTATTCCAAATGGTCGGGTGTTCCTCTAGGTCTGCTACAAAGCTTCTTTTCTGGGACTTCCCATCACTCTTAATAGAATGTCTCCTCAAGAAAGCTGTTTCCTGAATCCCATGCTTTCTTCTTGCTTCGTGTGTTTTCCTGTTTTGATAGAGAACATATCTACACCTTTCTGAGAAGAGTGCAACAAGTAAAAATGTCTGAGGTTTTCCTTGTCTTCAAATGTCCTTATTAAACACAATCTCTTAAGTAAGAGTTTAATATTCTCCCTCAGTACAGAGTGTTTCTCTTTGTATTTACCTTTCAGTGTTCACTGAATGTAACTGATACCTGATCTTTTGTACATAACCCACTTCACTGTCTTTTTCTCTCTGTCTCTTTATCTTTCCTATCCTCAAGTATGAGAGATTAGTTCCTTGCCACTTCCTCATTCTATTTTCTCCATCTCTTTTCCTCTAACATTATTAGGTGGATGTTGGAGCTCCTAGATTAATGCTCACCTTTTCTCTGCTGCAATGCTAGCTTATGTTTCTGACATTATCTTCTAACCCTTTTACTTTCTTAAATTTCAGTTGCTAAAATTATCACTACCTAGAGTTCTTTTTTTTTTTTTTCTCAAAAGGTCACCTTATTTCATGGATAGATGAACTTCTCTTATTTCTCCAAGAATATCAGTTTAAAATGCAATTTTTTTTTACCTTTATTCTTCTTGATTTTTTTTCTGTTTATTTTTGTGTGCTTTAATCTCACTCTTTCATATTAAAAGCTTACCACAAATACTTGGTTGTCTTTTGCTGTTTACTTAAATTCAATGGGAATGCACTAAAGCTACTTAGAGCCCCAGTGCACGTAGGCCAACCTATGGTCTATGTACACCAATAACCTGGCCATGTGAGTACATCAGTTGGAGGAGATAGAGGTATATATAGGGAGTATGGTCTGGTCATGGCATTTAGGGAAAGAACACTAGAGAATCTTAGAACTCTGGATATGTTTCTAATTGCTCTTTTATCAGACTGGTGCCTCAGTCATGCTGTCCACTGCATCTGGTCTCCCAGAGCTTCTCTGAGAGAAGAAAGGGCAGTCGATTACATCAAGAAATGAGGCTGGAACCTATTTCATTTTTCTTTATACTGTACTAATTTTCTTTATACAGATTGGTGCTTCCGATGACTGCGAATTTCTGAGTTTCTGAAAATGAACTGGCCACTTTTCCTCAGGACCTTCCTATGTAAGTACTTAGTCTTTTGTTTTGTCCTGTGTTCATTTTCAGAGGGTCCATTCCTTTGTTCCTGCTCCATAATCCAATATATGTTGACAGCTCTCATCTCAACTGTCTCTTCTCCCTTTCTTGTCCTGGTAGGTCTATTTATTTAATGGATTTTACTTTTTTATTGGGGTGTCAGCAGTAACCAGAAGAGATAAATACATATATACTTGTGTCATACTTAATCCAAAGACAGCCTTGTATATTTTAATGACTAAATTTTTAAAGAAATAAACTGTGATTCAACAGATAGGGAATAAATGAGGTAATGGAGATTTAGCCATTCCAACACTTAGACCAGGGAGCCCCAAAAGCAAGATTTGGACCATTACAAATATCATTTAGAAATTTTGATAAAACAGAGGCCTGATTCCTGGAGTTTGGGATTCAGAACATCTGTGTGGTAGATAAGAGATCAACCAAACAACTTGTATGCATGCATATAAGCATAACCAATAAACACAAAACACTGGAGGGTTAGGGTATGCCTCAGGGGTGGGGGGGCAATGGGAAGATATGTACACATGCAACACAATACAAAAATTTTTAAAAAAAGAACATCTGTGTGATGTCTAAGAATATTTAACACATCCCTGAGTTATTTTTATGGTATACCATTGATTTAGACAGGTTATCTTGTTATTTAAAATAAGAGCAAGTTCTCCACTGAATTTAACAATGCAGTTTACAAAATAAGAATGCATCTCACTAAACTTAAAAATGTTTTTTCACTGGGCTTTATACAAAAAAAGAGAATTAACTTTTATCAAGCACCTTGGCCTTCTGCTAAATAGCTCTTTTAGAACATTAGAATGGTAGAGGTTCCCATTATAAAGGTCACTAATTATTAGGTAATTATTAGAGATATTAGGTCATTTACCTAAAATAATAGGACTAATTAGTAGTAAAGTTTGATTTAGAATGCAAAATCAGAGGTCATGGCATACCTTAATGCTTCTTCATACTTTCAATAATCAATTATAACCACCTGATTACAAGCTGCATTTAGCCAGTAAACTAACCACTGGTAAAGATCAGAAGAGAAATTCCCTTACGAGAGATTGAGGATTAAACTGAGAAACAAAACAAATATCCATGAAATAATCAGTCTCTGTATGATCTAACGTTCCCCAACTGGGATTCTAACCATATTAATACATATACTAAGTGAGGAAAAAGAGGGAAGTTTCCATGATCAATAAATTGGGTAATTGAATTAAACAACTTTAAAGAAGTATTTTTTTTTATTAACAAGGCATTTCAGAATCTTTAATGTAAATGTGCATCATGAATTTCTAAATGGAAGATGGAGCATTCCTACAAATTTTTGGCCTGTTAACCACCATTCACATCTAAAACAAAATTTCCATGGGAGGAAAAATAGAAAAATGGTCATGGAGAATGGCAGTATGTTGACAGTTGAAAGAGAAAGTTAATCTGGACAAATGAGTAGTTGCCCAATCTAGCCTCTGAAGAATTTGGACAGCTAAACTTTGCCTGGTGCCACATAGGTGGAAGTGAAGAGGCTAAGATGAAGATGACCTGCTTCAGATGGAAGGCTTATACTCCCACTAGAGGCCTGATGTACAAAATTCGTGCAGGGGAGGTGGGGTGAGAGAATTTTTCAGTTCAGCCTGCACTTTCTTGCAATCTAGGACCTCTCAGGGGCTGTTGCTCTTTACCACCCACCTGATCGCTCCTAATTGCCAGCCTGTTTCTCCTAACTGCTTGGCTTGCAGCTCCTTAGTGCTGCCATGTGGGTGGGAGAGTTTCCCACTACTGCTGCTGTGCTCACCAGCCATGAGCCTGGCTTCTGGCTGAGCTGCACTCCCACTGTGGGAGCACACTGACCATCAGGGGGATGCTCCTGTGTTGAACATCTGCCCCCCCACCACATGGTCAGTGACCAGTCATTCTAGTCATTCTGCCATAAAGGTCACTGTGTTTTTATATAGATATAGATATAGATTGATAGATAGATAGATAGATAGATAGATAGATAGATAGATAGATAGAGTGAATGCTAGAACCAGTTGGAAACAGATCCAAAAGTCCTGCTTGAATTTGGAGATGGGTGCTGGATTTGGTATAACAACTAAAATAAAATGACTATGAAACAATGAGATTGATAGTCTCCCAGGCCATTCCAAATTGTGATATCCTGAAGGTTAAAGAAAACAAAACACTAAGGATTAGAAGATAGAAAGATGATTCTCTTCACTTATCAGACACCCTCTAAATGACCCTTACCATGCAGTCCTCTGTATATTTTAAAAATGCATGTGCTGGATATATTTATTCATTTTACAGCTACATAATAAATAAATAGTAATGTAAAGAGGTAAATAGTACATTGTTATTCTTGGCAATGATGCTATCTTGTTAAAATAAAAGATACAATCATTCACTATGATGTAATTTCTTATTCAATCTTTACAAATCTCTGGAGACAAGTAGGGCAGTCATTGTTGCCATCTTGACATGTCATAATTGAGGAAAGAGATGCATGTCAGAGTGCTTCCTGTTCCAAGTGACAGCATTCTACTATACACTAACTTGAGAGAATTCATTAGCTAAATTAACTCAGAAAGCTATTAGATCAGTTTAAAGTATCAGAAGAAATAATATATATTTTTTGTTTCTAATCTTCTCCCTAATAGGGTAGAGACCTTGTCTCTCTTGTTCCTTTCTCATGCTTAGTACTTTGGACAGAATCTGACACATTTAAGACACCAATTAAATATTCACTAAAGAACTAAATAGCATAAATATATTCTAAGTAAAATAGCAGCAATCATCTGTACAGGCACCTATACTGACCATAATCAACACATTCTTAAGTAGAAAGTATTCTTAAAATAAACTACAATCACTTTTTAGATAAAAAAAAGATGACAGTGGAGAGGAATATGAGTTTATAGAAATACACAGTTAATCGCAACTTAGCATAAAAATGTGCAAAACATCTTGATAAAACTAACTGGAAAAAATCATTAAAAATTACAAAATAAAAACATCATGGCAACAAATGACAATTAAAACACAATAATCCAAATCTATGCAACACAGTGAAAGCAGTCTTGAAAGGGAAGTTCATAGGTCTACAAGCCTACTGAAAAAAAACAAGAAACAATGGTAATAAATTAGCTAACCCTACAACTCAAAGAATTAGAAAGAGAGCAACAAGAAAAGCACAGTATAAGCAGAAGGAAGGAAATAGTAAAGATTAGAGCAGAGATAAATGACATAAAGAAACAATACAAAAGATCAACAATATCAAGAGCTAGTTCTTTGAAAGGATAAACAAGATTGATGAATCTCTAGCTAGGCTCACCAAGAAACAAAGAGAGGGATCCAAATAAACAAAGAGGTGCAATAACAAAAAGACCCCACCGAAATACAAAGGACTGTTTAAAAAAAAATACTATGAACAACTCTATTCCAACAAAGTGGAAAACCTGGAGGAAATGGACATAATTCTAGAAAAATATAATCTTCCAAAACTCAATCAGGAAGAATCTAAACATCTCAATAGGCCAATAACTATGGAAGAAATTGAAGCAGTCATCAAAAACTTCCAGCAAACAAAAGCCTGGGACCAGATGGCTTCACAGGGGAGTTTTACCAAACATTCAAGGAAGAATTAAAGCCTATCTTCCTCAGACTATTCCAAAAAAAATTCAAGAAGGAATACTTCTGAGCTCCTTATTAACCTTAGTTAAGTTTATTCCAATACCTAGAAATAAACTTAACTAAGGAGGTAAAAGACCTATACGCACAAAACTACAGAACCCTGAAAAAAGAGATAGAGGAAGACATAGACAGATGAAAGAGCATACCATGCTCATGGATTGGGAGAATCAACATCATTAAAATGTCCATACTACCCAAAGCAATCTATAGATTCAATGCACTACCCATTAGAATACCAAATATTTCACAGACCTAGAAAGAACTCTCCAAAGATTCATCTGGAACAAAAAAAGATCTTTTATAGCCACAGCAATCCTGAGAAAGAAGAATAAGGTAAGTGGGACCTCAATACCAGATTTCAAGCTGTACTACAAAGCCACTGTTCTCAAAACAGCTTGGTACTGGCACAAGAACATACATATAGATTAATGGAATAGAATAGAGAATCTAGGTATCCACCCAAACCACTATGCTCAATTAATATTTGACAAAGGAGACATGACCATACAATGGAGTCAAGACAGTCTCTTCAAATTAAGTGGTATTGGGAAAATTGGACAGATACATGCAAAAAAAAAAAAATGAAACTAGATCACCAACTTACACCATACACAAAAATAAACTCAAAATGGATACAGGACTTAAAAATAAGAGGGGAAAACATAAAAATACTAGAGCAATCCATACGCAGCACAATCTCAGACATATGCTGAAGGAAATTCTTCACTGATACTGTTCCTAGGGCAATGGAAGCTAAAGAGAAAATAAACAAATGGGACTACATCAAAATCAAAAGCTATTTCACAGCAAAAGAAACCATCAACAAAACAACAAGATAGCCTATGTATGGGAGAACATATTTGCAAATGTTATCACTGATAAAGGTTTAATCTCCAATATCTACAACCAACTCACACAACTTAATAAAAGGAAGATAAATGATCCAATAAAAAATGGGCAATGGACCTAAATAGAATCTTTTCAAAAGAAGACAGAAGAAAGGCCAAAAGGCACATGAAAATATGTTCAAAGTCACTAATTATCTGAGAGGTGCAAATAAAAATGACAATGCGATACCATCTCACACCTGTCAAAATGGCTATCATCAGCAAATCAACAAACGACAAGTGTTGGCGAGGATGTGGAGAAAAAGGAACCCTCGTGCACTGCTGGTGGGAATGCAGACTGGTGCAGCCACTGTGGAGAACAGTATGGAGTTTCCTCAAAAAACTAAAAATGGAACTCCCATTTGACCCAGTAATCTCACTCTTAGGAATATATCCTAAGAAATTAGAAGCTCCCATCAGAAAGGATATATGCACCCCTATGTTCATAGCACCACAATTTACAATAGCCACAATTTGGAAACAGCCTAGGTGCCCATCAGCATATGAATGGATCAGAAAACTATGGTTTTCTATGCTACAAAATGGAATTCTATGCTGACATAAAAAAGAAGAAATTCTTACCATTTGCAGCAACTTGGATGGAACTGGAGAGCATTATGTTAAGTGAAATAAGCTAGTCAATGAAAGAAAAATACCACATGATCTCACTCATTTATGGATAATAAAGAACATTATAAACTGATGAACAAAAATATAGATACAGAGGCAGTAAAGCATCAAACAGACTGTCAAATTACAGTGGGAAGGTTAGGGAGAGGTGGGGTAGATAAGAGATCAAACAAAGGACTTGTATGCATGCATATAAGCATAACCAATGGATGCAAGACACTGGGGCTGAGGGCATGCATGGGAGTGGAGTAGGGAGGGGGGCAATAGGAAGATATGTACACATGTAATACATTAATAAAAAATAAAATAAATAAACAAATTACAAAATGGAATAAATATCCATTTTATACATTTGACAATGACTGCTTACAGATTATGAAATATTTTAAATACAAGAATTTCCTCTTAACAGAATTTTATTTTAATATCAAGAAGATATTTTGGATTAAACTGTGCTCTTTCTTTTCATTAAAGAACAATTTAAAGTTAGCATTAATGAAGAAATTATATTTTAGAGGGAAAGAAGAGCAACCAGAGGAAAAAATGAAGATAGACAAGCTTAAATTACATTTAAGTCCCCATAGCTACCTTAGTTTCAGAAAAGGATGGAGTTACTAGACAAAATAAGTAGCAAGTTAAAGTAGAGCCATACTCCAGAGGGCTTTGAATGCAAGGGTGACAAGACTCTTTTTAGTTTCATAGTCACTAAAAGATTTTCCAGCAGGGAATTGCTGTTTAGAAAGAACAAGGTAGCAGCATAGCTTACAAAAGATTACTGTGGGAAAAACAAAAACAAAAACAAAACAGCATCTGCTGAATTAGGAGCTAGACCATAGGAAAAATAACTAAAGTTTGAGCTAGGAATACAACAGTGGGGAAGAGACAAGAAAGGATGGGCAAGTGAAGAGGAACTGTGAGATCAGACAAGGATCTCAGCCTTGGCTTCACCACAGCCCATACACTGATCATCCTGGACAGTCATAGGTATCCTCTGCCCAGCAACTTACATCTCATTTCTTGTGGTTCCAGATCTTCAATCCTGACCACGGAAGAAGCAGTTGACCCAGGCCTGATCAATCACAGGACAGTATATCCTTGGTATCAGTGGTCACGTGACCCAAGCAGGGCCAGTCAGCACCCTTTCCTGAGATTTACATATTGCACTGGAAGAAATTCTCTCCCTGTGAAAAAGTCCCCTCTACAATAGCAAAGAATCACAGAGGCAGGAAGAAGTTCAAAATGAATTGAGTTCCCACTTCCAGTCCTTAAGGCACACCTGCACACAGCTCTTCCCTCACCTGGGAGCTGTCTCAATATGATTCTTAGCTATATAAGCCAATAAATTCCTTGAGGAAAATGTATGTTTAATTTTTTTCACTTGAAATCAAGAGTTTCAATAATGCATAAGCTCACTGGTGCCAGTCTTCTCAATCGTGGCATGGCAGCATTGGCAATGAGCACCCCACACATCCTCCAGACTCTGGAGCCCAGAGTGGTGGGAAGGCTCAAGTAGAAATCACCCTCTAAACTATTAAGCACTGTAAAAATCAAAGTTCTCTACTCTGAGTATATATTTTTTAATCACAATTACTTCAATATATTGTAAATGCAGTCATTTTCCTTTCTTTCAGACATATATGTATCTGATCTAAAATGATAAGAATGTTAATGATAATTTATAATAGCAGCTTTTATGTACATAATGTTTTATTGAGCCAGTCTAACTAAGAAATAATATAATTGAGATAAAAATTCATAACATTTTACTAGAGAACTCATTCTTAAAGAGACTACCCAAACGATTCTCAGATGCAAGGTTTTTAAAAGGCCAGGGCATAACTTCTTTTTCTGTTAAGATACATCCTGAACATAGCATGTGGAATGAAGTTTTCTACTCAGGATCATTACTCAGCTACTTTAGATTCTACTTTTTCTTTCCAATTAATTCCACCTTAAGCCACTTAACTAAGCACAAGAGATCAAGCTATGGAATATTGACTCTAAGATGCAAATTAATTAATACCTAACAATGTGTAAGAGATTACATTTTGAAATACAGGGAAATCATCTTTTACACATACATTACTTACATTTAGAGGGGATAATTTTTTTTTCCAATTTGGTGTGTCTCAAAAAAAGATAATAGAGAAAATAAATAATATTTACTCTTAAGTATGAGGTTTGCTTTGAGATGTAAAATAAAGTTTTTGGTCAAACAGGTACCATTAAATAATAAAAGTACAGTCCAAATCCATTAAAAGTATATTTTTCAATTAAGCATTAAACCTTGCCTCTCTGTTAATTTCATATGCTTGCATAGGCAAAGAAATTATGAAATATTATTTGAATTGCTAATACAGGCCTAAAAAAGAACTAATCCAGCCCGATGGTAATTATCCATGTGAAAAATTAGTTTTCTTAGGATGTGGCATTGTGCAATTTGGCTCTAATTGGTGTATGCCACCAATTAATGTCTAACAATGCATCTAGCAAATGAAAGAAAATTTATTGAAAATGAGTAAAATGCCATGCTTTAGTAGTACAGATTAATGTCAGTGTTTGTCTCCCACTCCTTTATTATTTTATATTATTTAATTATTTTGTCTTCCTGGTTAGAACTGATTTGCATTTTCTTCTGGCCCAGTATTAGCCAGTAGTCTTTGCTGGGTTTCTAACTTTGTTCAATTAACAACTGATAGGCACTCACCCCCCTTTTGAGGATGAGTGCCTATCAGTTGTTAACTGAACAAAGTTGGAAACCCAGCCATATTCTGAGGTAGGCCTCAGGGCAGCTACAAATGCAATCAAGATATATTCTTGCTATTATATGTTGCAAGTCCTCAATTCCTGTGTCTCTTTTTGCTCCCCATTGTTTTTAGAGGGGAAGGTTGGGAGAGAGACAGAGAGAGAAATATTGATGTGAGAGAGACACAACAATTGGTTACCTCCCACACATACCCACATCAGGGCCACGGATTGAGCCTGCAACAGAGGTATGTGCCCTTGACTAGAATTAAACCTGGGATCCTTCAGTCCACCGGCTGACACTGTATCCACTAAGCCAAACCAGCTAAGTCATCTCTTTTTCCATAAGATTTATCTGACATTCTAGAATTGGTCCAGCTTCAGAATTTTCATAGGCAATTTATAGTTATTTTTATTTTGCAATTACAATGATGATGATGACTAATATTCATTTCATATAGGGTTTATTATGTGCCAAATATATTTTAACAACTTTACATACATTAACACATTTAATTCTTACAAACCTGTGAGATAACTACTATTATTATTACACTAGAGGCCCAATGCATGAAATTCATGCATGAAGGGAGGGTTCCTCAGCCCAGCCTGCACCCTCTCCAATCAGGGATCCCTTGGGCCTAAACCAGCAGTCGGATATCCCTCTCACAATCCAGGACTACTGGCTCCTAACCATTTGCCTGCTTGCTGGCCTGGTCACCAACTGCCCTCCTGCTGGCCTGTCTGGTCACCCCCCCAACACCCCCCCTGCTGACCTGGCTGCCCCCCAACTTCCCCCATGCCAGCCTGGCTGCCCCCTAACTGGCCCCCTGCCAGCTTGGTCACCCCTTAACTCTCCGGAAGGAAGTTGGACATCCAGAAGATGTCTGGTCACCTAGTCTCCTTAGCATATTACCCTTTTATTAGTATAGATTCTTATTTTACAGAAGAGAAAACTGTGCAGTAATAAAGTTAAATAATTTTCCCAAGGTCACACAGTTAAGTGAGAGAGTTGTGTTTCAAACACAAATTTTCTACAGTGTCCATGCTCTTGGCCACTGGTCTATACTGTCTTCTTCTTAGCCAAACTCCACCTAACTCACTCATGAATAAACTGAAAAATAAATAAGTGCCAAATCCACAACAATATAAATTAACATTAATGCTCACAACATGCTTTAAAAGTCAATAAAAGTGAGACATCTAAAAATGATGTGGAATCCTAATCAATAGACTCACACTGAAAAAAATAACAAATGTTTGCACATATTTATTTTAACCTAAACTAAAATTTTTTTAAAATATATTTTATTTATTTTTTACAGAGAGGAAAGGCGAGGGATAGAGAGCTAGAAACAACAATGAGAGACATCGATCAGCCGCCTCCTGCACGCCCCCTACTAGAGATGTGCCCGCAACCAAGGTACATGCCCTTGACCGGAATCGAACCTGGGACCTTTCAATCTGAAGGCCGACGCTCTATCCACTGAGCCAAACCGGTTTTGGCTAAACTGTTTTATATATTTGCACATCTATGCAATTTTTATTAAAGAGGGGATTAATAGAAATTATATATACATACATATATATGTACATATCTGTATGTATGCACATACATGTATATATGTGTGTGGTGTGTGTGTGTATGTGTATATATACACACACACACAAATTCTATTAATCTGCTCATTAATAAAAATTATTCAAATTACTAAGTATCCATCCTAATAATATTAGCTACCTTTCTCAAATTTATCTGCTTACTTGTATCTATCTCCCAGGAGTCTCTAAGATATTCATTTAACACCACAATTAGCAAAATTCTTACATATATGTAATGCTCACAAAATACTCTTTAGATGGATGGGTGGACAGATGGACAAGGTGAGTAAGATATAATGGAGAACAGGAAGTCTGGTGAAGAGAGTTGAAAATGGTAAGAAAAAGTTTACTCTCTCTTCTGCTAGAAAGTTTGAGGACTTTCTGAAAGTATTTGGGGGCCACTCAATTTGAGGAGAGGAATAACATGATCATAATGGGTACTAAAAAAAAAACTTATGGTAATGGGCCAGGTGAGAAGACATAAGATAACAGCACTATTGAGTGTATGACAGCATTGTGTCTGGCATATGTCCCAGAATGGGACACCAAACTGACCAAGGGCCCCAGCTTCTTCTGAAATCCATCCTGGCTTTCATCTTGAGTCCATGCTTCCCACTGACTACTCTCAGGGGATCATTGAGTGTGGCAGGAACACCAAGTTAGTCCTGGAAGCATGAATAACTTTGAAGAGTGATTTGGCTCAAAGAACTACCCTCAGATGCAGGGCAGACTTGGACATTTCCGGACAACCTCCAGTCTCTCATGCTTTCCCTTGGGGGTCAAATCTGCAGCATAGGCTGCTGATTCTCCCAGCTTCCCCTGGCTCCTTCCTCATTTTCTTTTGTGAGCATGACTCCCAAAAACTTTCTGATGCATTTTATCTTGTCTTGGCATCTGCTTGGAGGAAAGATCAGTGGTGCAATTCATACAAATTCATGAGAGCCAACAATTAAATTTTCAGGAATTTTACAAGCTAATTTTTAAACATCCCATTATCAAAAATTAAATTATATAAATTTACAATTAAATAAACCATCAAAAATAAAAGCCACAAATACTCAAAATATATAATATTCTAATTTTTACTATATTTTTCTATTACTTATGATCTTGAAGTTACTTATTTCTAATGATGCAGATCCCATACAATGATGTTCTACCACACATCTCTCTGTGGGCAGCAATGTCACATTAGTGATTTGAAATTGGGCACAATAGGGGTTTATATGTCATAGAAATCAACAAATGCTACAGAAATCAACAAATCAGTATTTATTTACTTGTTTCTATCACCTCTTTATTTCAGAAAGATGGCTGTAAACCATTTACTTGCAAGCCACTTATCTGCATTCATAGTAACACAGTTTGGACTTGAGAATTTATAGAAAATATATTAAGAAATAGCATAGTTGTAGTATCCGGCTTGGTTGTAAATTCTCTGAAGGCAAGAGCAATGTTTAAATTTTCTTTACAAGTGTGGTTAGAGCAATAGGATACTTGGGAGTTAACATTAATAAAGTATTTTTAAAGGGAAGAAAAAATATGAAATGTTAAGAATAGAGTAAAACTTAAAAATAAATTTTACTCAATTTCAACATTGTACAAATTAAAACTGAACTTCAGATTTCCTCATGCTCACACAAATAATACTGAAAATAGAACTTACTTAAGAAAAACAAAGCAGAACAAGGAAACTGTAATCTACAGCAAAAAACAGAGCGATATATACGTATTTACATTTCCAAAGCCACTGTATTTTTCCTTCTTATTTTGTTAATCCTCACCTGAGGTTACTTCCATTGACTTTTACAGAGAATGAGTAGGAGGGGGAAAGACAGAGAGAGAAACAACTTGTGAGAGAGATACATCTATTGGCTGCCTGCCTCCTGCATAAACCCTGAACAGGGCCAAGGATCCAGCCTGCAACTGAGGTAAGTGCTTTGGACTGCGATTGAACCCAGGACTCTTCAGTCTGAGAGCCAATGCTCTATCCACTAACCCAACCAGTCAAGCCATATTAGTTTTTCCTAAAGAACTGTGTGACCAGCTATAGGTAAAACCTTAAAATCCTTAGGCACTAGGGAACGAATGGAGGATATGGGTAGCTCCCATCCTTTTGCTTTCCACTGGTTGGCCTCCCTTCACCAAACACTTAAAAAAAATCCAATCTCTAATCTCTCAACTTCCTTCCCCAACTAAATTCTCACTTTACAGTGGTGGTTCCAAAACTTCATTAAGCATCCCATTTAACTATCTTCTCCCATTCCCACAAATGACTCCATAAATTGCAGGATTTTGTCTAGCAAGATCTATTAAGCAATACAATTTTGTTTTCTTAGATCTATTAAAATTAGATCTAATTTTGTTTTCTTAGATCTGATTTACACTAGTTACCAACTATTCCCCCAGTATTTTTTTATAATTTCAGTACTTTGTGGCTGTTTCATGTGTATACTTACGGTTTCTTGCAGAAACATTTTACATATTGGAAATATTTGTTTAATATCATCTACAAAATCTCAAAGAAAATAGATTTCTCTGAATGCTGCTCACAGTGTCTTGCATAGGTATACTCTCTGGGTGCAATTATTCAGAAGAGTTCTACTGCTTTGAAAAGAGATGCACTATCCCTTATAGGGATTTTTCCTCTCCATGCAGTCCCTTCGTTATTCCTATTCCTGTCCTTTCTCTAAAAATCCCAACAACCTGGCTGTCTTTCAGTTTTTCAAACAGGTTTTCCGCTTCCCATCCTAGGGTTCTTGCACATGATATTCCCTCTACCCCACATCTTCTGGCCCCTGTAACTTGATTACTCCTATTCATTGTTCAATTCTCAGTTCAAATTTCTCTTCCTAGAGATAATTCCCTGAAGTCTCCTTCCTTGTCACCTCTCCCACCATACCAGCTACGGGGCTAGATAAGATCTCCAAAGTATTATCTCTTATTTATCTGTGCATTTCCCCTACTGCAGACTATATCGATATATGTATGTAATTATTTGATGACTCCCTCTCTCTTCAGAATGTAAGCTTTATGAGGCAGAAGCCATATTTAAATTGTTCTCTTGTTATCCTCAACACCTACCATGGTACCTAATACATAATAGGGGTTAATTAATATTAGTTGAATAAATAAATGAACAAATGTAGCAAATACATTTTTTTTATTTAAGTTGAGGTAAGCAGTAATTCCTAACAAAGTCCTTACTGCTAGAAATAGACAATCTCTGACCCTCAAGCTGATAGGACTTCAAAGTTCCATTTGAATACCTAAAACACCATTACTGCTGGATTTTGAGACTTTACATGGAGATTCTGCAATTACATTAGAAAATTCTCATGAAAGATTCCAAATGATAATGCATGGAATACATTTTTATATCCACTATAAACTCAACTTTGTAAAAATGTAAATGCATGAAAGAATAGAATTTCTGTTCTCTTTATCACCTTATCTTATCATTGTAAATGATGGGGAAGGAGACTTTAGAACAATAATGCATTCACATTATTTTTAAAGAAAATCACATAGGGAGTAGAGGAAATAAAAATAAAGTTGTTAAAAAAGAAATCAATAGTAACAGCAACAATAATAGCAACATTCTTACAATGTGCCAACCACTATTCTATGTGCTTTACATATAAAAAATGTGGGTATCTGCTGTTGCCCTCCTAGTCTAGGGGTGAGGGGCATTTTAGGAAGAGTTTCCATGGACATAAGAGATGTAGAAAGGGTGGGAAGGACCTGGAGACCTGAATATATTTTTAAGGGAAAGAAGAAAGATGGAGGGATAGAAAAGGAAATTCAATTGGGAAATGGTCTCTGAGTACCTAATTAAAGAGACTTAATATTACTGAAAATTTTCCATAAGGGAAAAGTAAAAAATATATTTTTGTACCATACTTTGTGTAGTAAGACAATTACTTGTCAGCTCCTAGGGAGATCAGGGTCTTTATGGTAAAACTAGAGGCCTGATGCATGAAATTTATGCAAGTGTAGGCCTTCATTCCCCTGGCTGCCTGCACCACTTCCCTCTGGCACCCGGGATGCGGGCTTTCCTCACAGCTTCATCTGGAAGTTTGTCTGGAAGGTGATCTTATGTAATTAACATATTATGCTTTTATTATTAAAGATATTATGCCAGCATTAACTCCCAGATGTGGTGGAGCATAATAACTAGGGGACACACACACACACACACACACACACACACAGATGATTAAGAACTAGAAGGAACTAGGCCAACATGTTCATATTGTGTATCTCTGGTAGTGAGTTTCTGAATAACTATTATTTTCCTCTTTGTATTATTATTTTTTCCCTTTTAATCCTCACGGAGCACATGCTCAGAAAAAGGAAGTGGGGGGGAGGAAGGGAGGGTTAGAGAGACAGAGAGAGAGAGAAACATCAATGGGAGCAAGAAATATGGATGGGCTAGCCTCTACTTGTGCTTCAACCCAGGACCAAAACCACAACACAAGTATGTGCCCTGACCGGGAATCAAACGGGCAACACTTTGGTGCCACGGACACCACTCAACAGAACCACTCCAGCCAGGCTGTATTATTATTAATGGCAATTTTTGTAAGTTAGAATACAAATTGCCAGAATATATATTGTGGTCAATTTTTCTATATACCCTCATTGGGTTGACCAATATAAATCATTTGCTGCTGTAGTTGTTTACCATGCTTGTGCCTTCAATCCTTAGTTCCAAGGATGCCTAAGTATCTGCATACTTTATAAACACAACCCAAACATACGCAGAATGCAAAGCGACTTGTGTTGGTTCATTAAATTCATGCTGGGTTTAAAAGTGCAATTTAGCTTATGCTTGAACAGGGGCAAAGTGTGTGTGTGAGAGAGAGAGAGTTGAGATATTCAAATTCATTTAATAATGCTGCACTTGAGGGAAAGACAAGGTTTTAAAGCTGATATTCTGATTTCTTTCTTTACATGCATTCATATATTCAACAAATTTACCAAAAGCCAGAATAACTACAAGCTGCAAGGTAAAACAGAACGTAGATGTCAGTGGACTTCGAAAAGGTATGATTTGTATATTGGACACTTGTATCCACGCTACCTTAAATTATTTTGTTGTTGTTTTTTCCTAACACAATTCAGTGGTTTTTTTGTTTTTTTATTCTTTATTGTTTAAAGTATTACATGACTCTCCTTTTTTCCTCCATTGACCTCTCTCCCACCATGCCCTCCCCCAAGCACAAGCCCTCACATCCTCCGCCCCTGGCCTACTGTCTGTGTCCATTGGTTTTGCTCATGTGCATGCATATAAGTCTTTTGGTTGATCTCATACCCTCTCACACCCCACCTTCCCTCATGGGTTGTACAGTTTGTTCGATGCTTCAATGTCTCTGGTTCTATTTTGTTCATCAGTTTATGTTGTTCATTATATCCCACAAATGAGTGATCATGTGATGTTTATCTTTCTCTGCCTAGCTTATTTTGCTTAGCATAATGCTCTCTAGTTCCATCCATGCTGTTGCAAATAGTAAGAATTCCTTCTTTTTTATAGGAGCTTAGAATTCCATTATGTAGATGTAATTCAGTGGTTCTTCCAAGAAATACTTCCCCTCTCCTTCCTCACTCTTACTCATTGTAGATGCCATGAGAAGGACTAAGCCTTTTCAGGGATGAGCACATGACCTAAGCCTAGTTGATTAGAGAACATCCCCAATATATTCACAAATGAGAAATGGCAATAGTTTTAGGAAGGGCATGTGACACACAAAAAAGCCAATTAAGAGTTATTTCCAAATATATTAGATAAGATAATGTTAACTGCTATTACAAATTGATCCAAAATATAAAATTATGCTGAAGGTTATATCTTATACAAATAAAATAAAAAATGGTATCCCTGATTGATAGGCAGTCTTTCACAAAGTAGTGATTCAGAGACTCAAGTTCTATCCATGTTCCGAAATCCAAAGTCTCACATGGTCTTCAAGGTGAAGAACATGGAGAATCACATGTGGAAAGGTTATGTGGGCCAGACTGGATTAAACATGCATCACCTCTGCTCACATTCCATTAACTAGAGTGGGCTCATAAATACATATAGTCTTTCCTATGGACCCAGGAAGAAGATAAGTTGGATATGAGGAACATCTAGCCAGGCTCTGACATGGAGACATTCTAGACATATTGGGGAAAAGATGCATCTTTGGGGAGCAGCTGCCAATCTTGAAGCCTGTATTTCCAGAGCCAATTGGTATTACAGTTGCCACCTGTGCAGAAGTTAACAGGCCTGATGCAGCTTATCCTCAAAACAGCCTGCTTGTAAGGCTGGACCTTGGCCTTTGGAGTATATCTAGGAACTTAGATTTCAGAAGGTCCCCACTGCCTTAATAAGATTAACTTCTGGTGCCTCAGATGTTTGTAAGAAACAATGTGGTTTACGCTCAACATCTGCTTTTCTCTGCAAGTCTGGAATTTAAGTATGTGTTAGGCAGAGGGTGCCTATCTGACCAGTCCCTCAAGAACCTTAGTCACTGAGTCTATAGTGAGCTTTCCTGGCAGACAACACTTCATGTGTGCTAAGGGCAATGTGTGCATCCTGTGTGACTCCCCTGGCAGAGGATTCTGGACCTGGTTTCCTTGGGACTTTGCCCCATGCAATTTTTCCCCTTGCTGATTTTGCTTTGTATCTTTTTACTGTAATAAATCAAAGTCATGAGGACAACTATATGCTGATACCTGTGAATTCTCAGCAAATCATTGAACCTGAGAGTGGTCTTGGCAGACCCTCAATACACCACCACATGGCCTCAAAGAGTCTTTTTGAGATCAAAGCTAATGCAGAGGAAAAGACTTAAGAGATGCAGAGGTAGATTCCTGACTGAATTCCCGGTCACACAGATCAAGCTGTAACTGAAGTCAAACACAATGACTGAACTTTTCAGTTATCAAGCCAATAAATTCTTTTTCATGCATATGTCAGATTAAATGGGCTTTATTTTACCTTTAACCATAAAGAGGATCAACTTATACAGCTTGTTATCTAAATATTGATATTAAAAAGAATATCTTTATTTTTTAATGTATTTTTATTAATTTTAGAGAGGAAGGGAGAGGGAGAGAGAGATAGAAACATCAATGAAAGAGAATCATTGATTGGCTGCCTCCCACAAACCCCACCCTGGGAACCGCAACCCCAGTATTTACCCCGACTAGGAATTGAACCATTGACCTTCTGGTTAATAGTTGATGCTCAACCATGCCAGCTGGGCTATTCTTTTTATAAAATATATTCCTATTAATTTCAGAGAGGAAGAGAGCGAGAGAAGAGAGACAGAAACATCGATGAGAGATATATGTTTTTATTTATTTCAGAGAGAAAGGGAAAGGGCGAAAGAAATAGAAACATCAATGATGAAAGAGAATCACTGACTTGCTGCCTCCTGCATGACCCATTGGGGATTGAGGCCTTAATCTGGGCATGTGCCCAGACCTAGAGTGAAACTGTGACTTCCTGATTCATAGGTTGTTGCTCAATCACTGAGTTATACTCCTGGGCTAAATATCTCTTAACATTTCAAAATCTAATTAGTATATCACTTAATAGATATTGGATTAAAGAAACTACAACTTTCTGGAACAGAAGCCTAGGATAAGCCTCAGGAAGTAAGTCAGCCTGGGGAAGACGGAGAGGGGTCAATAATAGCAGTTATTAAAAAATAAAGTCACTAGAAAATAGAGAGAATAGAAACTAAGAGAACCTCAAATCAAATCATGGTAAAAACAAGTATGCAGAAGAAGGGTATTTGGTAGAAGAATGACATTGTCTATAATTTGTGCATAGACTCTGAGTGGGGAATCGAAATGGAATGAAATGGAATGGAATGAAATGGAGTAGAATAGAAAATATAAGCTCAATAAAGGTAGAAATTTGGGGTTATTTTATTAACAGTCCAAGTGTCTAAAACAGTGCCTGGCAGTAAGTACCTACTAAACACTTTTAAATGAATAACAAAGGATGCAGAATTTTAAAGACAACGTAAGTCACAAGCTACTTTGAAATCAGTAAAATCTAGCTATCATTTCACATTTGTCTTTAATTTCTTCAGTGTTAAACAAGAAAGTTATACAATGTCAAAATTAAAGGTAAGATATTGAATAAAAACTAAGTTTCTAGGAAATTATGTTTAGTTGGGGCGGGGGGAGGTAAAAAAACAGAGCTCAACATAACATGGTGAGAGAAATAAAGAAACCCTACTCATCAGACCTGCTTAGCTCACTGAAATAAAATCATGACAAATATTTTTATCAGTAAAGGAAGCCACTGAAATTAAACCAGGGATTCCCAAATCCTTCTGAAAATCAGAACACTCCAGGAACAAATAAAAATATAGATTCCTGATCCCTACCTAGAACAAACAAATCAATATCTTGGAGTGCGAGTCCAGGAGAGAGGGATGAGGGCAAGGGATCTATATATTTAATTCCCCTAGGTGATTCTGTTGGTGAGCTAGTTTGGGAACCTCTGCATTTTATCTATTTCCTTAATTTCACACACGTAAGAAAACAGAACCCAGTGGCAAAACTTATTTCTATAAGAGATGACATTTTGCTTTTACCAGGATCATAACTCAATTGTTCTCCCCATGAAACCAAACTATCAAACTCTGTACCCCAAATACACAGAAAATGCTTTTTATGGAATAGACAACTCACTAAGAATTGAAAGATAGGATTCCTTCATTCTCCAGAATTCAAACAGAGGGACAACAAATACAGAAGTGAGAGGCACAAGATCTCTTGGAATCCCTTCCTGAATTCCAGATTCTAAATTTCTAATACTAGTTTTCAAATTGGGGCTATATGCTCTGAGTGGGAAGCTGAGGCAATAAGAGTGAAAGGAATCTCTGGCCACCCTATTCAGCCCCTAGACATTCGCATATACTTGAAGCCAGGCCTAGGAAAGTAGGTGAAGCTGAAACACAATGATATCATGACACCCCTGTTCTGACTTTAACACTGCCAATATGAAAATTCACTCCTGTTTACAAACTTATGGATCCCTCCATTTCCTTGTTGCTGAAGCCACCATATTTCACAGCATATAAAACTAGAATATAAGCACAGAAAGTGAGATGGGTGGAATGTTAAATTTCAGGACTTGAAAGTGTGTGACTCAAACACTATGGAGCTGTCCAATACACAGAGTTATGAATCAAGTTGTCTTCCCACCTGTACATGATCTCTACTACCTCCCTGATTATAAAAACTACAAAAAAAGGAGTTTTTCTCAATTCAGAAAGCCAATTAGATGCCACATTAATTAGTGGCCTTCTGAGATTCTGCATGGAAAATTGTAATCTACGTATCTTATTTAAACAAATACAAAACAAATAGATTGATAGGGGTTTCTTTATCTAAAGATTGGGTATTCTGTTTTTCTTGAATATATTATGTCAAGTAGAGAATAGTCTTCTGAAAATTAAAATGTATCTGAGTTTTCTGAGCTATTTATTCTGAGAGGAACAAATTTGACACTGAATTAAGTGCTTACACACAGCTCAATAGCAAAAACAAAAGGCAGTAGGATTGTGACTTTGTAATTGTCTTATTCTTATAAGATTAGCATTTAACATGAAAAAAGATGAGGTTTGCCATAGCTAATTCTACTGTAGATATTTAATTCACCATGTCATATCAATTATCTCATCAGAGGCTGTTCAGGTATTTCTTGTCACATTTTAACTGCTGGGATGTTCAGCTCTATCTTTTGTTCCTTGATTTATAGCCTAATTTACTTTCCATAAAAACGCATGTGCTCAGGCATTTATCCACTTCGCTAAGAGCTTTGGAACCATTTGGCTGAGCATATTCCATCTCCTCCTAGTAATTCAAAAACCCCTGAGTAGACTAAGGGACATTTTACTCCCCACTTTTGTATTTATGAACCACATCTGAGACACTGCCATCGTCCATCCAGACATTCATATCTGATGCATTTTTCTGTTCCTTTCAGATTCCAAAGTGATTTCTGCTTCATCACTTACTATTTGCAACACATAATCAGCATATTATCATGTGAGCCTTGATCTAATATTCTCTAATTGATCTAATAATTCTCTAATATTCTGCTATGTTTTTTGTCCTAAATACAATTTTAAACTCCTTGAGAATAAAAACCATTTCTCTGGTTCCTTTTCGAAACTTAGCCAAAGGTATGGTACATCATACATAGTAAATATACATCTATTGACCTCGTTATTTACTCACTGAACAATTATTTGTTGGGATTTACTAAGACCCAGAGTTTATTCCAGGTCATAGGTTTTCAAACTTTATGTGAATCACCTGAGAATTTTTTTTTTTAAAGAGACTGATATAATAGGTCTGGTTTGGAGCCTGAGATATTATATTTCAACAAGGTCCAGATGATGCTGCTGGTCAATAAACCACATTTTGAATAGCAGGAACCTAGACAAAAATTGGAAAACACTTTCTATAATGAGCCACATCATTAACATTATCTCTGCCCCAACTAATCAACTCTGCCTTTGTAGTATTAAAAAAGCTATAGAGTATAAGTAAATTAATGGGCATAGCTGTGTTCTAATAAAACTTAACTCATAACATGGTTGTCTAACCAGACAACCTACTAGATGTAAACTAAGCCCACTAGAAAAGAAAAAGAAAATTATCTCTTAAAAAATAATATAAAATAAATAAATTCTAAAGCTTTAGTGAAACAAAATATAGAGTTTACTAGGTATCAGACATCTTAATTTTGTCAGGTAATTAAAAACTGACTGTAAATTGTCTTAGCTTAGTTTCTTCTCTCAGGTTCTGCTAGACTAGCAAAATGGAAAATTAATAGTTTTCCAGTGTACCTAATCCATGAAGCAGAATATCAGACAATTTTAGATAAGCATACATACTTTTGTTGTTTATTTTATCTTTTTGTGTTTATGGGTGAAATACACTTGACTCAACACACCTAGGGAGCACTTTTCTATGGTTGGGAAGATTTTGACTTTTCTACTGGACCAAGAAATTATTCCAGGATGCAATTGCTTTGATATTGTTTATTTGTTTCCTTGCCTTTTGCATTATTTCCAATATGTTATTTCTCCTTTTGTTCTTAGTTCTGAAAAGCTGGTAAGTAAATGTAAATGTCAATACCTAGTCATACTTCCCTATTTTCTTATTATGATTGATTTCCTGAAAACAATCAATTATGTAGATGGCAAATTAATCAGGAGAAATAACTGCACACTATAAATAATGTTTTATTCACTGGAAGATGCTCCTGGAAATTCAGTATTGACATTTTTGACATTCATATGTTTTTCTCTTTTGCTTAACAAATAATTATTGAGAACATGCAGTATTTTAAGTCCCAGGGTACAGGCTGAGTGTATGGGTGGTTTAGGTTCTCAACTATCAACCTTTCAAAAGTTTCTGATTTAGTGCTGATCCTCACCTTGATTTTTAAAAATTATATGTAAGTCTAAAAATATCAAAAATGTCCTTCTGAGCATACATTCTTCACAAATTCTTTATACTGAATCAAACCAACATTTAACTTCAAAGAAATGTTTGTAATGCTAACAAAAGAGCAAATATCCTGACTGTCATAAGGAAAATTACATATATTCTTTAGAATTAGCACCAAATAAACTTATTTGCACATATATAAATTCCTTCCCTCTCTCATAAAAACTCTTACCTTACCCCAAAATCAGAACACTATTTGGGTTTCTGCCTGAATCAATGCTTGCCAAATAGCTATTCTTTGTGATCTCAAATAAATGCAGTTGCCTTTCATTTTGGCTTATTTTTTTTAGGTTAACACTACCATATCCTTTACTTGCTTCAGGGACCAACACTGTGATCAAAACTAAGTCAAAGAGCCCATCTAGCTAACTCCTAGCCCTTTCTTAAATTGTAGGGAAGTGACATTTGTCACTAGATTCAATTAAAAATGTGATATGAAGCTCCAGTTATCACAGCCATTTCAACCATTCACCCTCCTATCCTTAACAGGGCCTGAGCTTAACCTTAGCCTTAGTTACATCATTTGAGTCTTTGTTCTAATGGTCTCTGGTGGTGATTCTATTCATGGATTTTCAGTTATATGAGCCTGTAAAATTTCTTGTTTCATTCCTCTTACTTTCAACTTTAAGATCATAACTTATATAAGTGCCTAGCAAATAGTATTTAATAAATGGGTTCACTTTTATTATTTATAGGATCCCCTTGTGTCTTTTAGGGCCTTTACTTTCTATTAGAACAACCATAATGCAAATATGCAGAAGAAAATGTATTATTTCTGTGTGTCACAATGGGAAAAATTCATGTCATTGATGGTTTCTTAGCTACAGACAGATACGTATTGGCTGGGGAAAGGAGAAGAAGGGAAGTAAAATTAATTATCCTTTCTATGCTAAAACGTGTTTCAGAAGAGGAATTTGTCTTCCTGTCAGGTACAACATTACCAAAGATTTAATCAGATGACTCTACTTTCCAGAAATGTCAAATGTATAAGACTCCTCCTTGTACAATCTCTAAAAGAAAAGTGTGCTTATTAATTGCATTAATTTGTACCTTTTCAGTTGTGGAGTCTTCTTATAGAAGAAAACCATGCATAGTTAGCTTTGCACACAATAAATGAACCAATACCCTTGATTTTACATTTCATAATAGAAATTCTCAGCATTCAAAATGAAAGTTGAGGACAAATTTCACTTTACCAGTTGATCAATTGGCTAATTCTCTGGCTCATCCTTTTTCTTGATTCTCTGCTTTCACTAGTAGTTTCTCAGTAAGAAAACTAGATGTTAAGGAAATTCCAGAAAAGCAAATGTATAGATGGAGAAGGGGGTGCAAGAAATTATTGTTCAGTTTACCAATTAATGTATTAATGCAATGACGCAAGGCAGTTAGAAGCTTTTCAGATATTAAATAAACACTGTGGTTCACCCCTCATATTAGAAAGCACAAGATTTCTAAGGTGACATTTTTTACCAAAAGCAGTACCCTGTGTCTCAGAAGGTTCCACTTACAGTGAAATATAAACTAGTAATTTCCAACTGCAGACATGGCTGAGGAAACACTGGTACACAAGACAAGCAAAAGGTGATATTCTTAGCCTTCAGGTTTCCTGAAAGAAAATAGGAAGTATCCTATTTCATCCAGCATTCAGGGTAGTGCCACCTGTGAAAAGAGATAGCAATGCTCCACCAGCCACTTATGGCCTCAGTGACAGAATCCTCTATTTACAACTGAGGAATGATTCTGGATTCTCTATAGGATGCATTTTCAAAATAAAGCCATCTTTTACAGAGACATGTGTTTTGCTCTCAGTCATGGAACAAGCATCCTATTCTCCTCGGTACTACTCACAAGTTTCTAGAAGAGTCTAGTTTCTAAATAACTTGGACTTGCTCATTTTAAAATGGCTAAGTCAAAAGCATATTATGAAAGGGGAAGATGACATTTCCTGGGAAGTCTATAAATCTTGAGGCTAAGATCATAGCTTTGAATTATTCAATGAATTCTGGGTTTTAAAATTTAACGCCTCTTTATCCAGTAACTTTGAATATGTGTGTGTTGTGTTTTACAATAAGAAATATGTTTTTGGTCTTCATTGCCATTTCTGACAGAGTTCCAATACATGGAATTGCCAAGTAAAGAGAACAAAGGTGTTGTTTGTTATGTTAATGAGGTGACTTTTGAAAATCACCTAAAGATGATTAGTGAAACTAACCTAGTGGTGAGAGAGTTGGAAATTTCAGACCCCACCCTTGACCTCTGAGCTCTGGGGAGGAGAGAGAGGCTAAAAACAGAGTTATATCACCAGTGGCTAAAAATTTAATTACTCATGCCTATCCAATGAAGCCTCCATAAAATCCCCAAAGAGCTTTTGGGTTTGGTGAACATGTGCAGGTGCTGGAGAGGAAGCTGTGGGCCCTTTCCCCTGTACCATGTGCTCTGCATCTCTTCCACCTGGCTACTTTTCACACAAAAATCCAGTGACATAGTCTCTGAGTTCTGTGAGTTCTTCAAACTGAGGAAGGGATCATGGGAACCTCTAATTTGCAGCCAGTTGACAGAAGCCCATATTATAATCTGGATTTGGGATGGCATTTGAATTTGGAGATGGACTGTAAGATTGAGCCCATTTATCTGTGGGACCTAATGCAATCTCCAGGTAGATAGTGCCAAACTGAGTAAAATTCTTGGATATCCTGCTGGTGTCTGATAATTGCTTTGTCTGTATGGGATGGAGTGGGGGCGGGTGTGGGGAGGCAGGCGGGAGGGAGATGGAGGGCCAGATGTTGGAATTGGTACCAGGACTCTTTTAGTGCATGGCCAAACAATATGATCTTCTAATCATTTATTTTAGAAAAAAATATATAAGGCAAGTTAGTTAATGTAGTAAATTTGAGAGAATTTATATTTGTATAAAAACTTTATCAAAATAGTGGTTGATGTGGGAGAAGCTTCTAAAAAACAAAAAATACTGGCTGCCTTTTAAATAAATAGTCAAATATTGATAATAGGCACTGAGGCTCCAATCTACACTAATAAAAGAGAAACATGCAAATTAACCATCATTCTACTACACCCACCAGCCAATCGGAGTGAGTATGAAAATTAACCAACGAAGATGGTGATTAATTTGCATACCCAGGCACAGAGTGAAGACTGAAGACAGTGTACAAGGAAGAGGAAAAGAAAGCGGAAAGCAGGGCGGTGGCAGCGGCAGTTGGGAGGGAAAACAGGAGGACAGGGAGATACACAGACACACGGTGGTGGAGGTGGTGGGAGGGAAAGCACTGGGCGGTGGCAGCATGAGGGAAGCCCGCCTTGGTAGGCTTTGCTCCCTTCTCTGCTTCACTCAGGCCACACAGGAAGCCCTATTCCTGCAGGAATCTTCCTGTAACAGGCCTCTAGTAGAAGATAATATAAAAACAATTCATATTTAGATTGGCATTTACTTAATGTAAATAAAGTACCTAGTTACTCGAAATTCTTTGAATTTTTTAGCTCAAACAACAGAAGAAGAAGAAGAGGAGGAGGAAGAAAGGGAAAGAGATTTTTATCTGCTATATGAAACTAATAGTGGAGTTTCTACTTAATATATAATTTACTTATAGATAATGAGGAAGCAATTTTATACATTATTTAGCACCTGAGAAGATTTTTATATAGGCTCTTAAAAATCTGATATGTACTCAGGAACAAGGCAAAATTTAAACCACACTGGACCAAAATTAGTATAATTTTTAAGGGAATGTAAAAGTACGCTGTTAATTTTTTTTTATAATTGTCAGATGTTTCCAAGTCCCTTTAATTCAAAATACTGATGATTTCATCAAATAAAAAAGCAAGCCCTAACCGGTTTGGCTCAGTGGATAGAGCATTTGCCTGCGGACACTCAAGGGTCCCAGGTTCGATTCCGGTCAAGGGCATTGTACCTTGGTTGCGGGCACATCCCCAGTGGGAGGTGTGCAGGAGGCAGCTGATCAATGTTTCTCTCTCATCGATGTTTCTAACTCTCTATCCTTCTGCCTTCCTCTCTGTAAAAAATCAATTTAAAAAAATATATATATAAAGCAAATACTGAGCATTAAGAGTTATTTAAATATATAATTTAATATCCATCTGAATAGAATTTGGGTTTCTGCATTTGTAGCAAGTCAATTAGAGTTAAATACAAATAATAATCCATGTGATTTAGTCTGCTAAATACCATAGGCTATAAAATGTATAATTTTAATATACTGCTAACTTTTGACATTTTAAAAGGTTCATTAACATTTATGTTATTCCTAAAGTAACAGACCAATTATTTATATGGAACAAAGTATTTCAAGTGATTCATATTCAAAGTGAGTGCTTTCAGATGGCACTAAACAAGACATTCTAATGCTCTGATGTCAGTGCTTCTTTAGAAATGTTACTTCTAACATCTCTGAGCTTTACTTCCTTAAGTTTTAACCTCACCCAATGAATCTGATTTTATTTTAAAGTCATCTTTCCTGGATGGTATAGAACTATTAATTCTAAGGCTTTAATCTCACCCAATGAATCTGGTTTTATTTCCAAGTCATCTTTCCTGGTATAGAATTGTTAATTCGGGCACTGTTTATTCCTTAGTCTTTATTTTACACTATCACTTGTTTCTGAATTTAGGATCATCTAGAATTGAAGTTTCTTTGGGCAAATTGCAGTGGGGTTTTTTTTGTTGTTAGATTTTGTTTCCCCAGCCCACTTGGTAGGAATGAGAAAAATGAACTGTCAACTTTCTAAATAGCAGAGCTTAGCCTATATGGGCATGGCTGCCAAAGCTTAGCCTTTGCAGAAGCTGGGTCAGCAAGAGTGTTCAGGGGCATCATATAAATTTGTGACAAGTACTGTGTATGGCTCCACTTGTGTTCCACTACATTCTCTCATTTTGCAGTCTGAGATCACTATCCTTCATAGTAGTTAGCTCCCAATTGTCTCTCAATTATCTGGGCTCAGTCCTAGACCCAAACTAATCTGGGTTCCAAACTATTAAGAACTGTGTGTGCTTATTTTGCTCTTTAGATTCCACATGTAAGTGAAATCACTGAATGTAAACTATAATTAAAAAATAAAATAAATTTAAAAAATAACTGGATGTGTGTACTCTGGTATAGGTTACTAAATATCTTAACTTTGATTTTATTATCTATAAGATGGGAATAAAAATGATACATTCCTCATAAGATTATTGTGAAGGTAAAATGTGATGATTCATGTAAGGCATTTAGTACCATGCCCGATATATATTAAGCACTCAGGAAATATATATTTATTTATTTCAGTATTTATGCATTATTATTTCTTGGACTGCACCCTCTCACAATTTGGGACCCCGAGGGATGTAGCAGTGCTGAAGCAGCAGGCAGCCAGGGAGGAATCCCAGCCAGGGCCAGGAGCAGCTCCACTGCCTCCACAGCTGCGCTTACTACCAGCCATGAACCCAGATTCTGGCTGAGCAGTGCTTTGCTGTGGTAGTGCACTGATCACCAGAGAGCAGCTCCTGCATTGAACATCCGCCCCCTGGTGGTCAGTGAACATCATAGTGATCAGTCAACCAGTCATTCCAGTCATTCAATTGTAACCGTCCCTTAGGTTTTTATATACATAGATGCCTATGGTATTATGTGCTTGGTTTGAAGGTCAGCAAATACAAATTAATTGGTACAGGTTGTCAGTATTTTTGCCAGTATAATACTCAAGAAATACATTCAAAACTAAAAGAAAGTAGATGTTGTATTATCCACCCTTTTTAATTAGTCACTGCTTCTCTCCCACTACATGGTGAACTGATAGTTAACAAAATTTCATACTGATATTTAGACAAATCTGAACTAGAAAAGAGGATCCAGATAGCTTCCACAGCCCTGTCCCCATCCTGACAAGTCTACACAGATTTGGAAGGACACAGACAAACCAACAAACATGCATCCTCAGCACAGATGAGGGAGAGAAGAGATAGAGGTCAAGATTAGGGAAAGTGCTAACAGTTGTAAGATGTCTTTTTGGGTGGGTGCCTAGGACACAAACATACTTCTCTGAACTTTTGACTAACACCAACTGCATGGGTAGGCATAAATAATAGCTAAATGTCCTTTATTTGCTGGCACATGCCTATAGCTAATAGGATTGAGGTGGACACTGTCCTGAACTGGACCAATAAAATGATCAATCCTTTGAGAATAAAAATTTAGAGCTGACAAAGTTAAATGTCTGTCTTGGTCACCTCAATTCAAGAAATGTATATTTTGCTGTGGATAGGACTCCAGAAAGGAAAGAATTAAGAGGAATAAAAAGGATATTATGCAGGAACCTGAAAAAAATCCAGCTCTTGTGCCTCTGTTTCCAGGTACCCAATTCCATTTTCTGTCTTCAAGTGGATTAACTGGACTTCTTGTCTTGGTTAATGAGAAAAGACCCAAGTTCTTATAATAATTTCCCCCATTTTTGCCTAAACCAATTTAATTAAGTTTCTGTTTTGTATGACCAAATTAAATAAACAAATCAATTTTTCTTGCCACTTTCCTTTTTCCCACTAATTCATAAAATTTATTGCCTCTTTAAAGGATTTCATTTTTTTCAGTCCCAGTAAAGATAAATTATTCTTTATGTCCCAGAAAAAAAATACAATGGTTGTTCTTTAAAACCAGAATAGTTTGAATACATTTGTTTGTGTCTTGTTTGTACAGGGAAGGGGTATGTTAGCCACAGTAAGAAAGGGTATACAAAATAATTCAAAATTCATTTAAATCATTTCTCTTATTTTGTAAGTTTTGGTAAAATATACAACCAAAGAAAATAATATAGATAAACTGAAAATCCTGAGGTGTTTTTGTTTTTGGGTGTTTTTTTTTGGGGGGGGGGAAGGGTTAAATAACATGCTGTCACTTATTGTAGTTGACTTTCACCATGACCCTGGGTAGGAGGCATGAGAAGGCAAGAGTGACTATTCCACTTAAAATAACTCATTTGTCTTGAAAGGGACTCCAAGAGCTGTTTTATTTTATTTTTTGTTTGTTTCCCTAAATGTATTCCATATTATACTATTTCCATGGGATATTTCATGGTCCAATAAATTTGAGAACTGCTAAATACTCAATCCTTCTCATGGAGATTTACAATGTTCATCTACATTATATACAGTCTGTAAAGAAATGAATTCAATTTCATTTAACCCAGTATTTCACCAATACATTTTCCAAGGAATTATCATAAAGCATTTATTAAACTTGTGTTGCTAAAGGAGCTATTAATAAATCAGAGTTAATGGTTAGTTAATTAACAATTAGAAAATGTTGAACAATATAGTTCATTGCCAATTTTTCCCAGGTATAGCTGAATTTTTAATATAATATCTACTTATTATTAAAAAAATACTAAGATATATTAAAGTAGAAAGAGCTAAAAATCAGCAGAAATCCCATGGCCCTAGGACAACTATAATCAACACTTCGTTGTTCATACTATCACATATCTCTACCCAGATCTACATGCAATTACAATGGTTTTGCATAAGTCAAATATTATCCCTGGATTTCATCATGACTATCTCCAACTTTGTTCCTTTTCCTCTAACTCTACCTGCACCAACACATATTCCTAAATAACCAATGTTTAAAAATTTTGGTGTGCAGCTTTTCATGATTATATAGATGAGGAGGAGGAGGAGGAGAGAGGAGAGGGGGAGAATAAGAAAGAGGGAGAGAGAGGGGTGGTTTCTTGGTATTATGTTATGATAATGGGATCATAATATATATACATTACTTTACATTTTTCTTTTCTCTGTGAAAATTCCTCCACGTTAAAAGGTATAAAAAATAAAAAGGGAAAAATTTTGGTTAACATCATTGAATATTCCAATGAAAACTATGCTTCAGGTATGGCTGGTTATAGAGGCTCAATCAACTTTTCTTTACCCCCCACTTCTTCTAGAATGACTCTTTTCTTAGACTTTTCCCTTAAGGAGTCACAAGTAGCCTTTGGAAACCCAGGGCTACTTCCCTGCTGATTCATTTTTATCAGCCAAAAGTGGGAGTACTTTTATTCCAATATTACCTAGACTTCCACTCTCTCACATAGGTTGAACTGACTTAGGCTACCTGCTTTTCCCTCAACAAATCCCAATAGATAAGGCTATGTCAATCCCCAATGAGCTTTGCCCTTTGAACTGGGTATTCAGCCTTTCCAAACATGAGGGAATGAAATGAAGATGGATTCCCCAAGATAAAATCTGAAAAGGAGCAATACCAGTAATAAGGTAAATAAACACAGGGTTGCCCAAAGTAACCAAGATCTTATAAGCATGCAAAATGATGGAAGTCAATATGTAAACCTAAGATTCCTCCTAAAAACAAAAATATAGCATAATTTTGTATCTCATTCTTGGAGAGTTAACGTTAACATGGAATATTAGAACTATAAATAAAACTACTCACCCAATTCTATACTGGGTATTTCTGTCAGTCGTGTGTCCGCAAGGAACAGAGTCATTCCAGCTGGTTTAAGTTAGAGGTGACTGAAAAGTCTACAGAAGAACCTTCGGGAATCACATGGCAAGGAGTCTAGAGACTATGGCTGAGTCTCATAGGAGAATTGTAATTTCTCAAGTAGCTTATAGTCTCCTGTCTTTACATCTGCATCCTCTTCTCTACAGGTCAACTTCTTCTCTATCCGAGGATTAAGAATGTCCACTCTCTTGCTGACAAAAATGGGGTTTCCACCTCCTTTTATTTCTAACTTTGTGTAACTTGCTACTGGAATGTTCTTTCTGTAGCTTCTGCTATCTCACCCCCAAAATGTGTGTTGTCAGTGACTGTGGAAAGACAAAGATGCTGACTCCAGCCCCATCTCCAGGTGGTTTTTCCTTTGGAACTGATTCCTTTGTTTCTTTGTTTTGCTTGACCCTCTGTGTTGGATTCTTTGCATTAGATGAAACCTCAGGTCGTGAGAGACGGACCTTAGCATTGAACCCTACCCTAGCTCAGGGCTGTGACCGTCCCAGCAGCCTGTTTTATATCGAATAGTTCCAGGTAGTTGAGGGTGTGCACAGGGGAGGGTCTCGGTCAGCATCTAAAATCGGGCTGATTGGAAGCCAGACCTTAAGGCAGCAGGTTTAAGGCATGCAGATACAGAGAATCCTGTGGGCCCCCAGGGCAAGCCGTGCTGGCCGCCGTGACCGCCGATCCGGCCCGTGTCTTGGGCGATAGTGGAACAAACCGGGGCTGAGACATCAAGCTCCTTCGTGGGAAACATGGGGAAGCTGGAGCGAGGGGGGTGAGAGCAAGGACGGTGTCACTGTCCTAGGACCCCTGAGAGCAGGTCGGAGGCCCCTGGACGTGTCCCGAACCCGAAGCCTGCCCCTCAGGCGGAAGGTCCTGGACCAGCTTTCAGTGAGGACAGGGCTGCTCCTGGTCAGTGGGCTGTCCGTGCAGCCTGGAGGCGCAGCGTGTCCGCCGCTGGAGTCCCTCATGGAGACTCCTCCAAGGCAGCGGGGCTCGGGGGTGGCGGAGGGCGAGCCTGCGACTGCGCCTGCCCTCCCAGGTCTCCGAAACGCTGGCCCAGCCTTGTCTGCCCCCCCCCCCTCCGGCCCTCGTGCCCTCTGCCCGCAGCGGGGATAAGCTGGCTGCTTTCTGCAGGGCCAGGAGGATTCCCCGTGGGGTCGGGGGTCACAGCCCTGTGGGTCCAGGAGCCTGAGGCCACTGGCCACCAGCCGGGCCTCCAGCAGTGTCCCCTGGGGCCGCGGCAACCCTGGCTCCCGGGAGCAGCCAGCCCAGCGGCCCTGAAGCTGCAGGTGGAGGCCTGGCCTGGCTCTAGATCAGCGAGGCAGCCTCTCCCACAGAGACCGCCCCTCTTCATGCACTGCCGCTGCACCCCGAAGCTTGCACTGGGCCCTCCGCAGCTCCCGGTACACCCCGAGCCTCCTCTGCACCCTGCGCGCCGGCTGCACCCCCTGCAGCTTCTGCTGGAACCCCCTCCCACGGCTTCCGGTGCTCGCCTTGCAACTTCCGCTGGACCCAGCAGCTTCTGCTTGACCCCTCAGCTTCCGTTGGACCTGAACCCCCTGCAGCTTCCCCTGCACCCTACAGCTTCCACTGGACCCAGAAGTGGGTGAGTCGGACCACAGGAGCCCTGTAAGAGTGTTTCTCTGATCCCTATACCCTTGTGGGTCTCCTGAATATGAGCCAGGTTGATTTTTCAGACCTAGGTGTTTTGGGAGGTTCGTCTCACAGGTGTAAGTCTTAAAAATTGGGGGTCTCTATGTTGCATCAAACCCTACACTCCTCGGGAGAAGCCGTGGGTTATGTGTTTTCTTCTGGCGGTTCATGGTGAGATTGTGTCCCAGCCTCTCCCACCCATTTGGATTGTAGGAGTCCCTGAGCCAGTGTTTATTTTTCAGAGAAAAATGGTCCATGTGTAGCTGTAGATTCGGTGCATTCATGGGAGGAAGTGAGTTCCGGGTCCACTATGTCGCCACCGTGGTTCAAAACCTCATCTGCACCAGATCTTATAGCTCCAGGGTGGGCACCTCTGAATGCTTCAATGTCTATTTCTTTTTTTTTTAATATATTTTATTGATTTCTTACAGAGAGGAAGGGAGAGGGATAGAGAGCTAGAAACATCGATGAGAAAGAAGCATCTATCAGCTGCCTCCTGCACACCCCCTACTGGGGATGTGCCCGCAACCAAGGCCTTGATCGGAATCGAACCCGGGACACTTGAGTCTGCAGACCGATGCTCTATCCACTGAGCCAAACCAGTCAGGGCTCAATGTCTGTTTCTTAATTCCAACTCTTGACAGAGAGAATTGGATTGGGATATCCAGGGTCAGGTATGCATAGTCAGCTGCAACTGAAGGAGCAATGTGCCCCTTATCCTAGGGAGGTCTGGGAAGAGGAGGTGGCCAGGGAGGAAATGCGGGACATCTTAAGGTGGCCTGTCTTCAGGGCTTGGAAAACTGTAGTCATCAAACTTCATTTGGAGGCACTGTGGTTAAGCTTGCAGGACATGAAGCAGACTACCTAAATTTGAGGCCTTCGTCCTTCACCTGTTAGCTATGTGACTCAGAGGTTTCTCATCCTGCAAGTGGGAATAATGATAATAACTACCACCTGTGGGGTGGGAATCTGTGAACAATAAAGATGCTAATAGAGCTAAAACTCAGAGTCATACTTGACACAAAGTAACCATTAAGTAAATGTTATTAAAAGCACACACACAAAAAAAAACCCTCTGTGGCCAAAGTAGCATTTTCAGACAAAGACTCAATTCACTGAATAAAAAGGGGAAGATGTGCAAATAGGTATCATTCAGGAACTCAAGTCTTAATAATCAGAACAGGTGGTCCCTGTGTTCATGAGCCCCCTGTGGATCTGCAGCTGCTCCTTTCTGCACACGGGCGACCTGCTCCAGCCTCCGATGGGCTTGCTCTGCGTATTTACAACTCCTCAGCTATGCTGCATAGGCTTTTCCTTAATCAACTTCATGTAGAGTGGGAACCTGCCCCACGGAAAAGTGGCAGGTGGGTGAAGCCCAACATGGCATATCCTCATTAAGGCAGAAGCAGAGGCAAGAGAGCCAATTACAGCCGCCGGGAGCCTTCTCGCAGGTGCTGCCAACCGGGGCTGCTAGCCACTCTTGCCTCAGGGCACCAGATAATAACTTCGAAATCAGCGCTTAGAAGGCCAGTCAGGCTCAGCCTCTATTTCACAACGCTGGGACAAGAAAGACAATACCTTTCAGAACAGCAAAAATGTCCTGAAAGCAGCAGGGAGATGGAGTATAATAGGTATGTTCTCCTGGTAGCCGGGTGTCAGGGAAAATGGTCTCTGGTTAGTCATTAAAGGTTACCAAGTCATTGAGACTGAGAGGCCACAAGGGACTGAAGCAAAACTCAAACACTGTTTCACAGCCAGGATGACTGTGTGGGTTTATGGGGAAAAGCTCCACTAACTCGGGTGAGATTCTATATTCTGAAGTCACCACATTTAGGAGATGAGGTTACAAAAGGCAGTCAATGAGAGTTTAATACACTACAGATATTACTCGTAATATCAGTGAACGTTAGGGAAAGCCAGGCTGCACTTTCATTGCATCTGCGGCCCTTCCTTCCCCAGGACATCGATAATAACCTTCAATACTGACCGTGTGCTTTGGAGAGGACTTTCCATGACTTGTGTTCTGATATGTAACTTTCCTTTTGAAAAATCACCCCACGTAGAAGAGATCAACACAGTCATGAAAACAAACGATTGAGAACAGTGCTTAGCATATTCCTGAACAAAACACTGGCCATTTCTCCCTCCCCACCCCTACCCTCTTTTCTCTTCTCCTCCCCTCCCCTCCCATCTGCAAGATGGGCACCCAATAATTAAAACACCAGCATAGCTACATTATCTTCAGATTTTGTACTTTCTCATTCCTGTAGTCCAGGAGAATGACAGACTTCAGAAATTCTAGCCAGTTTTGTTATAATGCATAGCTTTTGTTGGGTTATATGCCATCTATGAACAAATTAATAACCAACCACTTTGGACCTGATTTCCTTTGAATTATAGGATCAAATTAACAATATAATGCTCTACAGTTTATATCTGGAATATAAGTGTTAGAGCAATGTAAAATGTCCACTCATGGATTTTTAATTCTGGAACCTAAAGAGCTTGGTTAGTCATTTATAGGATGCAATAACTTGAAAGGTAAAGAAGGTCCTATACAACTTAAGCAAGTCATTTACTTCAGTGGGTTATTTCCTCATTTTATATGAATCAAGACTTTGATTTAGGTCACAGGAATTTCTCCATAACAAAGAGTTATGATTATGCACTTCCAGAAACAACCTTAGTATAGAAACCCAGAAATAGCATAATAGAAGCTAAATGAGTTTAGAGTTGCAGATTTAGAGAATATTCTCACTTTCTTTGGATAGGAAATATTAGTAAAACAAGATAGAAATTCCTAGAGATATGGATGAAAATGGAGAGAAAAAGTGGTGCCCTACATGTAGGCTCCTGCCATTAATTTATTCAACATGTTTCACTCATTGTCCAATTAATATTCTGTCAGGCCATTACATGAATCTACTAACGGACAAAGTCAGTGTCTGATTCATCTTTGAATTCCCAATGTCTGGAATGAGGCTTTGCACATACAGCTAGTGTTTCAAAGGGAACAGTTTTATCATGTAACTTAAAAGAGCCAGTCATTTGTAAGCATGTTCTCAGTTGTTCCCTGGAGGTAATCCAGCCCTGTAAATGGCTATTTTTGCCTGGGTTCCTGAGATTCCTACTAGGTACCAAAAGGGATGTTATTTAAATCAACTAAAAGTACCTTCAAAAGAAGCCACAAATATTGTCAGTTTTGTGTTGAAAGGTATCAAGAAGTAATGACAAATTTAAGTGTCTGTATCATTTGCATGAATATCAAAACCACTATTGTTGCAGATCAAAAAACTACGTACCAGAATTAACCTTCAGAATTAACCTTCCGTAAATAATTCTTCTGTTTGTAGCCAGTTCATTGAAGCTGGGGCCTAACTTCTCTGAGACAAATTTCAGTTTTTCTCCCTCTTGAAATGAGATATTTGAGAAGCAATATCACTTACAATTCAAGTCAGCGCAAAAAAAGGCAGAAGTAGGATTTTTTTAGGACTAAATGATAAATGTTTCAAACATACAGCAAAGTTGAAAGAATTCCAGTGAACATGAAAATATCTACTCTCTACATTCTACCATTAATATTTTACCAAACTTGTTTTCTACATATCTATCCAGCTATCTGTACCTCTATCCATACATCAATCCTTCTCGTGGTTAAGCATTTCAAAGTGAGTTGCAAACCTCAGTAGACTTTTTGCAAACATTTCAGCATGCATTTAGTTTATTAGAAAATTGTAGGTGTTATATTGATCATCTCATAGATTATGTAAAGTGAGAGAGTAGTAGTTCCCCAAAGGGTGGATTGTTGTACAAAGACATGTATTCATTACCAGAACCTGAGCCATGATTTTCTGATTCCTTGTCTTCTTTGCTGACTACCACTAAAGCCATTCCATGTAGATTGGGAGGGCTTGATTAGTTGCATAGGTCACAAGTACTTCTTGTAATAATAAGGAATGGAAGTTATTAAACAGAAAAGAAAGCTGTCATGTAAGATATGTAATCTGGCTGGTTCATGAGCTATGAGTATAATTTCATACTGACACACCTAGAACAGTGCTCTTCCAGAGGAAATGCTTAACTAATGAATTTTCAAATTTATTTTAATATTTTGCATGCATTTTTACTCATTCAATATTGATCTAAGATGAGTAACCTGAATTAGTACCAATACCTTTTACCTCTCCAAGTCCTTACCCAGGGCTTCTTTTTCTGATGCTGAAAGATTACACACACATACACACAAAAGCCTAATATGCAAATTGTTCCCACAGGAGTTTGACTGATTGGCCCTAATCTCTGGCCAGGCCTAGGAACTCTACCCAAGCACCAATTCTGTACACCAGGCCTCTAGTACAATATAAAATTAAAAATCTACTTCTTCCTTATATTAGTTATATACTTCTGTTTTCTGCTTCTCATGCTGGTGTCTTAATTATTGGGTGCACATCTTGCAGAGTATAGTTTGTGTAATCTGGAAACTTTTCCTTCCTGCCCTATTATTTTTAGGAGTTGTGGTTTTCAAATAAAGGAAAGAGTATACGTATTAGGACATGCATCTAACTTGCTTCAAAAATCAACATCCATGCAATATAGGTTGGATAACAAGTGTTTTGGCAGGCTTGCTGACCACCTTTTAAGTGACAATGTGGTGTGTGATCTGTAATTTTGCTTTTAGTTTTCATAGAGTAAAATCCAATAATCTGGCAAGAGATCCATCTAGAAAAGACCAGGTTAACTGATTTTCAGAACTACTCAGCAATACGTTGTTACTTAGTTGCATTGTTACTCAGTTACATTGTTACTAAGCAGTAAGTCTTAGTTACTCCAACTATGTAAAAACTACATGTAAGCTCAGTGAGAACAGGGCCTGAGACTGTCTTTTGCCTATGATTGGCTACTCAGAGTCTGGTACATAATAGACATTCTATAAATATTTTTGAATGAACATATCTTAAACTATTATATACTCTAGCTGCAAAATCACTTTGAAATACATAAATATAATAGGATATTTTCATCGTAATATTATTAAATATAAATTTTATATTATAAACATAATAATTGCTCATAATAAGAGCACATCAAATCAAAACCTACCAGAATATACAGAATTGGTACTGTTTTAATTTCCTGGGGATGCTGTAACAAATTGCCCCAAATTTGATGGCTTAAAAAACAGTAATTTATTTTCTCACAGTTCCCAAAGTTCAGTATCTAGATGTTGGCAGGACTATACACCCTCCAGAGTCTGTAGGGGGAAAATGTCCTGCCTTCACCTGGCTGTCTCTGTGTCTCCTCTTTGTTGACTCAAATCTCCCTGTGCTTTTCTCTTAAAACAGTGGTTGGCACACTACAGCTCGCGAGCCACATGCAGCTCTTTGGCCCCTTGAGTGTGGCTCTTACACAAAATACCACAGCCTGGGCAAGTCTATTTTGAAGAAGTGATGTTAGAAGAAGTTTAAGTTTAAAAAATTTGGCTCTCAAAAGAAATTTCAATCCAATCATTGTACCGTTGACATTTGGCTCTGTTGACTAATGAGCTTGCCAATCACTGTCTTAAAAGAACAGTTGTCTTTGGACTTAAGGCCCACCCAGATAATAAGCCTCAAAATCATAATTTTTGAGCTCAACATCCTTAATTCATCTGTAAAGACCCTTTTTCTGAATAAAGTCACATTGGTTGTAGGAGTTAGGACACAAATTCATTTAACCCACTACTCATTCAGTATTTTGTAATGCACTCACAATACTTATCTTGTGGAATAATGCAGGAGTATATTGTGCAGCGAAGTTTTTAAATTAACATACTGCATTTAAGGAACTATTGTGAAATATAACTGATGTATTTTTAACTTAAACAGCAATTTTCCTTTCATAGTAGCTTAGCTCTACTATCTATTCTATCCAGAACTCAAATTATCCCAAAATGTAGCCAATTGTTTGCTATGAAGAAAATTCATTATGTACCGCCAACAAAATGAAATTTAAATTACTCTAGATATTAAAAGCTGCAATTCTAATTAGAGAAGTATTCTTTGAGGCATTACCTCTTTGGAGCTGGAATTCTCAGTAATTGTTCAAAAATTTTATATCAAGCTTGTCCATAGAGCTGAAATCAGTACAGTTATCAGATATAGAAATGAAAGTAAAAATCATGTATCTAATAGCTTTTGTTTATGTTTTCCCCCTATAATTGAAAGCATCAAGTGAAATATATAGATTGAATGCTTCTTCGTAATTTAATTGCAGTTGAACCTGGCACATATTTTAAAAGTTTTATGTTATCAATAGCTTGAATTCAGTATAATTTATGTTCAGGGTTTTCTTCTGCCATTTTCTGAGCTTCCCCTAGGTTAGTAGCTCTATAGAAAGCTAACACAATTATTTGTGTGGCTGGTCAAAAAGACCAGTGACATGATATTAATTATATTTGATTCATCAAAAACAAAAAATCCATTGTGATTTTTGAGCTATATAATTAGCATATATCTATGCTTTCATTTTATATGGTGGATATTGCCCACTAATTGGTGCCATAGGTTAGCTGATTGTCTTAGTTTTTTATGCCATTCTGAACTCTTGTCTTTCTTCTGATTCTCCCTTGGTATTTTCGTTGCCATCAAAATGAAACTGAATTTGGTAGGCTTTGATATGTGAAGATGGAGATAAGGTGTTTTCGATACCGTAAACAGTGTGAGACAGGACAGAGGAGCCAAGGATATCCAAGAGGGCTAGGCAGACCACAGTTGGAGGAAGACCCACTGGTTGTTCACAGTAGGGTGCAAAGGGAAGTAGATGAAACAATGTGGGGAGGAGAAGGCATGTGTAGCTAGTGGGGGTGTGGTGGGGGTAAAGGTGAAGAAGATTGATGAAAACATCTATTATGAGTGCTCAGCCCTTCCACCACCAGGCACAAATGCTTGCAATAAATGTCCATCTCTCCATGCTTTATAAGGAAGTCTGCAGTAAAGAGACTATCTGTTTGCACCCTACTGAGTCCAGCCCACTCTCATATTGATTACAAGCATTCATATATATAAAAGCCTAAGCAACCATCACAACTGAAACAACTGAATGGATGACCAAACAGGCTGCATGGGACAACCAGGCCAATGGGGGTGGGGGTGGGGGCGGGGAGGGAGATGGGGAAGAATGAAGAGGGGGGGCAGTAAGGAGCAATCAAATGACTGAGCAGCAGGCTGTGTGAGGCAACCAGGCCAATGAGGGGGCGGGGGGAGTGCAGTGAGAAGTGACCAAATGACTGAACAGCGTGACCAGGCCAGCAGGGGGGGCAGTTAGGGGTAATCAAGCAGGCAGGCAGCTGAGCAGTTAGGAGCCAGTGGACTCAGATTGTGAGAGGGATGTCCTGGATTGGAGAGAGTACAGGCTGGGCTGAGGGGACCTCTCCCGTCTCATCCACATGCACGAATTTGTGCACTGGGTTTCTAGTGCAATATAAATGGAGATGAGAGCTCTGAAAGAAATGAACATAGTCCCACAAACAATAACAAAGGTACTTAAGCTAGATGAGATAAGAGAAGGATTCACTAATGAATTAACTCTAGACTTGAGATGTAAAGAATATAAAGAATTTACTAGTGAAAGGGGGAAATATGGAAGCTGGGTAAAAGAGTATAGCCATACAGTAAATTCAGCATGTGCAGAAGATTGGTGAGAAATGGAAGTTAGTGTAGTTAATAAACTGAAAATGACCAGTGCAGCTAAGTATTAGAAAGTAAGAGGGAAGGTAGCAAGACATGAGGCTAAGCTAGGGAGTAGGCAGAAGGCACTGCTTACCTCTGCCTTTAAGCCTTGAGGAGGTGCACAGTTAGATGTGTATCTCTTCAGTGAGTGGTGAGAGAAGATAAGTTGAAAGAACAGCACTAATGTGTCAAGTATACATTTTCCTTTCTTAGAATCTTTGTTATAACACATATTTCTTTTACTGTATTTGCCATAATCTGGTGTTACAGTTCCTAGTATACTTGGCTAATCTTCATTAAACTGTAAGCTCCTGGCCTACCACTCTTATAATAAATATTTTCTGAGCTCAAAGCAAAGGCATTGATAGTACAAGCTTATCCATGGATTACCAGCAAATTACCAGGTCTTGGGCCCAGTATCATTTTAAACTGCTATGAAAATGTGTGGAAATGTATTTCCAGTCTTTGGAGTTTCTTCCTTTTACATGTATTAGCATTTTCATAGTCCTTACTCTTATTTTTGTTTTCTTTCATATTTTATGAATTATCTCATGTATATAATATCTAGACCTTATATTCATTTATTCATGCATTCATGTAGTCATATTCATACATGCATTTATATATGTCACCTTTGATACTAGGAGTATTTAAGGTACCATTTGTGAGAATAAATGAGTAATTCTAGTATATATATATACTAGAGGCCCAGCATGTGAGTGAAATCACGAGAGGAGGCGCCCCACCTCCCGCCATGCAAGGAGGCACCTGGCAGGCCACTACAGGAATCAAGCCTGACTAGTGCCGCGGGTGGCCAGGACCCGCACCTGACTTCTGCCCCAGGCTCCCTGGAGCCTCCGTGCCAGCTTGGCCAACCCCTGACCCTCCCTCCCCCACGTCTCTGTCTCCATCTCTGCTCCGGGCCTCACCTGTGCACACAACTTCCACCTGTCAGATCATGACCCATTACGGTGTCCTGGCCTAATTTGAATATTACCTCTTTTTAGATAGATAGATAGATAGATAGATAGATAGATAGATAGATAGATAGATA